>JAVLVB010000663.1:134601-167501 GCA_032876305.1 Orestias chungarensis
TAACGATCACGGGGGGAGGTACACAGGAGACAATAACTAGGACGCACAACACGGAAGGAGACAAAGGAACCGAGGTGATGAGCCAGGACTAAGAGCTAGTACAAGAGACTCACCAGAAACACAGGGACTGAGGAACTGAGGAGACAGGCGAGGGACATCAGAGGAGGGACAAGGAAGGACAACAAGGAATAACCAGGGGAAGATGAATGCAGGCACGGCTAGGAGCAACGGGAAACAAACAGAGGCAAGGCTAGAGGCAATCAGGGCTAACGGGGAGATGAGTAAGCAAGGCTTGGAAGTAACGAGGAATACGCGGAGAGGGGTAAAGGCAAAGCTAGGAGCAACGAGGAACAATCATAGGCAAGGCTAGGAGCAACGAGGAATAGCAGACGATCCAGCGGTGAGTGTGTGAATGCATGTGGCTTAAATAGTGAGGGACCGGGGTGTGATTGGTGGAGAAGATAAGTGAATTATTGAAGACAGCTGTGAATGAAGGCGGAGTGACGAGACACAGGGAGGAAACGGAACCAAACAAAACACACATCATGACAAAACCGGAGACTACAGAATAAAGACTGAAACCAAACAGAGAAACACGGGACCAGGGGAGCTAACAAAAATGAAGAGCCTGGACAGATAACTTAGCGAGCAAGAGACTTACAGGAGACGTGGGGCGAGAAACTCGGGAGCGAGACAAGAAGGCGGCAAGAAAGCTACGGGAAGAACCTCAGGGTGAACATCAGGACGGGGAAAAGAGAAGGACATCAGGGAAAGACCTCAGGGAAGGACAACAGACGATCCAGCGGTGAGTGAATGAATGAGAAGGGCTTAAATACTGTGAAGCAGGAGGTGGAGCAGTGGAGGAGATAACCGGATGATTGGAAACAGCTGTAAATCATAATGAGTGAAGACACACATACACACACACAGGAAGAAACAGAACCAAACCAAAACATGGATCCTGACAGTACCCCCCCTTAAGGCGGATACCAGACGCCAAAACCGGCAAAAGAGAAAAAGAAAAACAAAAAAACACAAGACCGGGTGGGAAGAGGGGGATGGCCTCAAAAGGAGGGCTAGAGCAAAAGAAAACTGTGAACAAAAAACAACCCTGCACAAGCAGAAAAGGCTAAGAAAAACAAAAAGAGCAAGGTCAAACAAAAAACCAACACATAAGAGCGGAAACAACGCCCGAACGGCAGCGAGAGTCCAGACTCCGGAGGTCGTCCCGGAAGACGCCGACAGGAAGCACGAAGACTTGAAGATCGTCCCGGAGGACGACGACAGGAAGCACGAACTCTTGGAGGCCGTCCCGGAGGACGCCGACAGGAAGCACGAAGTCTTGGAGGTCGTCCCGGAGGACGCCCACAGGAAGCACGAAGACTCGGAGGTCGTCCCGGAGGACGCCGACAGGAAGCACGAAGACTTTGAGGTCGTCCCGGAGGACGCTGACAGGAAGCACGAAGACTCGGAGGTCGTCCCGGAGGACGCCGACAGGAAGCACGAAGACTCGGAGGTCGTCCCGGAGGACGCCGACAGGAAGCACGAAGACTTGGAGGTCGTCCCGGAGGACGCTGACAGGAAGCACGAAGACTCAGAGGTCGTCCCGGAGGACGCCGACAGGAAGCACGAAGACTCGGAGGTCGTCCGGCAGGACGACGACTTGAACCCCGAAGATCTGGAGGTCGCCCAAAAGGACGACGACTTGAACCCTGAAGACCTGGAGGTCGCCCGGCAGGATGACGACTGGAACCACGAAGATCTGGAGGTCGCCCGGCAGGGCGACTACAGGAACCACGAAGATATGGAGGTAACCCGGCAGGACGACGAATGGGACCACGAAGATCTGGAGCTTGCCCGGCAGGACGACCCAAGGCACGAAGACTTGAAGGGCGTCTGGCTGAACGGCGGGTAGAGAGCGTCCTCGCTGGAAGACGCAGACCCTCCGAAACAGCACAAGCCCGAGGCTGGCCACACCGGACCTCCTCGGTCATCCCAGGAGCTGGACGAGGGCCGCGCCGGACCCCCTCCGTAATAGCAGGAGCTAGAGGCGGGTCACACCGGACACCCCCTCAACAGTCACAGGAGCCAGAGGCGGGTCACACCGGAACCCCTCGAGAGACACAGGAGAGAGAGGCGGGTCGCACAGGACCCCCTCGAGAGACACAGGACAGAGAGGCGGGTCCTCGGACGAGGACTCTGCCTCCGGATCTTCCAGGGATGAGAGCTCTGCTTCTGGCACCTCCTGGGGCGAAGGCTCTGCCGCTGGCTCCTCCTGGGGCGAAGGCTCTGCCGCTGGCTCCTCCTGGGGCGAAGGCTCTGCCGCTGGCTCCTCCTGGGGCGAAGACTCTCTGGCAGGCTCCTCCTGGAGCACAGACTTTCTGGCAGGCTCCTCCTGGAGCAAAGACTCTCTGGCAGGCTCCTCCTGGAGCAAAGACTCTCTGGCAGGCTCCTCCTGGAGCAAAGACTCTCTGGCAGGCTCCTCCTGGAGCACAGACTCTCTGGCAGGCTCCTCCTGGAGCACAGACTCTCTGGCAGGCTCCTCCTGGAGCACAGACTCACTGGCAGGCTCCTCCTGGAGCACAGACTCACTGGCAGGCTCCTCCTGGAGCACAGACTCTCTGGCAGGCTCCTCCTGGAGCACAGACTCTCTGGCAGGCTTCTCCTGGACCACCGATTCTCCGGCAGGCTCCTCCTGGAACGAGGGCCCGGGAGGCTGGAAATCTTCTCCATCAACCAGCTCAGACTGGGGTTTGTTCCAGGGGAAAATATTCTCCCTGTCCCCATAAAAGAAACCCCAGAGTTTCTCCTCGGATATCCGTGAAGGCTGGGAAGCTGCCGATGGAGAAACTGAAAGGGGAGACGGAGTGGAAAGAGGGCAAAGAAGGGCTGCTCTTGCCGCTAAGTCTCTGTCTCTATCCTTACGGCCTTGTTCAATGACATGAATGGCGAACATATATTGTACATGGGATTCCTGAATGATCTCTGTCATAACTGGGTCATAACGGTAAGCAGAAAAAACCGGGTTAAAATCAAAATCTTTTGTGAGGGGACCTAAATAGGGTCAGTCATAAATAATATCTGTAGGGGGCGGTGAAGTGACGGGAGATGAAGAGGAACAGGAGACTGGAGACTAAGAAGACGACATGGAAGTGAAAACGGGCTCGGAACTCACCTGTGTTGAGCCCCCGCCCCTGGCTGAAAACTCTGAAAAAGCCAGGGCGCCGGTGAGCACAACCACCGGTGAGCGGCGTTGCTTACGGTGGGAGGAACGAGAAGGCATGACGGAAGGTGGAAGGCGGAAGTGCGGGAGTAACAGATCGGATATGTGAATCTCTGCTCGAGTCGATTCTGGCTGGATCGTACTGTCAGGAAACGTTTAAATGACTCAAGCAGAGGTGGAATTGAGTGAATAATAATTTATTGTAGGGGATGATTTATGAACATAAACATGAAACGGAACAATACAGAGGAACTAGAGCTTGGCGGAAACTGAACGTAATTAACAGAGCGCAGAAACGGAACGCAGAAATAACAAATGTAAATAAACACACGAGCGAACGAGAAGCAGGAAAATCTAACATAAACAAACACAACGACAACAATAAACAAACACAACTAATGAATACAGGAAGGGAGGAAATAAACTGAGACAAAGATACTAATAACTACAAAACGAGAGGGGAAGCACAAGAACCCGGAGACTACAGAATAAAGACGCGAAACTGAAACCAAACAGAGAAACACGGGATGAGACCAGGGGAGCTAACCAAAATGAAGAGCCAGGACAGAGAACTTAGCGAGCAAGAGACTTACAGGAGACGTGGGGCGAGAAACTCTCGAGCGAGACAAGAAGGCGGCAAGAAAGCTACGGGAAGAACCTCAGGGTGAATATCAGGACGGACATCAGAGAAGGACATCAGGGAAGGACATCAGGGAAGGACATCAGGGAAGGACATCAGGGAAGGACAACAGACGATCCAGCGGTGAGTGAATGAATGAGAAGGGCTTAAATACTGTGAAGCAGGAGGTGGAGCAGTGGAGGAGATAACCGGATGATTGGAAACAGCTGTAAATGATAATGAGTGAAGACACACATACACACACACACAGGAAGAAACAGAACCAAACCAAAACATGGATCCTGACACTGGTCACAGTATAGACAGGTTGTCCTGTTTTGTATTAGGATTTTTTTCAGATCATGCAGAAACAATTAAAACACAATGACAGAGTAATAAAGTTGAAGGAAGCCTTTTATGCTAACTGAAACACTTATGTTGTCTACTTAATGGTAAACTGCAAGATATGTACTAAGTAGATGTGGCTAAAGTTATCTTGTAGACTTTTTATGTTTTATATAACATATAAAAGAGACCTGTGTCAAACTGCACGTTTCATTTGAATAAAGGGTTTTGTTTGGTCAAAGCTCTTAATGTGGCCTTTACAGTAATTGTACAGTTTGAGTCCTGAGAGCCTATAGCTTTTAAGGCTTATTGCGATATCATCTATGTGTTTGTTCTCTCAGAAATGTCTGCCAAAGAAGGAATGAATGGTTTATGAAAAACAAACCCACTCTTTTTAGTAAATTAATTGACAGCCACTTCCCAGCCATGTGCTCTAGCATTAGATGTAACCAATGGTTACATCTAATGCTTGACTGAGTGGGTGGGGCAGAAAGTAAGGTGATTGACTCCAGCAGCTTTTTTTTTCCAAAGCAAAAATTACAAAAAACAGTTTAACTTGCAGCCGTAAGACATGGAGAAGAGAAGCTTTTTATTTGTTGCTGTCATTGGGAAATCAGTTTTATATGAGGTTATTCTTGTGTGGTATTAGTGATTTATAATTACATACAAAAATCCATATACACTTAGTAAGGACACAAACCTAATATTTAAGTGTTAGTTTCATATTGTAAAGACATATTTAAAAGACGAAACAACTTCCTGGGCAGACTCATTTCAAATAAATGATCACAATTAAAGGCTCTCCAGACAAACATTTTCAATCATCTAAGTACATATTCAGTCTCCAGTACTGTCCCATGGTCTCGTGAAGCTAAAAACACTATGTGGTTTGAAAAAAATGGTAACAAATTTTTTTTGGGTCTGCACATTTTTAAAGGCTCAGGTTATTTTTATGATAATATAATAATTTCTAAAGAATACTTTTGGTAGAAAACAATACCTAAATTGTTGCTCAGTATCCAGGCTGCATTAGCACATGTGTACAGAAAGTTTCAAATGTCAAACAGAAGTCTGAATTTGGTACACTGCATGAAATTGTGCATATTTATCATTTAGGCATAAGGAATCATTTTAATTTCTTCCCGATTTATGCTTTGTCGTCAACATTGTTTAAGGCAATGACTACATTAAATTTATCTTAATAAGAACTTTGTTTTGGCAATAATTCCATGACCAAAATATCTTTTGGCTGCTTTTTATAAATGATGTCCTTGCCCAACCTTTCACTTTAAATTTGCGAGCCTTTCTTAAAAAGATGTGGAAAAACACTATCTGGTTATTGTTTCCAAATAAGTAGGTGGTGCTCTGACTTTTTAATTTCATACTAAATTATTATTTTCTTCTACATTTTTGCATTTGCTATCTATTAGTAGATATATGAACCAACCTATTTTTTCTCAACATGACTGATATATAGGTTTGCATAATTTCAAATGCCTTCTGGCTGCACTGTGCACTGACATCATCACGGCTTGAACAACAGCTCTAGCCTCACTGTGACCACCTTAAATCCCTGATCTAGAGCTTAAGTTTTCAATGGGTATCACACATTCTTTAGAAAATAAATCAGGCTGTTTTTTGTAAATATAAATTATTCCTAACCGCTGAGAGGACAGAGGCAGTTTAAATGTTGGGTTTGGGTTTGGGAGCTGTTTGTGCTGTTTGTAATGCTGTGAAGAGTTTCAAGTCTTTCTTTTTTTAAACAAAAACTCATTACTTCCACTCTGGTACAAACTCCATCTGCTGCTCATGTTTCATGAAGAGGCAGAAATGAATGACTAAACTTCCAGACTGCAGAAAGACGGGAATAAGTACAGAACTAGGAGTATTGCCACTCTGGTCTATTAAGAGACTAGCTTTGTTTTCACACTTAACGCAACGGGAAGTCCTACAGACTAAGAAATAAGGCAACACAAAAAATGTGTGTGCACATGAAAGAATCAAAGAAGGACTGAGAATCAATCGAAGAACAGCAGGAGAGATGCATGAGCAACAGCAGGCTAACATGTCTGCAGTGACATTCAGAGAGCTTGTGACCCACAGTGCAGGATGTACTGTGTGTGGGTGTGAGGCACACAGGAAGGGTAGGCTATTGTAAAAGAACAGATTTAACAGGAAAGTTGAAGATGCTGTAATGCTGGTTTATAACAGTTGTGGCATATGATGCTGCTTCTATGTCTTCAACCCAGCTTGTGCTTTCTGTCCGGAAATTACACACACAATCCATCAACTACCATAACACCAGAGGGACTAATGTGGGTTGTGCTGTTTCATTTAGCTTTTTAAAATTATTTTATTGGAATTAAAGGGTGTTTAAATTAAGTTTTACAACTGTTCTATTACTCAAAGGCTTACAGGTGTACTCTGGAAACTCAATGGAAAACATTTAAGGGAACAATTGTATACACCGGTATAAAGGATTATACTATTACTGATGATTCCTTCTAAAATGTCTCAAAAATCTCAAGTAAACATTATGTCACACCTATTATAGCTGTAATAAACCACAGATCCAGGAGCAATGGTATGGCATTCATTCTAGCAGAGCTTCGCATTTGCAGAATTCTGTCGTCCAGTCTAGGGCTAAAAACCATCACTTTTTAGTATGTTGTGGGTGTTACTGCTGCTTTAAATCGAAAACTTTTAAGGTCTATTGTATCCTTGTATTCCCACTCTAGCTGTCATGATCCTTGTTGTCTTTTGTTGTTGTTTGCTTTGGGTTAGTGGTTTTTGTATTGTGTGTGGTGATTAGTTAGCGTTCTCTTTGTTATTTATTGTTAGGTTCTTCGTATATGTTCATTTTAGCTTATCTAGCAGTTCTGTTATCTATTATTATTAGTGTTAGTATTGCTTCTCTTTTTCCCTCTTTTCTCCTCCCGTCTCTCATCTCCTGCCGTGTCCTTGTAACCCTTTTTCCCTCTTGCTCCCTGGTTCTCTGTGCTGGTTCTTTCCCGTCATTATTCTCCTTAGGTCCCGTCCTTGTATTTACGTTTGGTTTTTTATTCCTTTGAAGTCTCTGGTTTCCCCTTTCTTCCTTCTTAGTGTAATTAGTTATTTCCTCTGAGTTTAGCTCCTTTGTCGTCTCTTGTTTTCCTCGTGTTTATTATTATTATCATTATTATTATTATTTATTATTATTATTATTATTATTATTGTCTGTTTATTTCCCCTTCCCGTGTTCTTTCGCTGGTTTGTTTATTTCGATTGTTTTGTTGATTCAGGTTTATAGTCCCCGCGTCCCGGTTCAGTTTATTTACGTTCACATCCGCGTTTATCCTGTTCCGTTTCCGCTTGCCTTTGTTCCGGTTTTTGTTCTGTTCATTATTCTTTCCCACAATAAATTATTTATTCTCACAATTCCACCTCTGCTCGAGTCATTGATCGCATTATCTGACACTAGCAACAAACCTGATAAACTGATTACCTGACTGGGTTGGATTTAGCAGAGAATTTCTTTTTCTTTTTCCTCGTCCTGTTCAGCATTACGGCTAGTAGAATGAGTTTCTGGTTGCCATAGTTGTGCTTAACAGATTTTCTTTATAGACATACCAGTATTCAAATAGAGAAAAGTAAACAAACAAACTATAACAAAAACAAACAAACAAAACAAGATAACCAAAAAAATAGCTGCTACTAGATCGTTCCTGGATCGCAAGGAGCCGGGAGGCGCGCAGAACCGGCAATGTGATCCCTGCTACTAAAGGGTTCTGTACTTGGCCTAATATATATATATCTATCTATATATATATAGATAGATATATATATATATAGTGTACAAGAAGGCTCTGGGTTCGATTCCACCTTGGGTCTTGGGTCTTTCTGAGTTGCATGTTCTCCCTGTGCATGTGTGGGTTCTCTCTGGGTACTCTGGCTTCCTCCCACAGTCCAAAAACATGACTGTTAGGCTGATTGGGTTCTCTAATTTGTGCTTAGGTGTGAGTGTGTGTATGAGTGATTACTTGTTCTGTATGTCTCTGTGTTGCGCTGCGATGGACTTGCGACCCGTCCCGGGTGTACGCCTGCCTCTCACCCGTTGTAAGCTGAGAGAGCAGTGAGATAGGTGCCAGCAGACCCACCCGACCCCAATAGGGACAAGGGTGTACAGAAAATGGATGGATGGATGGAAGTTGTTATCTATGGACCAGAACCTCTATGCATTTAGCAGACGCTTTTATCCAAAGCAACTTACAAAAAGAGCATTTAACATTGAACTACGACTAGGGGATTTAACATTAATGATGACACTCATTTACAGCATTTAGGTAAACACAGAAGGCCCAAGTACCATAAACTGAGTGCTAACTAATATCAGGGGGGGTAATACGCGCTTTTAGATCTTTCAGGGCAATAGATACTCTCGGAAGAGCTGGGTCTTCAAGGATTTCTTGAAGCTGGAAAGAGAATCTGATGCTCTGATAGTGCACATAAGGGAGTTCCACCAGCGAGGAACCGCAAGTGAGAAGAGTTTAGACTGACCTGCACGGGGCTTTGGTCGCGCTAGTTGGTGCTCCTTGGAGGAACGGAGCGGGCGGGCAGTGACGTAAGGCTTTAAGAGAGTGTTGAGGTTGATGGGCGCTGATCCATCAAACACTCTGTATGCCAGCATTAGTGATTTGAATATATGTGATATGTGATTACTTTTTACTTCCCTAATAGAGCACTTCACGCTCAGACTGCAGGTTTACTGGTGGTTCCTAGAATCTCTAAAAGCACAATGGGAGGCAGATCTTTTAGTTATCAGGCTCTTCTCCTGTGGAACCAGCTTCCAGCTTTTGTCTTTGATTCAGACACCCTGTCTAGTTTCAAATCTAGGCTTAAAACCTTCCTGTTTGATAAATTTTATACTTAGGAAAGGTAGAGAAGACAGCCTAATCCGGTTGGGAGAAGAATTTAGTCTGGTCAGATGGTACTCCTTTGCTCTACCTCTTTCATGTCTCACTATAAAGTTTTAGGTTATCCTAAGAAGTTTCTTTAGTTCTGTTGCCGAAGGCTGAGGCTGTTGGAGGACCGTTTGGCCACTCCTCAACTTGTTACTTTCATCTTATATTGTCCAATCTGCTTTAGTTGAATTTATTTCAACTTTTAACTTTCTGTTTTTTCTTAGTGTTCTTCTCTCCATAGTAGCTACACCTGGTCTGGCGTTCTGTCTGCAGAGACAACTTCCTGATGGAAATCATCGACTGATGTGACTGCCAGCAACTTTCTACAACTGCTGCTACTAAGTTTTCCTTTTTTCAGTTTCCTCTGCATCCATCTGTATCTTCTGTCTCTTAAAACCTCCAGTCGGTCGTAGCAGACGACTGCTCATACTGAGCCAGGTTCTACTGGAGGTTTCTTCTTGTTAAAGGGGAATTGTTCCTCTCCACTGTCATTAGACTCAGTATGACACTTTGCTGTAAAGTCAATGAAAACACAAGCTATCTTTTCGGAGTGCTGATTCCGGAGGAGTGAATGCTGTAAGTCAATGATTCGATGCGATCTGCTGGGTTTTTTCAGATTGGAAACATTTAAACTCATTTGTTTTATTTATGATTGGAATAAAATGATTTTCTTGTAAAGTGCATTGCATAGTAATTTGGCACTATATAAACAAACTGAATCTTGGATCTTGGTGTTTATAGGCATGCTGTCAACGTGATTAGATGTAGAAAAGCCTGTCTGCTTTAAAACTTCTGGTTTTCCTTACTGCTTTCCTTCTGATGATCTTAACATCTTAGTGTGTAAAGGTGAAGCAATGACAGGAGAGCTTCTAAACCTGAGGCCTGGGCTTTCAACCAGGAACAACAAATTTCTCTCTTTGCCAGATTTGTTGCATCTGCATTTTTTAAAAGTAACAGTACTTTTTAAGTGATGGTATTCAAAGATTGAGCCAATCACGCTTGCAGCTTGATGAAGCAGCTCCGTTACTTTTATTATGATTTTTGTTTAAATTAAAAACCTTAATTCCTCTTTTTGTTTGGATGTACAACCATAGCAACATGGTGGTTTACAACAGGGAACAGCTGATCAACACCACTAATACCTGCTGCCATAAATCTCAGATTATTTAAAAATGAGGTATTTTGGATCCCGAGCAAAGAAAATTGAAAAAAAAGGAAGCTCAACATCTCTTGCTTTTCTCTTATCCATGTGAGATTACTAGCTAACAAGCTGGATGGTGTGGACTCCTAATAAAAACAAGAATATTACATAGAACCCTCAGCATTCTATTCACCAGGCTGTCATACATCAAGAAGGTGTCTTGAGTCAGAGGCTTATTCGATTTGCCGTAACACAGACCACTGCAGAAAGTCATCACTGCTCACAACCATCAACATCACCAATAAATCTTTGAAGAAAATGTAAATTATGGGATTTACAAGAACATTTGGTTTCCTTGTGGGATTAATAAAGGAACTTTAATTGTGGAATGTTATGCTGCATTAAAAGAGGAAAGCAACGAGTCATTTCTATTACTGTCATTTAGAGACCAGGGTCAGTAATAAATGGTTTGCTACATTTATTCAGTTTTCCTCTGGTTAGACCTGTGTGTCTTTTTGTATTTTTTCTGCTGAAAATGTAATTCTAGATAGATTTATAAGACCTTACACGTTTTTTTGTGTGAATAAAAAAATGAAGCGAAAGGCATATTTAATGCCACTGAGCGAAGCAAAGAAAAAGCTTGTTGATCACTGAGATAGATGGAAGAGAGCAAGAGAGGAAACTGCATGTGAGAAAGCAGCAGCTCTCTCTCTCACACACACAGACACACACACAGAGCTTAACCATGCTCACGAGAATCTGAAAGAAAACGAGAGAAGTAAAGGGAGGCAGAGGGACGAAAAAAAGGCAGGTTTAATTAATTCAAGCGAGATGGGAGGGATGGATCTGCTGTCCCTGCTAAGGATCCAGCGACTGGGCTGTTGTGCTGCTGCATGTGGCTGAGTGTTTGCAGTGAGGACGTCTCTGTGGCTGGTCCTGTTTAGCCATGACTCCACATCTGTGAGTGCAGTGAGCGACTGACTGGAGGTTTGTTTGTGTGAGCAGTAGAGCATTGAACAGGGATGAGACACGTTTTGAGCTGGGAACCGCAGAGCCCACAGGTAGGGGAGAGTTCCTTATGATGACACCTTCTACCCTTTCTCTCCTATTCTCTGTCTTCCGTGTTGGGGAGCGTGCTGTTATCCCTCTTTGTGTATTTGTGTCATCTAATGTTAGTTGCTATTTCAATGTCATCTGTTTTTTGTCTTTACAATGGCACTTTTAATTTCTATAACTTCTTCTACAGTTCAGTATCAGTAATGTCTCTTTAACTTGTATGCTTACTTCCCTCTGATACTCTATGTGCAGCAGAGGGGTTCATGCTGAGCAAATGCGCATTTCAGCACATTATGGAATCAATACTGTAGTCTGATCAGCTGGTATCTGTTGAAAGCAGCAGACGTTCTTTCGCCAGGTCAGGTCACAGATTGATGATATCCTTCAGCGAAAGCTTATTGCACTGAGAGGAAATTTATTGTTAGTTCTGAAATATGTAAAAATTCAGTTAACAGGCACATTTTGCATCCATTGGATCCTTCTAATTCTAATTCTCCCTTTTCACACTTTTGAGCAATCGTGGCACATCTATCCAGCCTCTTGATCCCAGCCCACTTGATTTAGAGTAACAGTTTAGTCTGAAACTGCTTATGAATTTCCTGTCACACACCTATTTGTACAAAGAAATCATCAAATGTCACGGTGACTGTTTTCCTGGACAAGGTCCTGCCGTTAGATGACAAACACGCAGCGCTTACTACCCGACTCGTCTGTGTGCAAACACGACTAGGGATCTGCCGAGGTCAGAGCTGAACGAATCCCGGAAGTGGGAGAGTGAACGTGAGCAGGGTGTGTTAGGAGGATCCTTTAACTGCACTCTGGAAATGCTGCTCACGTTCTGAGTGTCAGCATAGCTTGTGTTTACCAGTGTGCACTGCATGGTCCGTGCGGGTGAGTCTGCTGTTGCTAGTGATGTTGGCAGAAGAAAACGTAGCAGGTCTACCGAGATGCTGGTTCAGCCTCTCTGATGACAAGCGTAAGGATTAGGAAATAATTGCCAGTCTGTCTGTGTAATGAGCATAAACACTCTAGTTGTGACATTTGCAAAGCAGATAATAAACCTGATTATCAGGCATCTTCTGTTTCTTCTACAATTAAACACATGAACTGAGATGGAATCATTGACTAAATGTTGAGTGATGTTCCGAAACTGCATTCTTTGGCTGAAATGATTGAACCGTCTCAAAACTAAGTAAACATCAGCTTTACTCATCAAATGACTTTTTTATTTTTCCCTATGATAAAGTTTCGCCCATAAATTTACCCACATTTGCATTCAGTGGAAGAATTTCTGAATTGTTGGCAGTTTTCAGCGATGAACAAAATATTTTAAGTTATTAAATAAAGCCATTTGACTTCAAACCAATTTACTCCTTGTGGAACATAATGGAGAGAAACTACTCAACAGATCCAGATCAAAAGGTAATTTTGGAGAAAAACAGTTATATTTTCATATAGGGAACATTCATCTTGCTAAAAATAAATCTTGGCGAATCATCAAACACCTGATTTCTCCAAATTGGTGCCATGAGTTAAAATGACTAACACGTCTGATCCAGAACCATGACCATCTTCTCCTGTTGCCAGTGACAGGTAACTTTTGCCTTTGCTCATTGATCTTCATATCATCGTCATGTAGAAATATCCATCATATAGAGCTTCCAAGTTGATCTGTTGACCATATGTCCATTTCGTTTTCCCATCTGTTTGTCCCTGTGCCTTTATAGTTTAGACCATATAAACCATCAACTGTCCACCTCCATGTTTCGTGATTGAAATGACATAGTCTTTAATCACATAACTTTTTAACTCCAAATGTAGCACTGATGCTTGTGGTTATAGATTTTAATTTTGGTCTCCTCACTCCAAATGATGTATGTGCTGTTTAGTGTTTTGGAAGTAGGCTGCTTCATGATTTGCCAGTAGTAACAGCTTTCTTCTTGTGATCTGACTCATGCAGATTGTTTTTATTCCAGTCTCGCCTTCTGTGATTATTGAAACAACCTAACTGCTTTTTTCAAAGAGCTCCACATGTCAGCATGAACTCATTTGTGAAAATCTTTCTGCATCCTAAACAACTTTTCTGGCAGAACATCTTATTTCCTATTTTCTTTGTTTGAACTGGAGGAAACATGCAAAGTTCTGTCAGGATCTCAGAAACTCACCGAACATAGATCCACTCTTTAAATGCAACACTAAAAGTTAGACCTGGTTAAAAATAATTAATTTAAAGGCTAGTTCATCAAATGTGTATCAGGCTCCTCTCTTTTCACATTAAGATTCAAACAGAGACAAATCCCACATCACACACTCACAAACACACAGTTATAAATGACACTAATTCCCTCTGATAAGTGGCCAAGAAAAAATAAATTCTGTCATAGTTTGTAAAATTGGTTATTTTCTGTATTTATTAATTAAACAGAGAACCATAAAGAAATACTCATAACCGAAAATGAACTAAACCACTAATTTCCTGTGATAAAAGGAAATTGTCAATGCAGAGCCAGCCCAAGGCATAAGCGAACTAAGCCCTAATGCTAATTAATGCTACAGCTGCTTTATATTCATTGAAATAGAGGGCCCCAAAATCAAATTCTGCTTAGGGCCCCATGGAGGATTGAGCCGGCCCTGTGTTAACGAGATGTGTTATTATAACAACTTAGGGTATGGCATCCAGGGATACAACTAGCAGAGGTGAAAACATTTGTTATGTAATGTGTGGCAGCTTTACTAAGCATTTCAAATGTATAATAGCTTTGTTATCCAAATGTTTTTTTAAGGATTTTGAACAAGATTGTTCCGTTCCAACATAAACTTAATTGCATTTTAATAGGATTTTTTATTTATTAGACCAACACAAAGTACTGCATAGTTGATCAAGAATCAAGAAGACTCAGTTTATTTATAAAGCGCCAATTTACAATAGATGTCGTCTCAAGGCACTTTACAAGAAAATCAATTAAAATCAAAGATACATCATAGACAAATCAATTTGAAAACGTTTCCAATCTAAGGAACCCCAGCAGATTCATGGAGTCATTGACTTGCAGCATTCACTCCTCTGGAATCAGCAGACAGAAACAATGGCTTGTGTTGTCGTTGACTTTACAGCAATCCCTCATACTGAGCATGCATGTAGCGACAGTGGACAGGAAAAACTCCCCTTTAACAGAAAGAAACCTGCAGCAGAACCAGGCTCAGTACAAGCAGCCATCTGCCACGACTGACTGGAAAAAAAAAAGAGTTTATAGCAGCAGTTGTAGAACGTCACTGGAAGCATCTCAGCTCATGTTCTCATCCAAGAAGCTTTCTCAGCTAACAGAACGCCAGCCCGGGTGTGGCTACTATGGAGAGAAGAACACTAAGAGAAAACAAAAGGTTATCAAGGTTGAAATAACGGTAACTAAGTAGATTGGAGAAAGGAAGAAAGTAGCAGAGAGAGAAGTGGTCAGATTTGTCCTCCAGCATTCTAAGCCTATAGCAGCATAACTATAGAAAAACTTAAATAACTTAACCCTATAGAGTCAGACATGAAGAAGGTAGAGCAAAGGAGAACCGTCTGTCAAGATTGAGTTCCTTCCCCAACCGTAACCTAACTATAAACTTTATCAAAAAGGAAGGTTGATAGGATTAATATTTTGTGTAAGAGTTATAATACTTTTATTTTGATCAAACCAGATGCTTAGAGAGAATGCATTTCAGTCATCAGAGAGTAACTGTATTCAAAATGTATTATGTCAGATTTGAAATCAGATAAAGGCTTTATTTTGTTCTGAAGTCCTATAACGTTCATTTGTATAGCCCATTAATGCCCGAACCAGTTTAAGCTTATAAAACGAGAAGTAATGAAAAGTTGTAATGCAGAATGGAATAATCTTTGTTAGAGGAAATATTAATCAAAGGCAGCTCCTAAATGAAATTTTAGTTTTTCACCTCAATTAAAATAAGTCAGTTTTCCAGCAGTTAAGGAGGTTTTAAAGGAGCATGAAAACTGAATCTCCATGTTTGTTTCTGCTGCTGGGGATTAAGGAATAGACTACAACCAGAAAACCTGAGTGGTCTGGAGAGTTAAAACATTGGTAGATCTTTGATTTATTTTGATGCCAAGCCATTCAGTGAATTACAGGGAGCCAGCAAAAAGACCTTAGAATGTTCGGGATTAGCCGTCTGGTTGACTTTTTGGGAAGATCTTGTTAAGTTATTGATGCAGTAATCACATCATCTAAAACTAAACTGAATGAATGAATGAATGAGTGTCTCTGAACTTGTTGGGCGATTTGTCCCCTCATCCCAGAAATGTTCCGCAGATATTTAGCATGTTGGAGCCGTTTTCTGGGAAATTGAGACATTTTACAGATGCGTGTTTCTGGTTACAGACAGAGAAAATTAGGCAACATGCAGTTGGCTGAATACTGGAAGGTTATTCTTATTACCATCATTGCTAGCTTATAAACTGCTTTGTCAATTATGTATGCCATTCACCACAACTTTATTTAAAGCTTTATTTACAATAAGTTTATATTCTTGTTTTTTTTTCTAATTGTATTAACAGGTGAACTTAGTTCATTGTTAAAGAAAGTTTTTCATCCATGTTTGACTGTTGCTTTAGCAGATAGTCTGAAAAAGGAAAACAATCTAAGCAATAGTTTTCTTTTTCTAGGTGTGAATATACAGTAGGTCAAACTGTGTTTTTGATCCAAACAAGGAACAGTTGATTTTCTAAACAATATGTCATTACTATAAAGTTACAGAAATACAGCGTCTCCTATCCAGAGCACAATGATGAACTAGTGTCTCAGCTTCACGATAAGATAATTTAAAAAAAACTGTCACAGCAGTCCAGCAGCTGTGTTATCTGGGCAAAATGTCATCTGTTTGCAGGGTCGATACATCAACACGGATGTTGATGTGGATCCAGTCAAAAACAAAAAAACACAGCAGTCTAAGTTGTGGACAAGACCAATAAGCTATGCAGCTGGTTGCTGCATGTCATCTTTAGGGCATGTCCAGGTAACAGCTCTGATGCTAGATCTCTCTCTCCAAGCTCACCGAAATTCAATGCATCCTCGCTCTGTGGTTCTGGTGTGACTGGCAACCTTCACCACAGGTGGGCTTTGTAGCCCATCTGTGTAATGTTTAGTTAAGGCTGAAACTAAAGTGCAGAGAACTAACAGGAGACTGAATAAGTAAAAGGGTATTTTAGTTACAAAATAATAATGTGCAGAAGACTGGAATCCAGTTAATTGCTTCAAGGGGGGAACCGGGAACTGGGTGGAAACACACACAGTTACTAACGGCAAATGCAGCAGATTACAGCAGATCAGAAGATGGCGTACTTGTAGATGGTGGAGCATGTGGCCAGGGGGAGGTGAGCGGAATCCGGGGTTGTGAAGCCAGATGAAGTGTGACGGTGGAGATCTGAGGAGAAGCTCTGAGAAAGCTGGAGGTCTGAGAGCGACTGAGGGCGAACCAGGTGTATGGAGCGTAGTCGGAAGAGTGGCTGCCAGCCAGAGTTTCTTGACTGGTGGTCTTACTCGTAACAAGGTTCTTGGTGGGTCTATCAGGTTCACTAGGAAACAAGCACAATTACTCTGGGCACAAAGAAAAGTTTAGCATAACACATACACGTCACTAGGAGCTTGATGTTACTGCAGCCTGGGATTATGATCAGGCACTGAAGCACTGGCAACCAGCTCCTCCCATCCTGCTCCTGGTTCTCATGGATTGCAGGTACATGACTGGTTGCACCTGAATATGATGATCCCTCAGCAGAGTTGCATCCTATTGCTCCCTTAAAATCTACTGACTTTGTCGGATAGTCTCAGATTATAGATCCACCTCTGTCTCTTCTGCTGATCAGGAGGTTTCATACATGGTTTTGTAGTTTAAGTTTATCTAAAGCAGACTGGAGCCTTTAAGCTGACCTGATTTAGATCCCCTCTGCAGCCCTGAGCAGATACAGAGCGTTCAGTCTGTAGTATTGCTGATTTTATGGTGCTTGATGACTTGTGGGTTAAAGAAAAAAAGTAGGTGAAAGAGGAAATGCAGAGCAAATGTTTTTTAACACGGTAAACCTTGATTAATCAGTAGCCTGTGCATGTTTCTAGTTAGTCATTTTATATTTCATAGAGATATTAATTAAATATACCAGTTAGATGCGTGCTGATAAATGCAAAAGGAAAACAAAGCATCACTAATGTTTGGTGTTACTATTACATGTTCTTCAGTTTCAGCTGTGATATTTAAGCAGGATGGATGGAGGTTTAAATAAATTATTCTCACATTTCGATATTTATGCATTGAAACACAGACACCACCTTTAAATGTATTGTATCCTTCTAAACACAGAAGGGAGTAACAGCTAAACAGGAAAGGCGGGGCAGCTTTAGATTTTTCTTAGAGTGACACAAAAAAAACATTTAGGAAATGCAAGCAACAACTGCAGATGATGCACAATTAGAGAGTAGGAGAAAAGTGAGCAACTGCCTAGTTACAAGATTGTCTACACCCTAAAATGAGAACTTTGTTAATTCAGTATACATTTCTCTTTAGTGGGGCCTTAATTAGCATCCTGTAGTTTGACATGTTAGTGATATTCTAACCCAGGAAAGTTCTCCAAGTCCAGCAATCAAATTTCTACAACATCCTTGTACATGACTCTTTTTAGGTGAGCCAAAAGTAGATCTTTTGTTGATTTTAAGGTTGTTTGGTCTTGTTTTTGTACGAACATACGCTTTCATTAAGTTCTAAAGTGGAAGTTTGTTTTTATTTCACAATCCTTTCTTAAATATTTTAGCAGTCTTTGATGTATTTTTGAGTTGTTTTTAGATCAGATCTTTACTGTGCCCATTCTCATTTATTATTATATTTCCTTAGTTTCTATGTAATGTTTTTATGTCTTTGGATTTTGTTCCACAACATCTTGTTCCAAAAAACAAATACTAAGAATCTTAGTTTGAACAGGAGGCTTGTAAACATTTGACTTTAAAACAGTTGCAATTCTTCCTTAAATACACTGGAAGAAGAATCTGGCCTTTCCATTTCCCCCTTGCATTTTACACACTATCACCCAGTTGCCATGACACCCATTCCTTCCATAAATACTCTTGGTATTTGTGAGGCTACATCCTCAGTAGGATGGAGAACAGAAAGCCTTATGCGAGTCCTGGCTTTAGCAGAGTTAATCACAGATCAATCCGCAGAATTCTCACAGTTGGAGTGTTTCTGAATCTGGTCAGTGTGGTGTCGATAACACACCATAGATTTTCTCTGAATCTTTTCTCCTCATAAACTAAACATGCTTAAAAGGACTAATGCTGGACCAGAGGGTGATTAATCACCTTTATCAAATTACAAGGTAAGAATGCACCTGAGTAGTCAGAGAAAATACTCCTAGAGAAATATTCTCTTAGCAGAAATGGGTCCAATAGTGATGGGATGCATTGATTAATTATGTATAAGTTTGCGTCTTTGGAAATCCTTACAAGAAATCAGCATCAGTCCACAAACACACTATGTTATAAAGGCAAGTTGATTTCAACCCCAATTAAATTTTGTTAGCTGCAACAGAATGCCATTCATCGCCATTATCATCTCTACAAACCACCAGGAAAATATTTCATAGATGATTTCTACTGAATTACTTTCAGTTGAGTGCATTGACTTTGTCTGTTTACTTGTAACTTTTGATTTAAACGTGCCTCTGAACATGGCCTAAGATAAGCAGGCTAAACACTTCACTAGTGTCCCTAAATGTTTGGTCTAACTCAACATATGGCTGATCCCACACAATGTAGAGCTCCGATTTTGGATCTTGTCATGGCTGGAAGTGTTGTAATTCCTTGTGTGAATGTTGTTGATGTTGTGCTGTATGAACATTTTTTGCGTTTTCTTTAACCGGATTGCTCTACACAACCCAACAGTTGGGTCTTTTGTTATTCAAAAACTCATAAATGAAGGCACAGAAAAAAGTTCATAACAAAGGTTAAGACTGAAAATAATCTGTGATCTACTGGACTTAAGGCTTTTAAATGACTTAGACACCATTGCTCGTGTCAAGGTCAGGATAGGTACAAGTCAACAAAAGGCACCATGGACAACAGAAGACTCAGTCAAGGCTCCGAAATGGAAGTGTTCAAGGGCCTAACGCAAATGAATTAAGTCAAACGTAAAGTTTTATTTGCAGAGTAACAAAGAAAAGCTTCATGTAATGAACTGCACTTTGCAGACAAAAAGAAAAAGTTAACTCTGTAAAATCATCCAAAATTACCGTAGTAGGTCTTGTGTCCTTATATATATATTTTTTGTTTACCATAAACTGGCTAAAAAACACTTCCAGTTAGAAATAACCTTGTATTTTTCAGAAAGTTTAAAGCATAAAAACTGCTATCATTTTGAATACACAAAAAACTACTTTACTCAGTTAAATATCAAGTGCTGCTACATTTCACACTTGTTTCCTGCAGTCATTGAAGAGATCATCTTCCGTCTGAGCTCAATCACTTGCTGCCTTGATGAGTTAGCCATTCAATTCCTAATCTATGCTTAGCGTTTTCTTACCAAAAGTCACTTGCCTAGACACTATCTTACAGACCGGGTAATTTCCAAAGGCCCAAAAAATCTTTTAACCTCTTAAAAAGAAGAGCAATGTCGATACCAAAGTACTGAGCAACTATATTTCATTAACTACATTTTTCATTTGGAACCTGCCATTCCGGAACAAAGTACTGGCAAAAAATGACATACCAACAGCTTAATGATTTTCTCCTAACTAATAATGCATTTGACATTTTCCAGTCACAACGTACGGCCCACCACAGCACTTAGATGGCAAACGAAATCCGCCTAAAGAGTTGCAGACTCATGCAGAGTTACAGTTTTATTCCTGCTGGACCTAAGAGATGCTTTTTACACTGCTGACAATTCGATTTTACTTTTGAGGGCGAAGGGCTAGATGGGAGTCCTTTCTCCAGGACAGAAGTTACTTCTTAGTTATATTGGAAACGCTGTCTCTGACTGTATAGGTATGACCTAAGGGGTTCCACAAGGATCAATCATTTGACCACAAATGTTCAATTTGTACATGCTACCAGTAGGCCAGCAACTACAAAGCTGCATCCTAACACATCTATGAAGACAGCACTTATGGCACTGTATCAAACTGAAATGTGAGTGGATGCAAAGCAATTCTCTCTAGTTAAACTCTACCAAAATGAAGATGATTGTTTGTGGCAAACAGAAACAAAAAGAAGTTAGCATCAGTATATTAGAGATTATCCATCTTAAATCTTAAAATTTGATTAAGAATATTGGAACTAAGACCTGGACTTTAAAAGGCACATTGAATAAATAACGTCACCAGATTTTCATTATCTAAAAATATATGGATAGAATCAAAGGTTTAGTGTTTAAACCAGACTTAATACATGGTTGCTTATAGCAGGTTAGACTACTGTAACGTTCTCCTCACTGGCCTCTCTCTAAACAACCTTTAAAAAAACTGCAGACCATCCAGAATGCTGCTGCTCCAGTTCTCACCAGCACCAGAAGAGAATACGACCATATTAGTCCAGCGCTCACGTCTTTGCACTGGCTTCCTGTCATTCAGAAAAAAGACTTTAAAGCGTCTCATCCTATGTACAAGTGTCTTCATGGCCTGGCGCCAAAGTTTATCTTGGATATGTTAGAGCAGTACAAAGCAGCACAGAGCTCATGTTCTGGTCCACTGCTGGTTCTCAGAGCCAGGAACCAAACAAGCCTATGTTGAGTCTCACATCTTCAGAAAATTCTTCCTGAAGAAGTGAGACCAGTGCAGATGACAGCTGAGGGGATTTATTTGATCTCCAATTTATTTAATTATAATTTAGTTTTATTGAACTACTCATTGTTCTTAATTTATACTTTTAAACTGTGATTTTTGTTCTTAGGCTTATTTTCTCTTCCTTCTTTCTATTTTTTAGCTTTATATATGATCTCCTCTTTTTGAACTATTTGGTAAAGCTGTTGTTCCTGCTTAAAGTAACTCAAAGTGGCTTTGAGTAATAAGTATACAACAGAGTTAAACAAACGCCTTCCCAGAGCTTGAGACACCAGAATAGTGTTGGAAAAATTGATTAATTAGTAAATCAAGAGCTTTGTCACTGAGTTCAGTTTTCTCTTTACCATGAAAAACCAGTACAGCTAAACTGCACCAATCAGTCTATCAATCTCATGCTCCATTTTTCGCTAATTTATTCCCCAGACCCCCACTTGGGGTAGGACCTCATCCCCATCCCAAACCAGGCACTCTATAATTTTCCAGCTCAAGCCCATGATGCTGATTATCATCCTGGCTGCGTCACACTCAGGTGCTCCTTCAGACTCTGGTGCAAACTGTTCCAGTGAACATAATAGATCATGGTCTGATTAAGGCAATAGAACCGCATTATCTCCTAAAAGCGACCCAATCTCTTGGTAACAAAAACAGATCCCCCCTCCAAAGCTTGACTGCACCTCTACCATCTTTCCGTGAATGTAATGAATAGAATACTTGGCAAAGGGCAATCTTCGCAGATCCAGCTTTGATACTTTTTGTACAGGATCTAACCATCCATATTACACATTGGAACAAATTCTCCAAGTCCACAAAACATGTGTACTCTCTGTTGAAGGTATAGTTATTGCATTGCTCCATCTGGAAGATGAAAATCACACTGTTCCTCCTCTTACTAACTCTCCAGAAGCCCTGAATAGACCTTACCATGGAGTATTAGGGGGCTGATCCTTGTAGCTGGATCACATTTAATAGCCAACTTTTTTTAAACAGGAGGACTACCACTACCAGTCAAAGGGAACTGCCCCCTTTATCCACCCCAGTGCCTTATCACAGACATTTTTTTGTATTTATGTGGGTTGTTATGGCACCAGAGACTTCATAGCTTTTTCTGTTGTTGCCGTTGAAGAAGTCTTTGAAGGTCTTCGCCCATCGATTCATGACATCTTGAGGTCAGCAGCTATCAGTCCCCACCATAGACAGTGTTGGTGGTGGGCTGCTTCCCCCCTATGAGATGTCCAATGGTGAACCAGAACATCTTTAATGCCATGCATTTGTTTTCCCCTAAGCATTCAGTAACTCCTCCTAGACTTGAGTTATCGTGGTGACCACCCAGGCTCTGTTGTCTTTCAGCCAATTCCAGAGTCCAACATGCCAAAAAGGCCTTCTAGGAATCCTTCTATACTTGTCAGGTTCTAATTAAGAGTTGTCTTGATTGGGCTGGCAGTGATCTATCCTAGTTTAGTTGAAACCATTCTCTTCCATAGAAAACATATTTATTTTTCTGTTTGTACACAGCCTTTCTGTATCTGAGGTGAAGAATACAATCGTGATCATAGAAAGAATAAATCTGTGGATTGTAATTAGCTCAGTGATGGCAGTGATCTGAACGTTTTTAAAATGGGTTTGTGTGTTTGCAAGTGAGCACCTTATGACAACCAGCCATAGCCATAGACGTGCCTGAGAATGAAAATTATTTATCAATACTTTTTTTACTGTTATCATAATTAAACCCAAAATAATCTGTATTTGTACGGTTCATTCCATTGGTTTTAATTTGGATGGAGTTGTCGGACATTTATTCATGTACATGATAAGAAGCTGTTAGGAAAGCTGGGTAAGTTTAGACACACATAAAAATAAAAATGCAAATTCATCCTGGTAAGCCGTATATTTAAAAGTGTGTCCTACATGTGATGGACTCACATGAAGTGGTTTTTACTAAGAAGACAGGACAAGATGTAAAAACACACTGAACATACCTAAAAGGTTTAAGATTTAGGTTCAGGAAGATGGGCGTAATGATCGTCATGAATGAATCACTCATTCAGTTTTCTTATCTTCTGTGTGTTACTTTAGCGGAGCTCCGGGCCAACATATATTTCCTGAGGAACAGTAAAGCTTTCTGCTATTTGTGTAAAATGTAGGATTTGAGCTTCCCAGTTGTAAACATATGCACACTTTGGACTTTCTGTGGCACAGAGGCAGCCTGAGGATATTTAATGAAATGGAATCAGTTGAGGTTTTCTGTTCTGTTCCTGTTTCACATCAGACCCCGGTCACAAGTCGCTAGAGCTGTTTAGCAAGCTCAGGCACAGTTATAGGAGTATGTCTATATTTAGAAAAGCTTGAGTCTTGAAGATTATCCCTATGATGTAAGTGACTGATGTTGACACAGAAAAACTGCTGCATGTATCCATTTAATCATTTAGTTGCAAAGGCCTCCAGCTTCCTGTGGCAGATATCCGCATGCTTTTCCTGTTCTGACGTCCTGCCAGCATTAAACTGCTCTGTGCTCCAAAGTTGGAGCACCGAGCAGTGCCAATCAAAAGGTCACTTCATGTTTTTTTTCTGTTTATGTTACAACCTTAACCTTTAAAATATTTTGTTGACATTTTATTGTATGAATTGTCTGATTGTGTGTATAATTGTTGAGTGTAAAAAAAGTAAAATGTATTTTCAAAAACTTGAAAAAGAGGTACTGCACATTTATTATAGTTTCCCTTTATACAAACACGCAAAAATAGATCCCAGGACAAACAATTGACAGAGCAAAAGTGAGCAAACCACAAAATAGACATTGCAAAGAGACATTGCCACCAACTGACAGATTCAGTACTATTAGGCTAGAGACCCAGAGTAACTGAGGAAGCAACTTGTAGTGTATCGAAAAAGGCATTTAACACATCATTGTTTGTGGTTGTGGAAAAAATGTGAAAAAGGTTTTGCCTGGTACTGTAGAGGAATGACTTTATCTCTAAAAGCTAAGATCATTTCTCTAGGGCTCTTTCTAGTTTAGTTCAGTATGTAATTTTGCTGCGTTATTTTCTGCAGACGTCAAGCTGTGATTGACTAAACAAAAGAACTTCATAATCACTTTTTATTTGATTATGAATCTCTGAGGACTTTTTATTTGTGCTGTTGCAAGAGTCACTTAAATCTGGCACAAAATCCTCCAACAATGTTTCAAATACAATTTTCTACTGACTCATGAATAAATAAAATTGAAAAATAAATTTGCTGGCACAGCTCTATTTACAGACATGAGACCAAAGCAGACTTAGTCAAATGTAATCTGACACAGAGATGTAAAGAAGCCTTCTCTTTTCCACCGTTGCCCTTCTCTCCTGATACCAACAGACTCCAGGCATCACTGGGACTCGTTGAACAAAACAGATGCTGCACTTATGGCTGCAGAAGCTCACTGTCCTCTGGTCAGCTTCTGCTATTAAGTTCTCCAAGGCCACTCTAATAAACCTTCCATTCACAAATAAGCATGTAAGAACTATAAATATAACATAGTTAAAAAGGTTTCACTTTTGAAACCTCTAATGTTTATCTTCTTATTATCTTCAGAATACAAAACTCTCCACGGCCTAAAATAACCCCATGCATGAACAGAGTGGCAAATTCATCTCTTTGGAAGTATGGCCGACGTTTAAAAGCGTGGCAGTCATAGTTTGGAAACTAAAGGGGGGCAATTTGTTGTAATTATTTTAAACATAGTCTACAAACTATGAGCAGGCTCTCAACCTGTTCAGATAGCCTGAGTAAATAAGCAGCTGATTAAGCATGTGTGAGTTTTCTTTTTTAAATGGCTTCGTGTCCACTCTGCTTGATGACTCTCATTAAGGCTGCAGCTGACACAAACGCATTAATGCCCGGGATCAAGAGTTTAATCAGAGACTTTATTATAGACCCTTTTAAAGATGACTTTGTCGAGACTTTAGGACATCTGAATTTGTCTCTCCTTGAGCAGCCTGTCCTGTAAATGGTAAACTGCTTCTCTTTTCACAAGTGACATGTAGGTGCGCTCTGTGATCCGTCGTTCAAGCAAAAATGTAGCAGCACTGTGCACTGTCGGAAACCTTTAGCTGTTTCACATCAGGCAGAGAGAGGTGCTACTCAGAGAGAGGCAACAGGAACAGGTCAATGAAGTGGAATAATAGGAACTGTGTAATGACTGAGTAATACTGTGTGTACCTGTTTCATCCATGGTCTACACAACTAGTCACTGAGTATTTGTGACTTTGTAGACCTTTAAGGCGACTGCTTTGTGTAGTTAGTCACCTATATGCTAATAGTGAAAGCTAACAGGTTTTTGATAACTAAAGCCTGAAGCCTGGTATTAAGGGAAATCTATCTCACTGTTCCTTATTTATCATTGAAATGTTTGTTTCCTTCATACTCCTATTTTCACATGAATGTTTTTAGAGAGATATTTACACATACTCTACATGGACCTCAGTTTAATAAATATGTGGGACTTTCTGTACATTTCAATGGATGGATGGATGGATGGATGGATGGATGGATGGATGGATGGATGGATGGATGGATGGATGGATGACCATTCTGCTTGACTGTTAAAGCCTCCTTTGTGAATTTGCTAACATCCTTGTATCATCCAACCACGTAGTTATACACCAGAGTTATCAGGTGTTTACAGTCGGCACCACATTTCACCAGTGGTACACCATGATATTTTGCTAAAAAAATTAAAATAATACTTAAAAACTATAACTGTATAATTTATTTGTTGTTCGCATACATTGACACTAATAAACAACCAAGAAATACACTAATTGAATAAAAAAGAGCCAAATATAATAATAACATCATGTGCTAATGGTTACAAAATCCTACGGCTTGGCTAATATTGGCTTTGTGACACACTTGGGTCAGTAAGGAGGTGACTTATTGACTCCTCCACTACTACACCAACTTAAAAAAAAGACACAATTTCAGCCTTTTCGCTCCTTCATCCATGACTTCTCGCTTTATTCGTCATTGCTGTCAGAGTGTGGACAGACAGAGAGAGTTAGAACGTTCTAATCTGGGGTTTTCCTAAATTTGATGACAGGTTCTGTTCATGTTAGGGTGGCAGCTGGCCTTAAGGTACAGTATTGTAAACGTAGTTTAAAAAAGGTTCCAAAAGGCTTTCTGCGCATCTGTGTGCAATTTATCAGAAGTATTACTTGATTATTATAAGAGCTCTTCGGGTTTTCCGAATGTTTTAACCACCAGCTAGTCAAGTAAGCAATGGCAAGACAGTTCTTTTTAACTTGCGACAAGAAACTACAGCTTTAATAAATCCTGGTCAAAGATAAGAGTTATTTCTGAACCTGTGACATCATTAGAGGGGGAAAATGAACACAATGTCACATTTTTCTGTTGAATATTTTTGTTTATTTCACAGGTGTAGGCAATGAAAATCTGTTCATAGATCTACTCACTTTTTCAGTCCTTGCTTTCATCTTCATCATTAACTAACCGGGTACCGAGCTGGCTGAAGCAAACATAATGATCTAAACTCCTTGTTGTTTGAAGATGAATCCATATGCTTTAGACCTACAGAGGAAACACAAGAAGAAAAAAATCTTTACCACTGCTCACTAGTGATCTCTCGGTTTCACTCTGCTTCCCGGTTCGGTGAGCTCCAGTGACGTCACGGTTGCCGGGGCAATCTTTTGAGCAAAACAGAATCCCTGTCCGCTCAGAGGGGTGGCCCCACATGCTAGACAGGCGCGTGCCTCACCTCTGACTGTCATGCAGAGTGTATGTACAGAGCTTCCCTTTTGTTCTCTTTGCATGAGTACATCACTAAACATGTGAAGCCCATTAGTGCCGTCTCCATGTAGCCCAGCAGAGAAGAGAGGAGATGAAGAAGGAGAGCACACAATAGGGAGAAGTAGGCCACTGGCTTGCTTTAGAGCCTACTTCACTGTAAAAGGAGTAATTGAAGGTAACGTCTTTTGTTTCTGAGCTCTAAAATAAACACCACAGCAATATGGCAACTACTGCAACTACTGGAAGGACATAAACCAGTACATGACTATGAAGGTCACGCTTTACCAAACATTTATATAAATATCATAGAATTGATCATTTATTTATTACATAAAAAATACACATTTTTTCTATCTAAGTTAGTCCAGCGCAGTGGTTTCAATTATTTTGGTGATATTTCTTGTGGGTAATGTGAAACAATTGCATCACTGCTGCTCCTTCTTGACTCCACATAGTTCAGTTCTACATCTCACTCCATCAACTCATCCTTTATTCTGAATCGGCTCAAAAACTTCATGTCAGGACTGTTAAGTCATTTAACCACATTACGGTCACATGTCATGGAAAATTGGTTTAGTTGTGTCTGAAAATAGCTGACCTGAGGTGTGTTTATTTCATATTAAAGGACGCTGGGTGAGTTCACTATTTGTTAGACCCCAAGATGACCATTTTTAGTCAGGACAGACTTATATATAAGGGAACTGGGGTGGGTTGGGGGTGTATGTTCCCTCGTTAGTTTGCTGAATGAACTGATGTTTTAGAGCATAACACGAGACGTGATTTTTAGTGATACGTTTTGTTCTTCAGGGGTTTGAGACTGAGGCCCTGTCTACAGCAATATGGATCAATTAGTTGCTGCTTTGTCAGCACTTTGACAGACTGATGACCTGTTGGAGGTGTTCCCCTCAATAAACACTGACCTCAAGAAATAGGCTAATGGATCACGCAAATAAATGGATGGATTTCTCAAAGATGTTCCAGTATTGGGAATATACAGCAGGGAGGAAATTTTATGGAGGACATTTTAATTTATAAAAAAAATACTTTGTAAAGGAAAACTAAATATGAATTGAAATTAGAATTAAAAGAGAACCTTAAAGCAACAGTAAATAACCTTTCAACCTTAATAAAATATTTTCATAACTTTTGTGATCATATGTCGACCTACAGCTCCAACAGGCACTAAGAAACTTTGAGGTGGGTGGCAGGAACCCTGCCAAACAACTAGATTAATTAAAAGATTAAATCAGTTTTATTTGCCAGGTACATACAGGACATACTAGGAATTTGTTTTGGTGTAATTACACTGAGGCAGCCATTTGCGGCGCCAGGTAGGCAGTAGTGCAAAGGGTCTTGCCTAAGGACCCACACTGGATTTTGTGGTGTATTTTGCCATGGGCTGGATTTGAACCCCTGACCTTCCAATTGGAAGTCAGGTAACCACAGGTATACCACTTGAGCTATCCAGCCGCTACAAATGTGCTACAAATGTGCTGACTGCTTTACGGCATACGTCACTTCCCCCTGTTTCTTATCTTCAACATCATCATCTGACATTGTTTCACCACAATTGGATTCATCAACTCATCGCTATTCATCCTTCACACAGACACTGGAAACAGAAATGTACTTCGATCCACCTGCAGGAGATCAGGATTTCACAACACTATGCGCTGATTTTTTGTGAAGTGCCTTGAGACGACACCTGTTGTAAATTGGCGCTAAATAAATAAACTGATTCTTGATTGTTGATTCTTGGTCATCAGTCTTCAATCATGGAAAACTCTACTGCTTTCATCCACTGGCCACCAAAATCGACAGAAACCAAAACTTCTTTAGTGTTGCTTTAAATTTTGCCTGTAGTTCTCACGCATCTTAGGTGAGCTTCAAGTAGTGGTGAAGGAAGATGAGACATAAACAAATTGACTCTGGGAAATTATGTTTTTGTTTATTATTATCATTTAATTACATTTAGTTTGGGTTCTAAAATAAAAGCTCTGTTTAAATATTGTCACGGAAACTCTGGTGAGAAGTTTCACAAAATAAGTCTTTATCTCTTTTTTATAAGAACAATTGCTCAAATTGTAATAATTTATCTTAATTTAGTTCTGTTCTCGTTTCGGTTTTCATCACCTGCCAAATCTTTTGTAATAAATGTTTATCCAGGTTTTTGTCTGTATTTTGACAATAATTTCAAACCTGAATACACTTAAGATGTGAAATGTTTTTGATTTATTTGTAGGTATTACACGACCGGCGGTTCAGAAGGGTTCAAAACAAAGAATGATTTTTAAAAAATCTCTTGTCAAGAAAAAGACCTTCCGGTAAACGAACAAGAGTAATTAATCACCCCTCTGTAGTCTAATCACACACTTGGATCTAATCACCAAGCAACTAATACCCTACTTATTTGTCCTGGGATTAATTAGGTGGCCTAATGAAAAGACATTAGGTCCTAAATGGGCGGCATGACAAAGGGGAGTTTATAAATGTTTAAAAGATGCAGATTTTTTGGTAAAATTGTTGTCCCTGTTAGCAAATTAAGATATAATTTGCTCACAGATTAGGATGTGAATTGTTTAAATACAGAAAGTCCTTATACAGTGTGGATGATATTGTGCATAAAAAAGCATTTATCCAAATTTCATTTTTTTTACACTTATAATTGCTTTTAAAAATCACTTAGGATTTAAAAAATGTGTCTTTTTACTGTGACTCTTATTTAGAATTTTACTCTTTTACTCATAGTGTTTTATGTAGTCCCATGTCTCATGTTAGAAGGTTTTTTTCTGAGTAATGTTTCTGTTATTTGAAAAGTAACGTGTTTAGAAACAACCTTAAGATAAAGAACAATCTTTTTAGCGCTACTTGCTTTGGTTTGGTATTGTAATGATACTTATAATTCGTCACCTGATGATGTGTTTTGAAACAGATTGATTTGGTACTTTGTGTGGAGTAAAATAATCTATTTTAAAGACAGTGGAACTTTTTTTTGACACTTTTTCACATTGTTAGAATTTTGTTGTATTACATTTATTTTCCCACAAGACGTTTATTTCACGTAGTCATTTGGTCTCCCAAATATCCTTTTTTTCCAGGCAATCTGAGGTTAGATCAGTCAGAAGTAACAATTTTACAACCGCTTTGTCTCAGCTGAGACTTATTTCTAAAAATAACATGCTGTTACTCCCCTGGTAGATGTGAGTTAGTCACCCGTGCTTTTATCTCCTTCCATTTATAACTGCCAGTACTTTGGCATCAGTCAAAACTCCCATTTAAAGGAAGAGAAAACGCACCTGGCCCAGATGGGTCATGGAGTCGGGCTCGATCACATCAGCCATCATTTTTCTGCCTTCCTGCTCTGAAGACCTCCTGCTCTCACAGAGGCTCCTAGATTTGGATTCCAGTCCCTTCTATTAATTTACAGGCGTTTTGATTCATCACCGCAGAAACACAGGAAGAATTAATAAGAATAATGACACATATGTTTTATTAACTGTGAATTACTCCTGTGAGGCAGTGCAGCTTTTGCTGATGTTATCACAATAGCTCACTTGGATTGTTTTCCTGTTCTCAAAGGTTTTTAGATGAGGTCCTGCTTATCTTCCTCTAATGGTTTAGTCTCAGAAATTTAAATTAATCTTGTTTTTTTCCGTTCAGAAATTTAAATTGTAACTTTTGGTGTGGTTTAATGCTTCTTGGGTCATTATTGTTCACTAATCTATTTCCCCTGTCTGTTAAAAATGTTTTAGAGTCAACTACATTTAACATAATATATACAGAATATTTGTAAAGCTGCTTATAATTCATAACTTTTGTAAAAAATAGGCCTTATTTCTGTGATACCACATACATTCATTGTACTGTTTAGTCATTGGTTTGAGTCTTCATGTAAAACACGTGTTTAGATATGTCAACATACATGGCAAATCAAGAATGTATCAGCAAGTAAAACGGCCATGAAGAACAAAAAAAATCATTTTGACATAATACCACATGTCCAGTAGCTTAGGTGTCCCAAACCCAGTCATAATTTTCTCTAGTTGGTGCAAAGCTGCTGTAACGAGAAACCGAGGGGCTCCCAATGAACACCTTTGAGATTTAAATTGGGATCCGAAACAACAAGACAACCACAGAAAGATGTATTTAAATGAGAACGAGATAAGAAGTGACTAAAATAGGACAGAGCTAAAACAAAGACATACCAAAATGATAGAAATCTCACTGTTTATGCAAACAAAAGCACTCTATTGTGACTGTTCGTTGAGTTTTACTTGTCCGTTTTATATGTACACACATTTTTGTACATTCAGTCCCTAATGTCAAATGGGGGAAAGTTTCATTTAAATAAACATCTTAAATTTGTTCAACACAACAAAAGAAACTTTTCAAAACATGAGTGTAATAACCTAACCTGACCTAAATCAAAATAAAGCTGCTCATAGCTGTGTTAAACTAAACCCAATTAAGGGGGATTACTTGCTTCAGCCCACTAATGCAAACCAAGAGAATCCCATAATAGTTCATTAAAACATGAATATGCGTCATACTCAACTCTTGCATATAGGCAGCATTAGTTTTACCTTCAATAATACAATATAAAGTGGGGCAAATCATCCAAGGGGTGAATACTATTGAATCTAATGTGCGTGTTCTTAGATCCCATATGTAAATATCAAATATGTAAAGTTAAGATGTTAGATTAGATATATTGCGTAATGTTCTGTCTATAACTTACTATGCTGCTGCCTCAGGTGAAATATGAGCAATAACCTTTCTTAACCAGCATTTTTTTTCTCCACTTCTCCAGGTCTGACCAACGGTTTTCGGTTGCGTGATCAGGAGTACTTACATCCAGAGGAATCTGTGGACCTGACTGGACATCATAGGCACAGCTGGAGTAATACAGGAGCTAATTTTTGCAAGAAACCTAAAGCCAACAACATTTTTTTGTTTGTTTGTTTTATGTGTTTGTAATCGATGCCAGTCTGAAAGGATCAACCTTCAGTGTTACCCCCTCGCTCCCCAGGGTGCCTGTTGTAAAGAGGCAGCGATGATCTATGAGAACTTTTTACCTGTCTCTACACCTGACTTGTTACAAGGATAACCCCCCCCCCCCACCCCACAACCCACCCAGGCTCTGGTGGCACTTGGTATAAAGACCAGTCAATACCTGTAGCGAGTAATCATGGGAGACCTGAGCTGGGTGTGTCTGAGCCCTGCAGAGTTTAACCAGCTGCAGCAGTACAGCGAGTGTAAGTCTCTATCTATTCTTAATAGGGTAATAATTTTTATTTCAATTTGAAGAATTGCTGTTTTGTGTGTGTGCATGTTAAATATTATATGTATGGAAAACTAAATTCCCCCAGTTTTACTTCCATAATATGTTGTATCTCCCAACCGGGTTGTTAGACAAGATACCATTATTGTGCTCAGTTTAAGATATTATAATCACATACTGGCTACTTTTTAGTACCATTGTATCAGCCTTAACCCCAGTTTGCCTTCAGAATTGCCTCCATTTTTCATCATGGATTTATTAAGATGTTGAATATTAAAATGTAGCCATCACACAGTTGTTGCAGATCTTCCCATGATGTCTCCAATTGCACTACATCTTTACGGTGATTTATTGGGCTTTGACCTGGTGAGAGTGGAGGCCGTTTCAAAAAGGTGGACTTCAAGAAAAGCAGATTAGAGATGATGCAAGTATTGTGACAATGAGTGGAAATGGTACTAAGTCAGTTTATAGTGTGCCGAGTAAATATGAACCACAACATTCACCAAAATCAAGAACTGTACATATTGCACTGGTTTGCTATATATATATATATATATATATATATATATATATATATATATATATATATATATATATATATATATATATATATATATATATATATATATATATATATATATATATATATATATATATATATATATATATATATATATATATATATATATAT
>JAVLVB010000663.1:173267-193255 GCA_032876305.1 Orestias chungarensis
ATTGCTGATATAACGCAGAAGCCCTTCATCTAAAAGATTTCTATCATGGTTATGCAGACAGGATGCTGAGCTAGACAGTACCAAGGCTGTTGGTAACTTCTGTACATGAACTGGGGGGTTGCAGGATAGAAACCGTGTAGCAAAACCTGGAGCCACTGACTGGCTTCTCCCTTACTTCTCATAGGTGTTTTTTTATGTGTTTTCGTTTTTATTTATTGCAAATGCCACCTGCCTCTTTTCTACCAACATTAAAAAAATTATCAGCATTTTTGTGTTTCGCCTTATATATAAAAGCAACGTGGGATCATGGAAAAGGAAAAAAAGAGACATAGATCTGCTGCTCGCATCTCCCTAAATTTCCAACTTATTCTTTGTTGTTGTTTTTTTTGTTTTGCCTTTTTTATATTTTCTAAATAATGTGAATATCATACAATGATTATCTGGAATTGTAAAATGGCGTTTAAAGGTTTTTAAAAATGAAACACATTATAAGAAAAAGTATAAAAGTATAAATTCAAATCAACTGATATTATCTGGAATAACTTCAAGCTCTATATGTCAACAAAGGTTTAATGTACAAGCAATAAAACAGTTTAACAAAAAAAAGGGGGGCAGAGGCCAAAATACAGTTTTTTGTATTGATTACTGTTCACTAAGAGGTTGGTAATGAAATAATCATTTTTCTGCTTTTTGCAATAAAAATACAAAGAACCCTTGAAAGCAAATTAAGTTAACATGACAGAAGCTGCTAAGGTTTCTCTTTTCAATTCTTTTTTTACACCATAGATGTTTCTGCATCTGTGCCAAAAATATAACAGATTAAATGAACCATGTAAATCTGTCATAGCTCCCCTTGGGAAATATTTACAGACTAGCAGTCATGTGTTAAAGTCCACTCACAGGGATAGTAGCCGTTGGTTAGACCCAGATATAAACAACATTTTCCGGAGGGACTGACATTTTTGCAATTGCATCTGGGTACGCTTAGATTCTGAGACATCTGAAGAAGTCATATGTGAAAGTGTGTGTGTCTGTCGTGGCATGCGTGCATCAGAGCTTTTTTCTCTGAACCCACATTGCTTCTGCATGATGGACGGCGTATTACTGCCTCCTGGTCCACTTGACCAAATAAGGAGAAACAAGTGGTATGAATCCGGCCCCGACTAAAAAAGAGAGCAGCCACTTTAAAAAAAAAAAACTCTAAACGTTGGCAGTCAGAATGTGCGTCCCTCAACTGAAAATAAAAGCTGTGGAGCTTGTTTTAGCTTAATAAGTGTCATCTTTTAGGTGGTAAAACATTCAGTGTAAATGCCCTCCTAATGTTGGACCTCTCTTTATGTGTATTTCAGGTTGACTGAAATTCCTCTTTGTTTAGTCTAGAAGAGTTAGGTGAAAATGAGGGGGTTTACTCCTGAGTAGCCAAAAGTAAAAGTTAATAGCAGGAGAGGTGGAACATCTCGGCCATAGTCCCCTGCAGTAAGGTGTCACTGCTGAGAGAATAACAGGTTTAGCTTCAACATTGAGAGACAAGATAAAGTTATCATTTCTAGAGCAGATTTACTAAACAAAGTCAGATTGTTCACCAGCAGCCTAAGTATACAACTATAGATATAACTCAGGATATATATACATGTATTGGTAATACATTTTGTAAATATTGATAAAAATGACATAAATAATTTAATTTTTACAGTCTACCAATAGAAAAAAAACGTTGAATGTTTAATCCTTTAAGCAAACAAGCTATTCAGGCCGTGAAAAAAACACACTGGAAGAGGAAGAATTAATACTGAGCAAAAAACCTAATAAACATGATCAGAATTAGAAAGAACAGGTAGATATGTTTCAATACATTTACCAGTTCTTATAATTGTGATAGCTTTGGGCGTAAATGGACTCTTCAGGTTTCTAAATGGTGTATAGTTGTCTAGGCTAAAATAGATTGATTTAATTAAAGAATTATTTTTTAACATCTTTTTTAAACATTTCAATTTCATTCAAACTTGACCTGCTAACTGTCAGCATACATGACTGTGACGCAGGAATGTAAATCCACGGCTTTTCATTAGAGTCTGTTAGGATTGGATTTATTTTACTCTGACACTGATTTAAAATATGAATTAAACTCCAGTCCTGCTGTGCTCCTGGTTTAGTGCTGGACCGTCTCTGTGTTCCAGGAAACCTAGTCAGAGTTTCTGCTGTTGTGCAGGCATGTTGTGGTTTTGGAGGGAAATTACAATTAATGATGTACAAACAATTTTCTAATAAAGAAAACAGAGAACAGAGAAGAGCCAGACTTTGTCCTAACACTTTAGATTAAAATGTGTGTAGTTATACAAATATAAATTAATGTTGACATGATTTTTTTACCACTCTTTCAATTTTGTAGTATTTCAATATGAAGCAAAAATAATTTAGTCCTTGATATGATTTGATTTGGTTTATTGTTAAGTACCCATTTATCAGAGCTTTATTAGTTATTTGTAACTGAATCAGTCTTATTATTGGAACATTAATGCATGTTTAGCCTAACCCTGACCCAAAAGACAGTTCAAACTCACTGAGAGGCACTGAGTTTGATCCTAGTTTAAGTCAATTTGTATCATATCTCTAAATGTTGGCTTGAACATGACTATATTATCGTCTTGTGAGCATCAAAAAATCAGTTTAGACATTACAGAATTTTCAGTTTTCAACAGAATTTGTGCACATTTTTGATTTGGATATTTAATCAAGCGTTGGTCAAACGTTTCAAACACAGACAGGATCATTTCTCGTTTCCCATTTTGCAGTGTTTTTTTTACCCAGAGGCAGCCTTATCCATTCCAGAGAAAAGATGCTGCTGCTTTCTTAGTGTAATGTCGGCTCCACATTGATCTTCACTAAAAATGTCACCACACCCAGTAGCTAACTCTCGTCTCTCATTCTACCCACTCCTTCCTCGCTCTTTCCTCCCTCCTGCTGCCCTTCACTGTTAAACAGATGCAAGATGTTCTGAACCAAGTAAGCCTCAGCTCAGCACTCTCTGCATGCTGTGTGGTGTCGGTGTCAGCAGACTGCATGCGCATTCTGTCCACTAACGTGACATGACCCTGTCTGATTCACCACAGATGGTCCAGTCCCCATCATAGGGGAGTAGGCCGCTGTATATGGGGACGTTTGTAGAGTTCAGTGCTACTACCCATTTGCCCCAGGATATGGGGTTATTGTGCAACTCAGCTCTAATTATATGTTTGATACATGTGTTATTTTCTGTTGTTTCGTTTTTTGTTCCCACAGTAATAATTCTTACATCCAGCCTTCTAAACCAATCACAGGAGAACAACCTAATATGAAATGTCCACCACGTGTTCTCCCCCATTTGGGTCTTCCATTTTTTGTTGTAAGCTTCATTCATGTGATAATCTGGAGAATTCATTAACCATCTCTGCATTTTCTGTTCCTCTTCAGCCAATTGACTATGAGGGCTTCCAGCTCTTTATGGCCACCTACCTGGAAAACGATATTCCAGAGGAACTGTGCCGCCATCTGTTCACCTCTTTCAAGAGTAAGACGGGACAATGCTCTCCGGACCAGCCACGGGCGGGAACCAGCTTACTGGGTACACTGATGTTTTTTTGTAAATGAAACATCCTTCCACAGAAAACTAAACTGGTGTTGTTCCTCATGTTTTTATAAACTTGTAGACAACAATTACAATTATTGTCTGAGTGCAAATAAACAGTCTGACAGATTCGCCTTCATGAGTGGAGAATTACAGCTTTCTGTCCAATGGTTTAATAGAAATTGTGTAAGGTTTATTTTAAATGCAATGGATGCAGAAATGTGAAGGAAAGGAAAACAATAAAAACAAAAGAAGAGAGAAAGAATCATACACACAAAACAGAAGAGAACTGAGAAACCACATTGTCAAACTGTAATGTTTTAGACCGAGGACTTGACATTTCAAACGGTGAAATAGGAGAAACAGTTCAAACCATTTTTCTATATAATTATTGGAAGGTTGAGTGGAAACAGCAGTAGGATCAGAGACAAGTTTTCAGAATCCAGAGGAGGAAAATAAATCCCAACTTTTGTTTCCTCAGTACCAGGAGAGCTGAGATTTGCAAACCGTCTCAAAGGTTCACCCCTTCGTTTTGGAACTTGTTGTATATCTGGGTAAAGATGAAGAACAGCAAGTTTCGTTTGGACAAGCATCTGCACGGCTATATTGAACCCTAGAAGCCACAAATATTGCAAACGTAGCTAAAGTTTTGAGAGCATGCAGAAAAAAAGCAGGTATGGTGAGGTATAATCACATTTGTGCAATTAGACTCTGTTTCCAGTAAGATAACGTTCAGAGCTGATTATGCTGAGTAAGCAGGACATTTACTCTGAAGGAATGCTTACTGTTTGGGAACAGAGCCAACAGAATTTCTAATGAATTTTCAGCTGAGCAAGTAGAATCTGAGAGAGGACTGCCAGTGAGAGGGAGATTCCTCCATCCTGATAGGTCCAATTAAACCTCAAGAGATGTGTATCTTCCTCGCGTACAAGACCACACAAAGTGTCTCTTAGGAACTGTTTTCTCATCTCAAACACTACAGGGCTGTTGATTTCAGTATCAAAACTATATGTAGACCTTATTTCAAACTGAGTCAACAGTGGTTGAATGCACTGAATCATTTTACTGAAAAGCCTTTAGTTCAGTCAATTTGGATTGCACCAATTTATAACACAGGAGAACCGACGGCACTTTAAAATAAATGTAGTCCAATCATACATACATCTTATTTCATCTGAGAGGTTCAGTATAACAAGCCTTTAGCCACTAGCTAGTGCTTTGAGAAAAGGATGGACAACCACAGATTACTAGTTTGTTTACTCCACCGCAGCCCACAGCCACATAAGAATGCAAATCTGACTACTAATAAACATCTGGCTCAAGCTTGCAGTGTACACCTGTTAGCTGTGTCACAAAATACGTAAACCACTCAAGAGTTCTTGTGGAGCTGTACAGAGAGTAGGTCCTCTGGCCTTTAGAGAAAATATATTCCCGCTTTTGAAAAACTGTACATGTGACTCACTGTAAAGGTGGCTGTTGTCACATTATAACCAAGAACCTCAACAAGTTACACCATGTTTACTTCAAGTGTTTACCTGACTTACTTCACCTGTTCTAAAGAGAAGGATCCCCACAGCATGACGCTTCCACCATTTATTTCTCAGTGGAATCGATGTGTTCGGCTTCATGTGTGGTATTAGTTCCCCACAAGCCTTTTCCCATACTGCATATGGCATGTGACAAATAACAAACAGATTTTGTTTTGTTCTTTTACTCTAACATGTATTTTACTTCTTGCCAGACCTCCATAACAGCCTGATTTATGTAATAAATGACCCTAAGCAGCTCCAGTACAGTTACTATTCTTATTAATGCTCCATTTGCTTGTTCTATTAGTTTAGATGAATGGCCATGGACCGTACAAAAATATTTGGCCAGTGTTATTTTTATTAATCAGCAACCACATGTTCATAAATCTCAAAGATAAATATTTAGGAAAATAAAAGTCAGGATTTGGCTTTCCTAGGACAAAATCTTTATATACACAATTATTGGGCTAATATTGTCCAGAAGTGTTATACAGCTAAATGAAAAAACTTTCACATTTAGACATTTGTCTGTTTAGTAGAGAAATATAAACAAACAACCCAAAAGTTTCTGAGTTTTAAAAACAGGGATCAGCTTCCTATTTGTGAATCTGTTGATGATTTATAGTTTTGAGCAGGACAAACAACAGCGTCCCAGTCTTTTTTTTTTCAGAGAGTTGGACTTTACTGTAAACTTCCCACAAGTTCATGGTTGGGATTAATGGTCAGGTGAGGAGGGGGTCAGGTCATCAGTTGTTGTTATTTATGTGCCCCGTCCAGAATTGTAGCCCTTAGAAATGTGTTGTTCTTCTCCTGCCAAGGAGAAGAACAACACATTTACTTTTATAAGTGGTGCATTATGCTCCACCTGAAATAAATCTTAGAAATAGCTTTGTTCATCTCTGTCAGATGTTCTAAGCTTGGGATTCTAACATAAAAAATGTGAAAAGCCTCAAGAAGATACTTTTGCAAGGCACAATAGAATCACATCTGTGAGTTTTATAAAGAAAAAGTAATTTTTCATGGTGATGGCAGTGACCAAGGCTGAAGCAAATCTGAAGACAGGCATCCCTGTGCTCTGTGTTTTTCACATGGGCGATCCGTGGACCAAAGCTCCAGTCTGCAGCTCCCGGCAGAGCGGCCAGCGACACAGATGCACAAGCGGGTTAGAAATGTTATAAAAAGTGAGAAACATCATCCCTGTGTTTTACATGAGCCAGTGTTAGAAGTGTCTACCAAAACATCTGAAGACCCAAATTTGGCTTGATTACTTTTATGATGTTCTGGGGAAGACAACATCAACTGCAATACCAGATATGTGTTCTGTAGTCTGCATTTACATGAATATGTTCACTTTAGAGCCCGATTGTGATCCATAGACTCAGAAATGCTTTAGGTGATGAAAGATCAGATCAAAAGAAAAAAAAATCAACCTGTCATCTGTCATCCTGGAATTCAAAGTTCATTTGTCAGCTTCAGACACTATGAGATGCCTAAATAGAGAAGTGTATATAAAGAAGCTGCATCCAGTGATTAGGCTCAGGTGTAAGAAATAATATATTAGTAAATTGGTTTCAGATTCACAATGGAAAACGCCTTACAGAGTCAATGCTGACACCTGCTGGTCATTTTTTATATATTTATATTAAATTTCATGTTTATTTGTTTTTCAGTCTTTAATTTGCACTTGGTTTTTGTTCTTTTTTATGTTTTTTTTTTTTTTCGTTTTTGTTTTTGTAAATAGCTTTTGAATATCTGCAAGGATAAATAATCCAATTAAATCATAAAAATGATAATATATTTATTTTTCATATCCATTTATGAGACATTGGTCCAATATGAGGCGTTTGCTTCGGTGAGCTCACCGGAGCCTGCACTCTTTTTTCACTGTTCATTATATCTGCCGCTGTGTTTTCTCTCCTCAAATTAATGACTGACCACAGACGCCCGTTCCATTGATGCAGGAATCTCTATTCAGACTGAAGTTGCCTGTGCCCCAATTACAGGTACCACCACAGGCCACCAGCTTGTGTCGCCACGGTGACGTTGGTTTAATGGGACAACAGTCCTGCTGACTCTGGCCTCATGCTCTGCTGATGGTTGTGTGCTCTTGTGTGTATGTGCGTTCTTGGTACCGTGCCTTGCAAATGCATTTCTACACAATGAACTATTTCCCATTATGTGGGGAAGCAATCACAAAACCTTTCATTAACATCTTATGTGACGGACCAACACAAAGAAGTGTGAAATAGTCAAATGGAAGAAACATGTTAGCTGGTTTTCAAAACATTTGACAAAAAGAATGAGTTCATAATTTATGGAGTTTCCTTTTGGGATGTGTCATTACATAGAGTCTGTGAACAGAAAGGTTTCAATGGGACTTCAGGATAATTAGAGTTTATTTTCATTCACGTCCAAAAGTTGGTCCCATCATATAATTAATGAAAACAACGTGGAAAAAATGATTGTGTCTCACCTGAGCAGGTACAGAGTCGACATCACGTATCGTTAACACGATGTCCTAAAGCTTTTTTTAGAAATGGTTTCTCTTGCACTCTATTTCATAAAGGCCATATCTGTAAAGTTTAGGACTGGTCATTGTGTCGACAGGCTCGGGCTGATTCCTCTATGAATGGTGTTCTTGTCAGTTGTATTTGGACCCCCGTGTCTCTGTTGGTCTGCACTAGCCCCACAATCTCTCCATGTTTAGATGAAGGATTGAAACAGAGAACTGTGAAATTATAAAAGCTCAAGAGTTTGCTTTAAACTTCCTTTTGTCTCTTTTTCCTTGTATCTATTGACGCTTTTTTTAAATATTTATTATTTTCCTATTCATTTTTTAATTATGTACTACTTTATGTTGGTCTGTCATGTTATTTCAGTTTAATTTAGAGCATTTAAAAAGCACCAATTCAACAAATTAAATGTACATATATAAAGTTTATTCAATTGAATCCTATATAAAAAATCAACTTAAGAATAAACAGTATATTCCAGTTTTATACTATTAACAAAACAATGCTGTCAGTTTCAATTTTTTACTGAGTTGTTTTTTTTTTGTTTTTCCAATGAAACCCAGCCAATTACATCATCTCAGTTTCCACTATTCATCCAACCTGGAAGAACAACAGTGGACTTCCAATTGAATTGCGATAAAGACTCATAATGACTATACATGTAATGTGTAATAATAGTGAAGAGAAGAACCCTCAACCTCAACAAGAACCCAGGTCATTGTTATTGGCCTATTCCAGAGCTGACAGTAAAAGCAGTAGTCCAGGAGAGGACGCAGTAGCTTCTTTTAGTGGCTTTATACTGGACAGAAACACAGTTAAAGACTCGTAAAATATAAGGATGTTTGTAGTAGTAGTAGATAGATGGATCATAAATAAAGATGTAATGTGATTAGATGGAGAATGGAGTAAAAATACTTTTGCAAAGCACAAAATTGTGCCTGTGGATCAATGGGTGCCAATGTAACAGTGATGCTTTGTAAGTGGACTGGTTATAATTCCGTGTTTTTAGTTTTTATTTATTTTACTCTCCAGAATCAAACTCCTCTCCTAAAGCCTAACCTGTTGTATGTTTACTCTTTATCACTGACACTTTCAGGGATGAACGGGAAGAGCATCCTGTCCGCGATGGCCCGACACACTCCAGAGCACCCCAGTGGGGTGAATGCGGCAGGTTCAGGAGCTGCTACGTCGCCTTGCTCATCCCGCTCCTCCTCACAACGTTCAGGAACAGCAGCCCACATGCCTGGGGGTCTCAATCGATCGCCGTGCATGCAGGTCAAACATTCAGAGGCCTGTGGCAACGCTCTGACCGCCAACGCTGGTTCTTCAAAATCTGCAGGGTCCCCAAAGGTCTCATCAGGTGAGTGTGGTTACAAAACATTTCTGTTCACTTTAGTAAAACTGTGTTAGATATATTTAAACAACCTCCCATTCCTAATTTAGAATGGGAGGTCCCAGTTTTAAATATTCTGGAAAGGCTCAGGTGGGCGTTAATTAATCTTCTATGAGAGCATTGCTGAGGTCGAAGTAATGTTGACTTACCAAGCATGGCTTGCAGTCGCCACAGCCAAACCTTCACACCATCAGGAACCGAAACTCTGCGATGGAGTGGCGACCTTTCCAGAGTGTACTCCTGCCTTTTGCCTATTGTAATCTGGAGATAGGTGCCAGCAGTCGCCCACAACCCCGCAAGGATAAGCTGGTTAGATAATGGATGGATGGATGGATGGATGGATGGATGGATGGATGGATGGATGGAAGAGAAACTACTGAACACAGGTGTTATACAAGATTGCAAGAAAAAGCACTAGAGATAGTCTAAAGAAAACAAACCTTCTGCCACTGCACCAGTTGTTTTCCATTGATGTAAGGCTTAGATGACCAAGCAGCTGATGATGGAAATCCATTACATGAAGCAGTTTGTGGTCTGTGGACTGTTTTTAATCTAATTAGAAGGCAACATCAAGGTTTTAGCTACTGACTGACCCCTAAATGATTTTATAAGGCCTACCACTCTGTGCATGAGTTGTAGTACCTCCCACCAGCTTCAACTTTACCATAAAATCAGATAGATGAATGAAACATTCAGTAAAAGACAACTGTCAGGATTCAGCCTATTCCACAGCTGGCATCTTTTCAAGGTAACCCCACTGGAAAGATCCTTTCTTTCACAGTGTTTACAAAGAACCAGGTGCTGTGCTGTGATTAGAGTATCCAGAACCTGTGATTTCTCCTGGTAGTTTATTGTAGTTTAGTTCCTGTTGTTTCTGTCAGTGAAGATGAAAATTTTAACAACAGTTTTGATTGAATGGCTGTTGACTTATTTGATTTGCACCATTTAGTTGCTGCTAGTATTGTGAAATCATCTCAGATGATAACATGTTATGCGGCTTTACTGCCCCTTTCCAGTATTGTAAATAGTGTTTTGTCAGGCTGTTCTCCACAGATCTGCTTTGTCTCTACATATTCTGCATCCACACATCTGTCAACCAACTGTCAAACAGATGCCCAAACGTGTAATTTACAGCTGCTTTTGCTCTGAGCGTCTCATTAATTTAAACTGAGGGCCTACACAGTAGCACAGAGAGTGATGGAGCCTGAGTGGCTTTGAAGATTTGTGTTTTGCACCAACAGAGAGGAGCCGTTCTGAGAAGCATCTTTCGCTGAGGAGAAGCCCGTCGCCTCAGAAAGCCTCCCCACAGGTGGTCTTTCTCAAGGACATTGTCTGCTATCTTTCTCTACTGGAAAGAGGAATGCCAGAGGACAAGCTAGAGTGTAAGTGACATCGGGTGCGAGGTGCAATGCACTGAGGGTTTTGAGCTCAAACTCATTTTCCATCAAAAAAACACCATTTTTATAGTTATGCTGCTATAGGCTGAGGCTGCTAGAATACAATTTGACCACTTCTAAGTCTGATATTTTACTTCTTTTAAGTTGCTGTTAGTTCAACTGTTAAATTTCTGTTTTCTCTTAGTGTTCTTCTCTCCATAGTAGCTGCACCTGGTCTGGCGTTCTGTTAGCTGAGACAGCTTCTTGGAGGATAATTGGCTGAGATGCTGTCAGCTACGTGCTACGGCTGCTGCTATAAACTTTCTATAATTTCTGTTTCCTCTGCATCTCTTTTAGTTTTCTGTCCCTTCAAACCTCCAGTCGATAGTGACAGACGGGTGCTTGTCCTGAGCCAGGTTCTGGTTCTGGTTTTGCAGGAAGTTTCTTCCTGTTAAAGGGGAGTTTTTCCTCTCCACTGTCACCACTTGCATGCAGAGTATGAGGGATTGCTGTAATGCAAACTGTTGTTTCTATGAGCTGAGGAGTGAATGTATGAGCTGCCACCAGATGTCCTCCAACAAGAAGCTTCATCTTAATAAAACTAGTGGAATTTTATTTGATGGTTGGATCAATTCTAGATTTAAATTTAATAATCTAAATAAAACGTAGATGCAGAACTAAACACAATGTCTTATTTTTCTTTTCTAATAATGTAATATTTCCTTCCTTACTTTTTCTGCTTGTTTTTTTTGTATGTTTGACTTTTTCTTGGGTTCACCTGAACAGAGAGCCACAAAAGTTTGTTGTGTATAAATAAACTGAATCCCAGTAGCATGTCAGCTCAGTTAGTTGTTCCTTCCTCCCCAGAGCCTAAGCTAACACCTACCCTCATGGGACAGGTCGGTGACATGCTTAAGCCCTGATGAACCCGATTGACTTCTGTCAAAGGCCATATGATAAGGCTAATCTCTTCTCTCTGGTGCCCGGGCGCTGCGTGATCTGACACCAAACAGAGTCTTCTCTACAGCTCTCTTTACTTCTTGAGAGTCCAAAAGAAAAGTTCTAGCTACTAATGGAATCTCTGTTGTCTTCTTTCCCCCAGTCATGTTCCGACTGTACGACACAGATGGAAACGGGGTTCTGGACAGCTCAGTGAGTGGAAACTCTTTACGTTCCTTCTCTTTGTGATGCCTCTGTGTCTGCGCTGTGTACCATGCAGCTTAACGATTAGAAACCATTTCAGTGTGTAAACTCTGTGTGTTTATATAGGGATATTTTAATAGATCCACTCAGTTTAATGGGAGCATCTTGCTGAAGTGATAACATGAACATGAAAAAATGTTACACAAAGACTCTATTTTAGCTATAAACGTATTCCAGAGGTCCCACCATCAACACTGAAACATGGGAAGGAAGACTTTCCTGAATATAAAGCGACAACTTTTATCTGTTTACGCTAATTCATGCTGTCCGTTTGTCCAGGAGCTCGATCGAATCATCAATCAGATGGTCCACGTGGCTGAATATCTGGAGTGGGATTCAACAGAGCTGCGACCGGTCAGTAAGCATACTTTCCACCGCTGTCAAACCTGAAACAAAATCCAGGTTTGGTTTGTTTATGTGGGCTATAAATGCCAGCAGAACCCAGACGTGCAGCACAAAAATGCACAGGCCCACATTTCATGTTTTGATAGTCTTATCATAGCAGAATGTGTTCAGAATGTGTTCTTGGCATCATTTCAAGCATTTGTTGCTAATATGAATAACATTATATGATGTTGGTATGTTATTAATATATGTTTTAAGAATAAAGCCAAGAGTGCTACTGCAATGGACGTATCACTTGTTGCAGTCTTGCTCCTTTAAGAGCTGATAATAGTTATCTAATTAACAGGGTTAGCTAGACTGCACCTTACCTCATAGCAAAACTGGTTTAGGATCACATTTAAACAGCATTTTCCTAAGTATACTTATTTTTATTTCTTCTCTCTAGAATCCAGGCTTCAGCAGACTGAAGGGAAATACATTTGTATATATAATTTTACATCTCCTGCAAGATATAAAAGACTAGATTTGCTTTGGCTCAATAACTTTTCATAATTATAGGTCCTAATCATAACCTACATTTGTAAAATTACCATGCCAGGGTAGCAGCTGGTTATCAGTTAGTTCCGTTTTAGCTATTGTCTTACGAGTACGTTCTTGCTAAGCCTTAGGTATTAAATACAGTAGGCAAATGCTAATTCCAGCAGTTTTTTTACCAGAAATCTCTACACATTCACCCAAATCAGCACAACAATTGGTCAACCTTCCTGTTAAAATACTTAAATAAAAAAGCTCACTGATCTACTTAAACTACACCACAAATATCAACTAATAAGTAAAGATATGAAGGACAATTACCCGAGGTAATACAGGGAACATACCAAAGGGTTGTTTGTTCCAAAACAATATGCAAATTTACATCAATCAATATTCAAATAGTTCATCCTAAGATCATTTATCTCTTTCCAGACACAACTACTTATTAGAGTCATCCTTGATCAGATGTTTTTTTGTTTGTTTGTTTTTTGCCGTGGCCGACTAGTGGGAAAAACATCTTGGCTTTGAGCTTAAACTGAAAAATGGAGCCCTCAGTCTGGTAGCCTAAAACCTGTGCCATCATCTCTCAGTAGAACAAGCATGGACTGCTCCAAATGGAAGCTTCTCTCCAATGTTTTCTTTAAGTATCAAGGAGAATCGAGAATCAGTTTATTTACATAGCGCCAATTTACAACAAGGCACTTTATAAGAAAATCAATTAAAATCAAAGATACATCATAAACAAATCAGTTTGAGAAAGTTTCCAATCTAAGGAACCCCAGCAGATTCATGGAGTCATTGACTCACTCCTGTGGAATCAGCAGGCAGAAACAATCGCTTGTGTTGTCGTTGACTTTACAGCAATCCCTCATACTGAGCATGCATGTAGCGAACGTGGAGAGGAAAAACTGCTCCAATTATCTCTCTGACAATTCCCATCAAGTCTAACATGCTTCCCTCCCCCTGCAATTGCTCCCTCCTCATCTTTCCATGTTAAGATGACGGACTGAACAAAGTTCTGGGATGTTCTGGTCAAATCGTCTATTGTTGTAGAACCTTTGCTTTGATCTGTCTGCTATTTTTCTCGGTCTTAATGATGCTGTTGGTTCACTGATGTTCTCTGGGGTACTCCCTGGTGTGAAATACTTTGTGCAATGAGATCAGATTCTAGTTTGTTGTTTTATTTCTTGTATCTTTTGAAGGCAGCATAAGAGCAAAAACGGCTGAGCAAAAACATACATCCTACTTTCAGGATTGTATTTCCTAAACTGTTAAACGTTTTACATATTCGGTCCAGATACTAAAGGAGATGATGGAGGAGATTGACTATGACCGGGACGGTACAGTCACTCTGGAGGAGTGGATTAGAGGAGGCCTCACAACCATCCCTTTACTGGTCCTATTGGGCATGGACACGGTATGTTTTGCCACCATGTTTTAATAAAAAGACTGACAGTTACAACAGCTTTGTTAGTCTTCACCTGGCATGTAAAACCTCTAAACTACTTAGAGTGAACAATTCCAGATGCAAGCTCCTCTGCTAAGGAAAATGTCTCTGTTGATCTTTATGAGGTGCTACATGATAATGTTCAGTTGAAATAATTCTGTGTGCTGTTGTGATGTTTCAGAACGTGCAGGAGGACGGGCAGCACGTTTGGCGTCTGAAGCACTTCAACAAACCAGCCTACTGTAATTATTGCCACACCATGCTGCTCGGCGTCCGTAAGCAGGGCCTCTGCTGCTGCTGTGAGTCTCCACACTCTTTCCATGTCACTGTTTGGATCTCCATCTGCCCGTTATCTTCTTCCTCTCTTTGTCTGCTGCTCCATCTTCATCTCTCGCTTGCTTCACTTCCTGTTGCCGTCTTAATTCTTACGTATTTTATATTTGGTGCCTTAATGCATTTGACCCACAAGTGTTCTTGCAACCATCGTTAAAGCAGCATCAAGAATGGGATTATTTGTATCTTGATTATTGAATTGCCCAGTCAGTGCCTCTCGGGCTTATGAATGCATGCAGTCACTTAGTGTCTGAACTGATTTCTAATGCGGTCAGCTATAAATCAAATCACCTCTCAGCCATGTTAGAGCTGTTTTTGTGGAGATCGGCCCCTGCTTAATGCAACAGTATGCTATAGGCTGTGTCTTTTGTTGTCTTCCTACAGTATGCAAGTACACAGTGCACGAGCGCTGTGTGTCCAAAGACATCGCTGCATGCATCAGCACCTACGCCAAGTCCCGCAGACACACCAATGTAAGTCCAAACAGAAAATATCCTGTTGGTATTAGAGGTTTCAGCTGGGATAGAACATCTGAACTGCTGCACTCTAGCTGCAGGGTTGTAGATGAGGCAAAACTGGTAGGTAACAAAACAATTAACACAAGCAGACCCATTTGCTTGTATTGTTTCCATACAATGACAGATAATCATCCCAGTATTCTATCCAGGTAAATAACACAGCAATTTGGTTTATTGCAACTCTGCAACATTAACTGCACATATGATAAGCAAACTTTTAAAGTAAAATAATGTATTGAACACCGTAAAAACTGTTAAAGATTTTCAAATTCACTGTTAAACTAAACGGTGATATGTCTTTATCCACTGTCCTCCAGGCTATGCAGCATGTTTGGATGGAGGGGAACTCTCCGACAAAGTGCGACCGTTGTCACAGAAGCATCAAGTGCTACCAGGGCCTGACGGGTCTGCACTGTGTTTGGTGTCAGATCACGGTGAGACTTCACCCAGGCAAACTCTCCTCTGCAGTCACCAGTTGCGTCTTTAACGCATGTGTAAACTTCTATACAAGAGTATGACTAGTGCCTCCCACAGGCAGATAGAACAAACTATGGATGGAAAGAAGGAAATTTAGGAGAAATGTATAGATGTAGCACAGAACATGATTTGGTAAATGTTTTTAAATAAAACTCAGTCAGTCTGAGATGAATAATTCTGCCACTCCAAGTCAACACTTTGGAGAACCACCTCTCCAAGCTGCTAGAAGTCTTTAGAATTATGCTTCTAGCAACGTTGCACTCTAGAGAAGGGTCCTCTTTTTAAAAACACTCAGGTTAAGTCCTGCATCAGTTTCTCAATTGGATTTAGGTGTAAACTTTGACTAGATCATTCTAATATATGAATAGGCTTTAATATCAAAGTTTTTATAACACCTATCATGACAGTGATAGATTTTTTTAGAGCAGAACGATGTATAATTACATATATGGCTTATTTAAAAAATGAATAAAACCCAAAAAAACAAGTTTAAGTATCTTACTTTTCACATTCAAATCCAAATAAGATTTCAAATATTGAAGTTAAATAGAAATTCTTAACAAAGCAAATCAATTCTGAGAGGGAATATTTGACCATCCGGGCCTCAAAATTCAGTAAGACAACGGTCTGCCTGAGTAAACTGTTGCATCAGTTTATAAATGTGAAACATACTGAGAGATAGATTATTAGCTTGTTTGGCTAAGGGTGGTTAATCTCAATCATAGTTAGGGTATTTTTGATGTTTCTACCTTACAATTTAATACTAATAAAAAGTCTAACATATTTTCTTGCAGGGTTGCCTGTTAAATGCCCCATTGACTTTTCCCAGTTTCTCTGCTCGAGCCAAAGAACAGCATAATATATGACATCACATGAAATCTATTATATTTACTTGACTACACTATAAATCAAGAAAGAAGAGAGTTTTTTACTCTAAAACTAAACTTTTTGGTTACATTAGGAACACTTACCTTTTGTTCTTTTGCAGTGAGGTTTAAAAATATGATGAAGATTCCAATTTACTATTATTTCCAGAGTCTTATTAACTCATTTCTACATAAATTAACTTTAGAACTGCCGGTGACACTTTAGTGTGGAGAGCGAGTGAAAACCATGAGCACTTACTGGAGCAACAGGACAATAACTGAACCAAGATTGAAAGTTGGATGACGTAATAGTGGTAGTAGATTGAGAGGAGTTTACTTTATGATGCTTTTTTTTAGATCTTGCTGGCAGAGACCAGAGACAAGTTTATGTTAAGTCAGAGTTATTGAACTGGTATTTCAACACCTAGAAAATGCTCAGAAAATTGACTTTGGTTGTTATTCATCTAGTTTTAGCTAAAGTAAAATAAAAAAACCTTAAAAAGCAGTTTAGAAAAATTATTATAAGCATTTTGCAACTTGAGGGAAACTGACTGAATCAAAGCCTAAATCAGTGTTTCTTTGGGTCACTTTTTGGACTGTAGCCTCATATTTCATATTAGTCGTTGTTTCTTGCTTCCACTAGAGGACACTGTTGTCTTTCATGTGTTGTCAAAGTTCCTGCTTAGAAAAACAAACACCAGTTCCCTTTTTTAGCATTTAACAGAGAAACAAGTTTAGGTCATCTTCATCAACCCTCAATGACCTCATAAGTGTTGATGGGCGAGGCCTACAGTTCTTATGCTCTCCTGTCCACTGCAGCTCCATAACAAGTGTGCATCCCATGCGAAGCCTGAGTGTGATGGAGGGGCCCTGAGGGACCACACCCTGCTGCCATCCTACATCTGCCCTGTTGTCCTGGTGAGAACATGGGTCTCTGTGGACCGCCCAGGAAATCGATTCGTCTGTTAGAGGCCATTAAAATCCAGTCAGTCTGTCTTTGGAGTTGTTTGGCTTAATTTATTAAATATGAACATGTGTTAATAAGGGAAATATTCTGGTTTGCCAACACATAAAAAAAGAAAAAAACAATAAAACAGAAAAGTAAGAATAATGTGGATATTTCAGGTTTTCTACATCAGGGTATTTTCACACAGCTGTTTACAAATATGTATCTATATCAGAGTGAGATTTAATTTAAAAAACACACATAAGTGTGAGCTCAAACGTTTTAAGGTATGAAGAACAGAAGAGTGTGAGGAGCGTACAATAGTTTTCAGACACTTCTTCCTGCAGTGACTCTAAAACATGTTCTGGATAGAGATTAGAGATGTTCCAGTTTGAGCTCCCGTGACTATCCTCTGCAGAAACCTCCTCTCTGTTATGTTATATCAAGCTAAGACAGTATTCACAAACACACTTTCAGACACCGCAGATGCTGCTAGGGAGGTTCATTCTCTCTCTCGGTTTGCCTGAACACATGATGCAACCCTAACCCTGAAGACTGAAGCCAGACTTCTTATGTTTGCTGGATATCCAACAGTGTTGCACTGTTCAGTTTCTTGGTCTTGAACAGAAGTCTCTAAAAGATGTTTGAATAAATACCATGAAAAATAGCTTCTAATTTCATTTTTGAAGCAATTCTTTTACTTTTTCGAAGCTCTTAAATTACAACAATCAACAAAAAGGCAAAATGTGGGATTGATTGCATATCAGTAGTGAAATATGTAAAATATAAAAACATTAAATAACGAATTATGTTACTAAAGGTCCAGCTACAGGATGATAGCAGTTAAAAAAAATTAATTAAAAAAATGTATATTTACGACTTAAAGAAGAGGAAGAAATACAAGCCTCAGTTCAGTCATGACTGCAACTCCAAAGGAAACATTAACATAAAAATGGTTTTTATTTAATAACTGTATGGATTACTTAGTAGTTGGTCTTGTAAAAATAAGTAATTGAAATGTGAACATCATGTGTGCTCAACATTTGCACGTTAACACATGCATCAATCAAGCATCTGAACTTTTTAAATGTGTCAAACATCATAGAGAGCATTCAGTACCAGAGTTAAAGATATTTTCTTCAGCAGGTCCTGGTTGTTATCTGTTCAGATGCTTTTCCTGGTGATAGTGTCGCTGCGATAGATGAAGAAACCTTACAGATCTCTGACTGTCGACTTGACAGACTCTTGTTTTGCGGCTGCAGCCTTTCAGAACTTTCATAGAAAGTGACAGCAAATACATCTATATCGAGTTTTCTACATTACCTCATTGAAAACTGGAATTGTCTGCAGACTTTCAACAGCTGGAAACCTGCAGGATCTTCATGAACAGCAACAGTAAATAGTGATGAAGTTGGGATCATTAAGAACTATGAAACCTGTCACACCTGTCTTTCATTTCACGCTCACTGTTGATTCTATATTTAGGTGATGCTGTCAAAGCTCCGCTTTTCCCCCCAACTGAACAATGACACATTCATTAAATGCGTATTATCTGTTATTATTTAAAATTTCATGCATTAAAACAGATTTGTGCACCTGCTGACCCATTTTGTATCACCTCCTGAAGGATTTGTTAACCACGGACCCGTTCCAAGAGTCAACTCTCATTTATTTTCCACAGGATCGTCATTCCACTGCAAAGCGTGGGGAGGGAGATTCGCCTCCCAGCACCAGCCCCGATGATCCCAACCAGACGTTTAAATTCTCTCCTGGAGACGGGCAAGCACTGCAGGTATTCATTTTAACTCTGACCTGAAAAGATTGAAGCCAGACAGTAGAGTGTGTGTTTCCTGTCTGCAGGTCACCCCCCTCCCAGGAACTCACCCCCTCCTGGTCCTGGTCAACCCTAAGAGTGGGGGCAGACAGGGGGAGCGGTAAGTTTGATTTCATCACCTGCTGCTCTCTGCTAACAGATGGTCTTTTTTTTAGATAGATTATTTGACTCTGGAACAAACAACATCAAAAACTTTGATGCTATGGAGGTTTTACACCTGTTTTATAAAATCAATCAGCATGTTCACTGGAGTGAGAGGGCTAACATCTTTCTCCTGGCTCTGATTGGTGGTTTCTGACCGGGAGCTGTCCATCTCTGGCTGCTACAGGTTGCTGTCTTGCTGGGAAAAAAAATCTTTGAAACCATTGATTTAAAAAAGATCCAGGAAATACTTTTATACATTTTAAAATATTTTTTTTTAGCTTAAGTGTACTTTTGTCTAGCCAGAAACACTAATTAACCAGCAAATTGACCTTCCAGACACAGCTGTAGTTCTTCTACAATCACTAGAATCTCACTGCACTCCATCCCACTTATTGTGAGACTGCTGGGAACAGTGTATTTGTGTATTATTACAAATTATGTATTTGTGTATTATTACAAATGTTTATTTGTGTAGCTCATTTCAACAACAAATTGCTGTGAACAGTTTTGAAATCATTATTTACAGACATCAGACGGCAATTGTTGATGATCACATTGTATTTTTAAAAGCTAAAAGCAGATGAAAGTATCCAGGAACTCTGCAGATATGCTTAGGAATGCTGTAATTGTATGTTGAAAAAGTACTTTCAGGGTTGAACAGGAACCCAGCTGAATGCAGTCTATGGTTTGGGTCAATAAAATTAAATCCTAGGCTCTTCAGCAAACCTTAAGAAGAATCAAGAATCAAGAATCAGTTTATTTATATAGCGCCAATTTACAACAGGTGTCGTCTCAAGGCACTTTACAAAAAATCAATTAAAATCAAGGATACATTCTAACAAATCAATTTGAAAAAGTTTCCAATCTAAGGAACCCCAGCAGATTGCATCGAGTCATTGACTTGCAGCATTCACTCCTCTGGAATC
>JAVLVB010000663.1:193355-213094 GCA_032876305.1 Orestias chungarensis
AGAGGAGTGAATGCTGCAAGTCAATGACTCGATGCAATCTGCTGGGGTTCCTTAGATTGGAAACTTTTTCAAATTGATTTGTTAGAATGTATCCTTGATTTTAATTGATTTTTTGTAAAGTGCCTTGAGACGACACCTGTTGTAAATTGGCGCTATATAAATAAACTGATTCTTGATTCTTGATTCTTGATTCTTGATACTGAAATAAAAGACTTTATAGCAGCAGTTGTAGAACGTCACTGGAAGCATCTCAGCCCATGTTCTCATCCAAGAAGCTGTCTCAGCTAACAGAACGCCAGGCCAGGTGTGGTTACTGTGGAGAGAAGAACACTAAGAGAAAACAAAAGGTTAACAAGGTTGAAATTACGGTAACTAAGTAGATTGGACAAAGGAAGAAAGTAGCAGAGAGAGAAGTGGTCAGATTGTCCTCCAGCAGTCTAAGCCTATAGCAGCAGAACTATAGAAAAACTTAAATAACTTAACACTATAGAGTGAGACATGAAGAAGGTAGAGCAAAGGAGAACCGTCTGTCAAGACTGAGTTCCTCCCCCAACCGGGGGAAACTTTGTTTCGTATGCTAGGTGTGCTTGCAGATGACAGATTGTGGTGTAAGTGTATTTTGGTCCGTAAGGGCCATGAACCTACAGTATGGACTACAATGTCACATCAATAGATTTGTTGCTAATGGTTACGTGTTGACAGAGGCTCTCATCCCAGACACCACCATAGCTGCTCCTCCCTGCTGAGTCTCTGAATGCTGGCATTTAAAGGTGAAGTGCGGGAAATAAAGGCTTTTATTCTTGCATCATTTACCACAGAGCTCCCAGCAATCATGACCAATCAGAACCTGCTGGTTTCTTTTTTAGCTGGTGCGTTACCGTGGAAACGCACTTTTTCTTACTGTAGAACGAGAAAGCAAATTATTCTCTAAAAAAGATTTAGGTGGACGACAGTTAGTCTATTTTTATCGGTGAAATTTTCGTGACATTTAAATAAGTGCTTGCCCTTTACAAAAAAAAATGTTCAAACAGGAAATAAAAATCCACTGTGTGACAAACCGAATGATATGTTAAAGGGAGCATAATAGATGATGCAATAATAGCTTTAGTCATAACAATTTTCCTGGAAGAAACCCAGCTAGGATTTTTTTCTTTAAATTCAAGAAGCACAACAGTCCTTCACTCACAGCCTGAGCTTCAGTGGAGGAACACTTCATTTGAAACCATGATCATTTGCTGGAATGGACTAGTCAAAGTCCAGACATAAACCCAATGTAGAATCAATGGAAGGAGTTAAAAACAGGTTTTTTAGATGCTCCTATTAAACTTCCTCTATCTTGAGAAAGTTTTACTACAATATATTTGTAATTGTAAAATAAGCTGATAGTAACTGATTCTAAAAAAAAACATGCCTCAAAGAAAGTCATTTTTCCTCAAACGTGACTCAAACCTGCCGTTGCTTTCAATTGAAACTAAATTAGAGCAGTACAACAATCCACAGAATGTTCCTCTGTAATAATCCACTTTATTTACATTTGATTTGATATTTCTTCGTTTTGTGGTTTATCTCCAGCGTCCTCAGGAAGTTCAGGTATCTGCTGAACCCCAGGCAAGTGTACAGCCTGGACCAGGGAGGCCCCATGAACGGGTGAGTGAGTCTGCTACCTGCTGTCTGCCTTTCTTTGTTGCCTCTCCATCCTTCCCTGTCGTTTGATTCGCTTAGAGTTTGTTTTTCCGTGTCTTGTGGCTGGTTCAAGAAAAGCTTTCTAACATTTTTGTTAAACATCTTTTTAACCAATAAAGAAACCAAACAGCTTTTCAGTTAAAGGTTAAAAGCAGGATTGTGTGTCCTCAGAGCGGATTTGTTTGCTGAGCTCTGAATATACAGTTACTTATTTCCCACCTGCTCGTTCTGTCGGGTCGGACTAACCTGCTTCCGGATTGTTTTTAGTCTTAGTGCTCACAGAGACGTGTGCATATGTCAGAGTTGAGCACATGGTGTACTTTCAAATGAATTCTGGTGCAGCTCGGCGCAGCAGAGGGGCTGTAAATGCTTTACATAAAGGGCGTCTCGCTCAGTCACGACAAGCAGATACTACTGCCCTCCAGAGCCTCGTGTATGAAAAGAGACCCAGTGACGCACTCGGTCTCCCAGGAGAAAATGCTGTAATGATACACGTGCCATCAGACGTGAGGGCTGCACCTCTCCGGTCTGTCATTGGAAGAATCTGAAGTGTGATGTCACCATATGGGTGCAGAAATCCAAAAGAGTTCTGGGTAGTTTGATGTAAGACATCATCTGCCTTCGTTGGTGTGATTTTAAGTCAACATCTTGTTCAACTGTATTCATATGCGCCATCACATAGAAAACTGCTGATATTGTTGCAAACCTGTTGAAAACATGCTCAGCATCACAAGTGTGCGGATGTTGGACAACTCTGTGTGGCTCACAGAAATACGTACAGCACACCCCAGTATGTGGGAGCTTTTAGTTGTATGTTTCAGGTCATATTACCCCCATGCAGATAAGCAACCCCCAAGCATGATGCCTCCACCACCATGCTTCATGGCTGGGATGGCTTAACCCAATGGACCTTACTCATGCTCCAAAACTTCAATAAATGATGACATTGGGTGTTACTATGGTAACCTGGATCAGTAATCTAGGACTGTGGCCCAGGCTCTCTAAGCTGAAGACCCTTTATTGGCTGATCTTTCGCTTTTCTAATGATTATTGAAGACATGGTCTGAGATTGACTGTCATCCTGAGTTTGCACTGTTGATTTCTTCTCTCCAAGCTTTTTGCCATCCTGGTGTTGCTCATGTCCAGAGAAAGCTTTTTATTTTTGCCCGTGATGGAGATGTTGGAGTCTAACTGATCGATGTTGTGGAAATTTTCTTTTCTACAGATGCATTTGATGGTTGAAAGCTGATCATAAAGGCTTTTTGTTTTGATGCAATAAAATGCTAATTACATTTTCTTTGATCATCACATTATTTTTTTCTTAGATTAAAGCTCTCCCCCACAATTGAGGTTGACTAATGATACAAATTACAGATCTCTCCATTCATTCAAATTTGTGTCAAAAATCTTGAATGTGTGTAAACAAGTTTTAGTTCTTTTAGTTAAATAGCTTAAAATCGTAACATATCCTCTTTTTTACGTTTGATCTATTGGATTATCTTAAGTAGGGCAGCCCTTCCTGTATGGTTCAAAGCTGTGCCATGTTTTCTGTGCTGTTGGATGATGTGGGGCTTTTTGAGGTCCGTTTCTCTATTTCATTTTGCCAGACAGGTTTTACTCAGACATGTGGTTTCTTCATTCTACTTGGTTGTTGCTCGCAGATTTGAACTCAGGCTTCTCCCAAATGTTCTTAATCTGAGCTAAACAAAAAATAAACAGTGTTGGGCCGAAAAGCAGCAGCTTTGAATTAGAGTCACACTGGTTATATAAATGCCCGTAAAGCAGCCCGTTTGTTTTTCCCTGGTCATGTGGTCTGTTTTATTGGCCAGTCTTAAGCACACTGATGTAACTGTTAGTACTGTACGGTGGTGAAGTGGAGCTCTGGAACACGTAGAAATGGAAATGAGGCCTGAACGCGCTGTGTTGTCACATAAAGTGTTAACCCGTCACCAGCTGGACCTGCCACAACTATTACCATGGGTTCCCTAGCAACAGGCTGGGTAGACTCTGAGGTGAGACTTTGCTCGTTCCCAATAATTTGTTTTAGGAATGCAATTAGCTTCCTGTTCCCAATCATTACCTCAACGCATTCATTCAAATCCATTTAGGGTTTCTGTTGCTGCACGTGCTTCTCCTTCACAAACAGCTAGGATTCGTAGGCATGATGAAAATCTTCTTTTTACACTTAAGGTAGCTGACTGGATGCGACCTTGTCCTCTGCTCCGTGTCGCTGTTAGTTCCCTGCATGGACTTTAGAGAGCGCTGTTTGTCTTATGTAACACCCAGAAAACGGGAACAGCAAAACATGAACAAACACTAATGTCCTAAATGAAAAAATTAGGTTTTTTGTGTAGTAAATCTTTAAAAAAGACCAATTGAGTGTAAAATCTACAGCAAGGTGACCAGCTGGATAATATATTTCTCATAAGTAAGCACAACCTGGCTGGCTGGTTTGGAAACTCTTAAGGTTTCATTATTAATGTTGCAGAGTTTTTATTGTAAGGTAAACAACAGAGTGTGGTTGCTACAGCGCCCTGTTGCAACCATACAAATGTGGCCCCTGTTTTTGTTCAGCGTCTTTCTGTCGGTAGCCCTGCTGCTTTGGCATCTTGCCTCAGCTCACATGAATAAGGACGCTTATTCACTCTCCACACATGGGAAGAGTCAGCTTTTGAATATACTCCAACTTCCTGGGCCTCTCTACATGACTGAGCACCAAATCTCTGCTAAGCTCCACATAAAACGTATATTTAAATGTGAATAGATGCCCTCAGGATTGGCTAAATTAATACAAGTGTTTAGTAAACATTGTTGGAAAACGTGTTTTTTGTGAGATTAAATCTATCGAACCATCTATTCAGATTCACATAAGCTTGCATTTGCCCAATTAACCTGCTCATCATAGCTCAACTCGACCCTATTTGGTTATACTGGATTTCCACTCTTTACTTTTTTCAGTACTTTTACTGAAAACTTCTGCCAAGTTGTGCTGAAAATGCAATGTGAATGCATAATAAAGGGAGGGGGTCTAAAATGAATCCTTTACAATAACCACTTCCACTATTTATAAAAACTTAGCAACTCAGCTTTATATGGAGCTGTAATTAAAAGTGCAAACTCCATACAAAGACACCAGGTTTTGAACCTACAACCTTCTTGCAGTAAGACAACAGTCCTACCAGCTGCTGTATAACGCCACACAACACAAATGTTAAAGCTTAACGATTCGTGTTTGTGATCAGTAACGATTATCAACCGATTTGCTGTAAACTGCAATAAACAGAGATATTCTTCTGATTGTTTTTTAAACTTTCTTTAAACTTAGAAAAGTATTAGTCTGTTACTTTCTTAGAACGTACCATTTTAAATGTTTAAACTGATATTAGGTCCTGCCTTTTTTTGGGTTTATATTTAAATACATAGTGATCATTTTGAATATGTTGCAGGTTTTTGTACTTTAAAAACATCTTAGAATCTCATATTATCCTCCTATTTTACTTTCTTTTTACCCAAATTATCCCGATTATCCCGAATTAGCCCTAGACTGGGTGATGACACATCACCCAGTCCAGATTGAGACCAGACATCCTCCTGGTCTCTGAGGCTACGAAGCAACTGGTCATGCTCGAGCTGACAGTTCCATGGGAGGATAGGATGGAGGAGACATGGGAGAGAAAAAGGGAGAAGTACCAGGAGCTCGTGGAGGACTGTCGCAGGAATGGCTGGAGGGCTAGATGCATGCCAGTGGAGGTGGGGAGCCGGGGATTTGCCAGCCACTCCCTGAGCAAGGCCTACGGCACACTAGGCATAACAGGGGCCAAACGGAAGAGAGCCATCAATAGCAATGCAGAGGCAGCAGAGAAAGGGTCCAGATGGCTCTAGCTGAGGAGGTGAGAGAGGTGGGGGGAGTAGAATGCCACTCGGACACAGGCCGGGGTCTGATCAGCCCTGGTCGGGTCGCCTGGACGAGCGTGTCTGTTGTGAGACCCGACACAGCCAGTGACTCCAGGAAACAACACTGATGATGTGTCCCAGTCAGTGAATCAGGGAGATGTTTTCTCACATAAAAACAACAAAAAGGTTTGCTGTCAGCAATCTCAAGCAAGAAGTTGTGTATTTTAGCATTTTGTATTTTTTCTGTATACTAAATGTCGCTTCTTTGCCTGGTCTGGAATTTCTCAAGTTGATTTTTTTAATTTTTCCGGTTACATCCTGCTGGATTTGGGGGCGGGTCTTATTGAGTGTGTGCAGAGGCCCGTCCGGGTGCAAGAGTACAAACTCACAGACATCCTACAAACATGAACTGGGTGTGTTCTCTGTTGGTTGCTCAAAGGTGATTTAATTCAGACTTTGGACTAAATCGTTTTCTCCTGCCTTTCCTACAGTTGAAAGTCATTTTTGTGAGAAAGTCTCAGAAAATCCCATAAATCTTACTGGTAAAAAAAATCACATGTCAAACATCATGTAGCCATTGTGGAGTGATGTGAGTCACAGTGAATAACCACATCCAGACATGTGAATTTGTAACTAGATTAAAAAACAGTTCCCTTTTTTCAGCTGTGTTTGTGTTTCTCTAATGACATTATCATGTGTTTCACATCTCACATGTGATCAAATATGTTGTTCATGTGTCCAAAGTTTATTTTACATGTAAAAATCTGGATTTCTGTGATGCACATGCGAAAAACATAGGATTTACATGTTTGTTTGTTTTGCTATGTACATGTGACTAGCATCACTTCACATGTGGTTTTTGGATTTCACATGTGATTTCACATGTTATATTTGAGTTTTGTGTAATGGGAGACTAGTGTAATGATACCAACCCCAACTCCCACCTTTTTCTATAGAGAAATATTTCCAAAAGAAACAAAGGCCTTCACGGTGTGTAAAGAGTGAGTCATCAATCACTGCTAATATTGGTTTAAATACACAATTAGCAGAGAGGACCACCTAAGCAGATAGCTTTAATAATAGATTTTTTTTAACATAATTGAATGTTGATGTATTTATGATTTGAATTGAATGTTTTTCTTGTAAAGTGCCATTGAGAGAACATGTGTTGTAAATTGGTGCTCATATAAACTGATTCTTGCTGCTCTATTCAAAACAGAGGAGCTATCTGACATAAAATAACAGAAGTGATAACAGCTACATTCAAATAATGTGAAATGTTTGCTTTAGATATTATTATTATTAGAGCTTTTATCCTGTTGCACAGTTTTACATTATTGCACAAATACAGTAATAGTGTAAAAGATATTATCTCTCATGTTTATCATGTTTTAAGAGTCGTTCATGGCTTAGAGACAAATCATTTTACTTCTGTTTTTTATTATTTCACACCCAAAAATGTTTTAAAAATATGAATGAAATAAAAGATATGAATTTTTCTAAAAGCAATGCAACAAACCTGTGAGTCTTTTGAGGCTTTATTTCCTCCACTGGTCCTGTTGCAGTAATGGATGGATGGTCCGAAAGGGGGTCTGTGGCCCAATGAAGGGGCATGATGAAAGCTTCTGCCTGCAGCTTTATCCCCACACACATTAAAAGTCCCTGTGAAGGATGCACGCTCTCTGCACGTGGTTTCAGGGGAAACCAGTGGAGACAGCACAGCTGGAGAGGCACTCAGAGATCAGCCTTTCAGCTTCTTCTTCATTAGATCATTCAGAGCTTAGAAATCCCAGAAGAAACACAATCAACGGATTATTCACCTGTAAATAGCTTCCCTAATACATCTGGTGGATAGAATCGGGCTAATTTCCCCTCCTGACAATCTGCTCGTAGACCACCTGTTTCCTGTACGAAAAATGCATTTGGTTAATTCTCTCGGAAATCCTCCCCATCCAGGCTCAACTTTTTCCACGATGTCCCTGATTTCCGGGTGCTTGCCTGCGGAGGAGACGGTACAGTGGGCTGGATCCTCGATTGTATAGGTACTACAACTCTAACCTTTGGATTTTAGCCACAAATATGTATTGACAGGCGACTTACTGCAACATTAGGTCTCCTTTAAAAGCATTAATCCAGTTTTTACTGTTGGCCTTACAAAGGAGTTTTAATTTGTGTTGTCACTGTAGGATTATAATCCGTCAAGGCAGAAATCTCAGGGTTCTGCATCCCTGGTCCATTCATTTTTCATTCATTTTAACATAAGGTATTTATTTAATTTCATAAAGCAGGAGCTGCAGAACGTGACTCGTCTACATCCTGTTTGTAGATAAGGCCAACTTTGCCAGACACCCTCCGGTGGCCATCCTCCCCCTGGGCACAGGAAATGACCTGGCACGATGTTTACGCTGGGGAGGAGGTGAGAACTTCCTCAGGCTCTATTATTGCTATTGTGTGATTATATGTCCATATCTGAGTCAATTTCTATTCCAGGGTTGTGAAGATTACCAATTTGTTTTAATTCACAGACACAGTTTGTGCATGTACATCAGTTAAGCAGCTGTGACTAGATTTACGTTGTAATCCTGGATGCATCTGAAAGGATGAGTGCATTTGTTCTAACCAATCTGAATGATGCTTTATTGTCACTATTTCTAAGTTTATTATTACAATTGTTCATGCAGCTATTTGCTCTCCAAGGCTGAACAACTGTAACTCTTAAAATCAGAAAGTCCATAAAATGCTATTAAAACCTTCAGCTAATCCAAAACTCTGCACCAAGAGTTGGGTTCAATTACAATTAGCTAATGAAGCTTCTCTTTATTAACTGTTTTTAAATCTAAAACAAGATCTAAGATTCTCCTTCTTACATGTAAAGCCCTTAAAAATCAAGCTCCATCCTCAGAGATCTGATTATTCCATACGTTCCTACCAGACTACGTCACTCTGAGATTTCAGTTTTATTGGTTGTTCCTAGAATTATTAAAAACACAATGGAAGTCAGATCTTGTTTTGATTCTGAGAACTAGGCCGGTCAGTTTAATCCCTTCCTGCATTCATCAGCGCTCATGATCTCCACCTGTTCTTCGGCCTATTTGACTTGTCTTGGCCCCCAGCCTAGTTGCCAGATTATTGAAAGCCTCACAGCAAGTACCTCTCCAGCGTTCTTACCATGACTGGTTACCTGATCCTGTCCACGTTTCTGTCTCTGCCCTGCCACTGCCCGACCACACTGAGGTTTCTGAATTCTGGAGGTCATCCTCTCTTCTGCCTCCTGACGACTGTCTCCTGCCTCACCCACTGGTTTGTCTACCTGATCACGCTCTGACCCTGGTTCTGTCCCTCTACCACGGAGTCTGGTATTTCCCCCACGGATTTCAAGCCTGAATGCAGGAAGTGCTCATTGAGTCTGTTGCCTCTTGCGTCCTTTGTCGCTCTCAAAGTGATCTAACCTGGAGTGACGTCACCACCAAGTCTCGTTCCGAGGAGCCAAGATTCAGCTTCCCCTGTTCTACAAGGATTCTGAGAAGTGGTTCCTGAGCCTGCTGCCGAGACCTTTAAATAAAATTGCTAAATGTTTTCCCGTTCTATTTCCTTTACAGCCTCTCAGTTTGAAGACAAGGCTTAAAACGTTCCTTTTTGTTGAAGCCTGTTGGTAGAGCCGCTTAGTTTGTCTTGGTGTAAGTCTGTCGTTGTGCTGCTAGAGGACATACTGACCATTTCTCCTTGTTCTGCTAAACCATTTCCTTCTTTCCAGTTGTGCATCATTTGCTTTTATGTAAGATTTTAACTTCTACTTCTCTATGTTCGTTACTCCTCATAGAAACTAAATCTAGTCTGTTGTTTGGATTTAGCTTAAACCTTTCCGAACCAAATATAATTGTAGAGGTTTTGTTGCAACAAATTTTATGAGCTCGCCAGTTACGTTTAAACATCAGGGTAATTATTTTTTAAATGCAAACGTATCTGATGAGTAAACTGAACTTAACCGTTTGACATTGAAATCTATGTTTAATTGGATCAAAACAAGTTTGTGCCTTGAGATGGTATTTTTTGTGAACTGGCCCTTGTTAAATAAATGAACTGATTTCAATCCTATTTAGGATATATCAATGTAAGTTTATGAGACATGTTTTGACCTGAAGCCTCTGCGAAAACAAATTGCTTATCTTCACAAACTGTTCAGCCTCATCTGCCCTTCCGCCTTTAAAGCTGCTGCTGAAAGATGATCTATTCAGCAGAGCTCCCACAGTCCCCTGAAACTGGAAGCTTAATAGCAACATTTTCATAAGGCTGAGTAGGGGCTGGTTTTATCTTCCCAGCAGCAACAATAAGCAGTCACAACCAAGCTTTCAAATAACAAGCTCATAGTTCTGTGAATAATCAACATGATGCACACAATTTACAGTTCTGGTGCTTTGTGTGTCTGAAGTTTTTAATTTGACCCATAACAGCTCCCACTTTGCTTCATTTTCATTTCCTGAGATCATGTACTGAAACCTTTCTGGATAGTGCTTTCAGTCCGGGAAATGATTCCCTGATTTCCATTATCAGAAATGTTTTGTCACCTTTGGATGTTTAAGATTATCAAGCAAATCATAACATAGACAAAGATCACCCCTGTAAATACAAAATGCCATTGAACCCTTAAATATTTTATTAATTTAAGTGAACAAGTAATTATACCTTCTTTTCAAATCCTCAGTTAACTATTAATACAAACAGTCAAGAACAACTTAAATCAATGAAGTATTCTCAAAGATCGGTAAGGCATTATGCCTCAATCTGAAGGAGGTAAGAGACACAGTGAGATACAGTCTGAGATCCCCCAGAGTCTACCTACCAGTCACAAAGTCATGTAGTTTTAAGACTCGAGCAAAGTTTGTTTCTCCCAGTGTAAAGGAAATTGCTCATAGAGAAAACTATACAAACCCAACAGGCCCATGCAGGCGATCACAAAAGTCTGTAGAACTGCAGGCCAGACTTTCCCCATTTAAGGTCAGTGTTCATGATTGAACAGTGGAAAGGAATCTGTGTAAAAAAAATGGCATCCAAGTAGAAAACAATGTTTAAGCTTAAAAACATCTAACCTTTCATTCCCAATGACATTATGAGGATTTTTGAGAAATTGCTGTTAGGATGGACATAGAACACTGTGGAAGTGTTTTTCTAATCAGACTGACCACTCAAAGCACTTTACACTGAAGTCACAGTCACCACAGATACATTAATCGGTAGGTAACTTGGTATTAAGTGCCTTGCCCAGGGACACATTGACACATGACTGAGGGCAGCTGGGATTGAACCTGAGTGTGAAGGTCCAATTAGCAGGTAAGAGCACAGTTTTGATTAAAATATTACAATGCACACAACATCATGGGTGACGCACCAGAGTTCAAAAGAGGACAAATTGTTGGTGCATCTGTAACCAATCAGTAAGTCTTTGTGACGTATCAAGAGCCACAGTATCCAGGGTAATGTCAGCACACCACCAAGAAGGATGAGCAACATCCAACAGGATTAACTATGGATGCAAGAGGAATCTGTCTGAAAGGGACGTTGGGCTGCTAACCCGGATTGTGTCCAAAAAACATGAAACCACGGCTGCACAAATCACGGCAGAATTAAATCTGCATCTCAACTCTCCTGTCTCCAGCAAAAATGTCCATCTGGAGCTCCACAGGGTCGATATACACGGCCGGGCTGCTATAGCCAAACCTTTGGTCACTCATGCCAATGCCAAACGTCGGTTTTAATGGTGGAAGGAGTGCAAATCATGGGATGTGGACAGTGTGAAACATCTGTTGTTCTCTGATGAGTCCACCTTTACTGTTTTCCTCACATCTGGGAGAGTTCCTGTGTGGAGAAGCCCCAAAGAAGTGTACCACCCAAACTGTTGCATGCCCATACTAAAGTATGGGGGTGGATCAGAGATGGTCTGGGCTGAAATATCATTGGATTCCTTGGCACAATACTTTTGCTAGATGGACGCGTCACTGCCAAGGACTACAGAACCATTCTGAAGAGCCAAGTGCATCCAATGGTTCAAACATTGTATCCTGAAGGCGGTGCCGTCTATCAGGATGATAATGCACCAAGAAAGATAGGTTTGATGAACATGAAAGTGATGTTGAACGTCTCCCATGACTGCACAGTCACCAGATCTAAATATTATTGAGGCACTTTGCTGTGTTTTGGAGGAGAGTCAGGAAACGTTTTCCGCCACCAGCATCACGTGGTGACCTGGTCACTATGCTGCAAGAAGAACGACTTAAAATCCTTCTGACCACTGAGCAGGACTTATTTATGTCATTCCCAAGACGAATTGAAGCTGTATTGGCTGCAAAAGAAGGCTCTAAATCATACTAATAAATGATTGTGGTCTAAAACCAGGTGTTTCGGTTTCATTGTCAAACTTCTGTATAACCCTTGATATTCAGTGTGAGCAACTACACATTACTATGTTGCACCTTTTTTTGGATTCTTTTTTAATGTGTTTTCACAAACTGGATTTCTCATTGGAAAAAAAAAGACCAAAATCTTATGGAGATTGGAATATATATTTGGGGTTTTATTATATGTTAGATTTACTTTGCGTTTGCTGCATTTCGCCATCTTAAGTTTTATATGATATTTTATACTAGATAAATTAGATAAAATAGCAGCAATAAGCAACGGAAATCGTCTATACATGCAAATAAAAACCTTAAACATCATGGATATTTGGTTGCGGTCTAGTTACACTTTATCTATGCCATTTATTTGACTCAAGGGTTTTAAAAAAGTATTGTCACCATTTAAACACAGAAGATGGATACTGTTTACTACTACATTAATAGTAGTCTTTACTTGAATTGCTGAAACTTCCTTCTTTTTCTTCTCATCATATGTTTGTTTTTTTCTTACCTAATTATAATTGAAGTGTGTTTTCTGTACTCTGTGGATGGTCCTGGCAGGCTATGAGGGTGGCAACTTGCTGAAGGTCCTGCGAGACATAGAGCACAGCATAGATGTGGTGCTGGACCGCTGGAACATCGACATTGTTCCTGACAACAAGGAGGAAAAGGGAGACCCCGTCCCTTACAGCATCATCAACAACTACTTTTCAGTGGGAGTGGTAAGTCTGATTTTAGTTTCATATTAAATACTAAATACATATGTTTTTAGAAATATTAAACGCAGCACTGATTGTTATGGGTGCAGAACTGTGATATAACAGCCAAAAGAAGTAACAAACTTCAACTCTTACAATGGGAGCGCTGAGATTAAGTTCAGATCAAATGATACAACGATCAAAATGACTAATATGTACGAAAACAAAAACAAAAAAACTATTAAAAGTAGCCGATAAATGGTTTCTGGGGAAAACAGTGGACATTGGAAGGCTTATCCTTCTACCCAGCTAATTCAAAGCTTTACTTGTTACCAATGTATTGGAAAGAGGGGCACAATTGGTAAAAGCAAAGAGACCTTCATAGGAGTCTTTCTATTGAGAGTTCATAGGGTGCTAATCTGGAGGATGATTTAGACACGCCTGTTAGTGATGTACTAAACTCTTTTGGTGTTGATGTGTGTTTGTTTCTAATATGAGACTGATAGAAAAGCTTACATTAATAAAATGTGTAATTTTATCACAAACAAGTCGATGTTACAGACAAGTGCTCACAATCTGGTAATTATCCATAAGACCTATAGTCACTGTGTATCTTTATAAGGGTTCATGTCACACATTACAGAGGAGAGGAGTGAAGAGACGTCCCAAAATGAATGAACTCATTATGAATTAATACAACAATGTTAATACAGCATTTATATTACATGAATCTCCTAAGATATTTTTCTTAAACCTTGAAAATTACAAAGACCCAATGAGAAACCACATTATCACTAGACTAGATTTTATGGATTTATGCCGATCTCTGTTGTAAATTTTAAATCAGTGCTCACACAAGAAACATTGCACGTAGTCTCGTTGAAAGACTGTTGGCTTAATTTGCAGCAACAGTGTTTCGATTTGTTCTACACCAAAGGATGTTTTCATATTTTGCTCCAATCCAATCATAAATGAATGTGGAGGTTGAGGAGACCAAACAGCAGTCCTTCCATCGTTTCAGGTTTACGTTTTCCACTTAGCGCATTGATTTAACATAGGATGTTCTTTCAAAAACAACCTATATTTGTTGTTGAAAGCAGATGTCTAAAGGTCAACTGAGAACAGAACACAAATACAAATGTTAAGAACATTGTGTAGCAGAAGAAGCTGTCATATTTAGTGGCTATCTCCAAGTAGCAGAAGTTAATATTCCTCTTAAAGAACCAATATCATCCTCGCAGTCATTGAGTATCAATTTAAAGCTCTTATGTTTCTAACTTCCCAACAAAATAGAGATGTGGTTTAAGTGGATTTCATTTTGCCTTGGTATGTAACTCGTGTTAATATAGCACACAGTTTTTGTTCTCCCATTAATCATCACCGTACTTTGTATTATGTCGTCTTCAACACGAGAGAGCCGATTCTATTTGAGCTAGCAGAGATTGTCAGTCGTATAAAGAGACTTGGTGGCATTTTGTTCCTCACATGCAGACACAGCAGGTGGCTTTATTGTCACAGCTTGATCTCGTGATTGATTCTGTGTTTAGGAGCCATCAGTGATAACAGAGATATTACAGCAGCTGTGCTTGAGCATAAAGTTGGATAAAAATAGCTCTGCGTTGCTTATTGGGCATTTCTATCAGAATGTGAAATCCGACTGTAAAATTGAGAATAACTCCCCTTAGGTCTGGATAAGCTTCTGCACTTAGACAACATTTACCAATAAAGAAATATGATGTTGGAACTAGTGACTTTGTCCGGTTGGAAACTCTGGTAAGCAGTTCTAGATGTATGTGGAGGCGATAAAGGTGTGATGATGCCTTCACTAAAAACGTTGTGAGAAAGTTGATTTGATCTGTGCGGACGCACACGATTAGTTGAATCATCCGATGGCCTCTGGCTCCTCTGGGGCATGTTTGATCCTGTAATTGGAGGAAAAGAAGCTGCTGCCAGGTGACAGTTGCTTAGCAACCTTTTTATACTGTCTTACATAGAGACGTTTACTAGGGCCTCAGGGACATTTATGCAGGGTTGACAAACAAGGTAAGTTATCACTGCACCGCTCTGCTCTCGTCAGCCTCAACATGCACTGCACCTCTGTGTCTGCCTTATCAGTCAGTCTGTTTCAATAACTACAACTAACATCATTTAAGTTGCAAACAAGTCTTTATTTTTGGTGTTCCAGCTCTGGCTTAGTTACATATTTCATTGCATAAAGCGACAGACCCAAAGTGTTCAAGTAAGATTTTGTGATAGAACCACAAGTGTATCTTTTAACGTCTTTATTTAGTATGAATGCAGATCATTTGTTCAAACTTAAACCTGATAATTATGTTCGCTATCCGTATTGTTATCGTTTTTGTTACCGTGATTAATTAAGATTAAGGATGTTTGGAAATTCCAGAAATTATTTTTTTTAATTGTGGTTTTAGTTGCAGTTTTTGTGCAGTTTAGTAAAATCACACATCTTTATTTACCTGGGGTCCTGAAAAATTTAAATTTAAAATAAAACACAGAGAGAGCAGTATTGACTTTCCTTTTATCATTGTCACAATAGTATGTTTGTTCTCAGTCCAGTTTCCATCTGTAACAGGCGGCAGGTAATCTGGAGCTCTGATCCTTTCTAGTGTGTGATTATGACAAAGCATCCGTGTGTGTCAAAAAAATGTATCAAGTATACTCAAAATATTACACCGTCTATAGCCTTGACTGCCTGTAGCTCACACCCCGAGCTCATCAAATATGTAACGTAAATTTATGACATTATTTACTCTCTTATTTTCTCCACATAGGATCAAAATCCCACATCCAGGCTCAAATATAAACACATTTAGCAAAATCTTGAAAGTCTGCATACTTTAAAAGGTCTACGCCTTAGGGGAGTTTGGTCGAGCTGATTTTTGAGCTTCTTGTTTGCTGTTTAATATCTCTTGGGTGATGGTAACGAAAGAAGACCATATATTCAAACTCCCTCTGTAGAAAGATTCATGCACTTAAAGGGAATGTCAAATTGTGAGCGTTGTTGTGTATTACACAAAGTAGATGTGCCTCCAAAATCCCACTCAACTTAAATCCACAACTAAAGAAAACTGGGTATTACAAAAGGAAATAAAGCCAAAGCCAAAACCTTTGTTTGGACTAACTAAAGCTGGCTAATTTAAAGACTTTGTAATTGTAATTGCCTTCCATGCATCTTGGCAAACCAGCCAAGAGTAATGAAAGATATTACAGAATATTTAGTGAGATATTAGGCCTCTGTGTGTAATTCTAACTTTGTGTGGATTAGAGAAATAACCTTGTTCATGGAGAAGCAAGAACTACTAACACGACAAGTATTTAAAATGTAACCAGAGACTGAAATAAATGAGCTTATTTCCTTTTGTGTGAGCATTTTTTGTTTTACCCAGAACTGATCAAAAGAGCCCAGAGATGCGGTTTTATTTGGGTTTATTTTGAGTCGGCATCATAATCATCATCCCACTAATCTGCTGCTAAGCAGTCACCGTGGTGTCAGCTCAAACAAACCAACAAACAAACAGCATGTTAGTGTCCCAATTTTTAAAGATGCTCAGAAATGAAAGGGAACAGAAAGTGGAGCCAGTTTCTGCTCTTGGTTTGAGTCAGAGTGTCGGTTTGATGAATATAATGTGAGGAATTGCTGACTTATCGGTTTATTGTAAAGGTTTTCTCTGTGAGCCTACATGCTGACTTTGACTGTGCCCAACTTGGCGACAGATTGCTGACCCTCCAGGAGCTGCTGTGACAGATGGCTGAAAGTCTGTTTGCGCACGGCACCTGAGAAAACCTGACTCTGAATCATATCACCGATGTCGCCATTAGTAAGACCTCAAATCATGCTCTGCTAACCATACAAGGCCTGGATTTCCTGCCGTCCCATCTCTGCTCTCTCTGCTCGGGCTGTAGTTGCCACATGGACGGGACTTGGCAAGGCCGAATCTGAAAGGTTTGACTGTCATCTGTCCTTTATCTCACTGACTTAATTGTGGATATTGCCGTGTGGAGCTTGCAGTTGGCTCAGCTGAAACACTCAGAGCTGTAATCAGAAGGTGAAGTATGTTATTTAGTACTGTGATTGCGTCTTATTTGAAACAAGGAATTTTTTTTTCTTCGTTGACCATCACCCAGACTCCCATCACCTAATGGGAAATGAAAATACAGCACACACCACAAGGTAACACCAGTATGCAGAATAGAAATACTGGCGAGGGCACAACAAAACAGAACATGGCATCCTCAGCAGGGTGTGTTGTTCAGGGCAGCAATGACTGCGGACATCAGGCTGTTCCTGAAACTGTCATGATCCATGTTTTTGGTTGGTTCAGTTCATTATTATTTTGTTGTTGTTATAATTATTTATATTTAGTTATTGTTTTGTTTAGGTTATTTTCTATTTTGGTTCAGTCTTTGTTTTGTTATTATTTTCTGTGTTCTCCAGTTGCCCCTGCTCTCTGTCCCTTTCTCTCTCTCTTTCTCTCTGTGTGTGTTTCCTGCATCTTGAGTTCCGATTTTATCTTTTCCACCTGTTACTAATTATCCGCTCATCTTCTCCACTGCTCCACCTCCTCCTCAGTATATAAGCCTGGTTCCCTCATTCACTCACCGCTGGATTATTGTTCTTACCTTACCTCTCGTTTCTCCCCTGCTGTGCTTCCACGTTCCAGTTCTCCTCGCCCCTCTGTAAGTTTTCCCTTCTGCTCGCCTGGTTCTCTGCTGCTGATCTCTCTCCCCTCTCGAGGTATTCCGTTCACTTACTTAGTTAATTTCGTCTGTTGATTTTCTCTCGTTTCTTGTAGTTTCTCTCGCGCTCCTCTCAATAGTTTAGGTTTGTTCTTTTATATTCCATCCTAGTTCCGGTCATGTGTTAAACCTTGTTTTGTTGTTCCTCCTCCTTGCCGCATATATTCAGTTTCTGTTTTGTTCATATTCATCCTCACAATAAATAAGTTTCTTTCATGCAAATCCACCTCTGCTAGAGTCATATTTGCCCTTTCGTTACAGAAACGAAAATCCAATATTTGCATCCTTAGGACAATGGGATGCTGAATTCCTGTAGTGGATCAAATGATGGATAAAATGCATGAGGTTCAGCTCCTGCCTAGGAAACCGTAACTGGATGTTGGTTTAGAGTTTTTACCAGAGGTTGTTAGAGAGGTTATGAGTATATAGAACCTAACCTTGTGCAAGTCTCCCATTACCAAGAATCCTTTCTACGTTTGTCTCACACTAAATAAAACTAAACGATTTGTTATTGCAGTTATCAGGACTTTATTAAAAAAAGAGAATTCCCATTACACAAAATGAGATAAAAGTTTAAAACATTTATTTTAGACTTTCAAGTCTCACAAATCAAAATTTTTCATCCTACAAAAATCATCCCGTCCAGGTTTGACTAGTCCATACACGAGAGTTTTACTAACCGAGCTCTAGCTGCAGCAGAGTTCTCATGTTAGAGTCTGTTTAAAATATTTTATATTTTTATTTGGATGGAGACAAGACTTACTTTGAAAACTTTGAAATTGCCCTTTAACTAAATGTATTTTGGCATTTTTGGTGGCTAGCTTTTAGGCGGTTAAAAACAGCGAGTAGTTCATCAGTGCTTTTTCTATTTGTCTGCGGTTTCAACATTAACATTGTGATACTTTAGAACTTTTATTGTTATATTTTATTTACAGTTTATTTTTATCATGATTTTTTTGTGTTTTTTTGTCAATTTTAGTTCATTTTTTAATGCATTTTAAGTAATTAGACATCGTTAAACATCAGTTTAGGTTGTATTTTTAATGGGGGTTTTTGTAGTTGTTTTTAGTTTTCACATACTTTGGTTAATTTGTAGTAGCTGTTTTCAAAGGTCTGTATTAAGTATTTTTGTTTAATATGTACATCTAATACTTCTATTATTATTTAACAGGTTTTGCAGTTTTTTTTAAAGTTAGGTATATATGCATGGTTGAATTCAAGTTAGTTGTAGTTTTAAAAAAAAGTTCTCCGAATTTCATTTTTTTTGCTGTTTTATTTTAGTTTTAGGTAACTATAACCTTTTTTCAGCAAAACAGCTCAACTCAACAACTCCTTTCTTTTTAAATTCAAATGAAGAATCTCAGTGTTTCCAGCCTAAATCACCAAACTTCACGTTTATAATAGTGGCTTAAACTTTCTTTGACAGATAGCACAGACCTAACTTTATATGGAAATATTAGCACAGATTAAAATAGTTCATTTCCAATTACATTCACAGCTTACATCACAGACTAGTTCCCTTTTTCACAGTCATAAGTATTTTCAAGAAGCCAAACTCTCTGTGTGTGTGTGTAAGTGCAGTAACCTTATGTCAGCCAGCTGTGGGATGGGACCTCTTTGCTACCTGGAACAGACAGGAGTTGAATAATAGAAATTGTAGATTATGATGGAACTTTTTTACTGGTTCTATTTTATTTTACTGAACTGCGTGTATAGCAAAATCCATGGTGGGAGGTTTGGTATGATAAAAATCACACTTGCAGCCTAAAAGTTGCCCCAAACTTGCACAAACAAAGCAAGGCAATTATCTGGTGCTGAACAGATGTGGTTTTAAAAAATAGACGATGAAAGCTCTCTCAACATTCGATGTTTTTTAAACTGCCCTCCAACTTCTCATGGTTGATTAAACTCAACACATTTCTATGACTTCCTTAAGACTTTGACTTCACCTTTGGCCTGGAAACTATCTGGGATTAGGAGCTGTGGAGAACGAAATGACAGCATGTCAGCAGCTTTGAATGATGCCACCTCATGTTTCAGAGACGAAGCTGAGCCCCGCACTGTCACTTTGTTTGTATGTCGCTGCTCTTCACTGTATGTGTGATGTGCTATGCTGTGGGATCATTCCCAGTGTTAATGACCAGTCCCCACTGCACTACCTGACTTTGGCATGTTTCAGGCTAACGCTGTCCTTCCTCTGACGGTCGTATTACTCATTGAAATGACGGGAGTGATATGAAGATGTCAAGTCTGATGTTTCCTTCAGTTTCTAGAGTTTGGAACAAATAGAAAGTCTGTAGTCCATGTGCCAAAC
>JAVLVB010000663.1:251946-265245 GCA_032876305.1 Orestias chungarensis
GTGTGTGTGTGTGTGTGTGTGTGTGTGTGTGTGTGTGTGTGTGTGTGTGTGTGTGAGGACAGTGGGTTTGGGGAGTTTAAAGAGTGGGGGCCTGTCGGGGAGTTGCTCTCATGGGAACAAAGCGAGTAGTGTCCGACCCTGCCATGGGACAGTGTTAACGGTGCTCTCTCTTGCCACAGAGATGTGTGAGATGTGACCTTTGCAACCTCTGCCCACCTCTGCTGCCCACTCTAAATTCTCACCTATCATCCTCCTGCTGTCTGTTTCCAGGACCTCTCGGCGGCTCCCCATGCAGATCGACGGTGAGCCCTGGATGCAGCCCCCCAGCACGGTGAGAGCGTAGGACTTGGCTTCCACCAAAACAATTTTATTCAGAAATTCCAGATCGCACTGATCATTACATGTAGCACCGTCTTACATCTCAGCTGCCCACATAACAAATATGAACAATTAGGCACAGAGAGAGGTCCGAGATTCACCAGTAATCTATATCAGCAGACAAAAACACGACAGCAAACATAAACAGTCCATTATATTACCCTTGAACTGAGCTGTAAGTTGGAAGGTTTATAACATTTATTAATTTGTGAAGGGAAAATGAAAATAATTAATCAACATCATACAATGTACATGTGTCTGAGTTAGATAAAGTTTACAGTTGTTAAAGATAGAAATGACTAAAAATGACCAGAATTAAAGTAACATATTTTACAAGAATTACAAGAAACGTTATAAACTGTAAAAACAAAAAACAGGTTTTGGCCCCATCGGTTCTAAAGGAAATGTTATTGATCTTGATTTAAGCCAAGTCTTTAGTTAAATGAGGGATGTTATTTCAGTTGTTAGCAGCATTAGCAGGAAAAAAGTCAATCGTGTGCAGAAAACCGACTGTTATTCAGTGAAATCCATAGAAATTATTTAATAAGGTCAAATTAAAATAAATAAAGACTGACAGTTTGTGTCTCTACAAACCTCCAGTCTGTCACGGCTGCTTGTACTGAGCCTGGTTCTGCTGGAGGTTTCTTCCTGTTAAAGGGGAGTTTTTCCTCTCCACTGTCGCTACATGCATGCTCAGTATGAGCGATTGCTGTAAAGTCAACAACAACACAAGCCATTGTTTCTGTCTGCTGATTCCAGAGGAGTGAATGCTGCAAGTCAATGACTCCATGAATCTGCTGGGGTTCCTTAGATTGGAAACTTTTTCAAATTGATTTGTTTATGATGTATCTTTGATTTTAATTGATGTTCTTTTAAAGTGCCTTGAGACGACATCTGTTGTAAATTGGCGCTATATAAATAAACTGATTCTGTATTCAAAGTGGTTCACACTCATAAATATGTACGCCTATACACTTTATCAGTGGGCAACTTTGCCTAAATTGTTGGGACATATTGACATGTGAGATAAGTTAGCTGGAATCTAACCTACAACCTTAGGACTTCACAACAACTAACTTCATTGACTTTGGTCCTCGCGCTATCATGGCTCTGCTTCTCCGGATTCCCATTCATTTAGCAGAAAGCTGCTATGGTGGCACGGCTGGTTTTCTATATTTCTATAATTTTTCTTCAGAACCAGTGAATTCAGGTTTTAGCTAAGTCTAAATTCCTGTTTTAAGAATAAACAGTAGGAGGTTATACGAATTAGCTTACGCATTTTGAGTTTGCTTTGGTCCGACCCCGTTCCGATCCATTTCTGATAGCAGGTTGGACCTGAAACTCAGATTATAATGGTCTGAATATACACAAGGAAAATGGAATCGTGAAAACACGGTTTAAAGTAGCTATTTAAACATAAAGTACTAAAATTTAAATCATTATCACATTTACAGACCTTGGTATACAAATGTATCTGTTCATGCTGATGAAAATTAACCATGTACAGACGTTTAGGGTTCATTGCTTGCAGAGCTCGTTTCTGAAAAGTGCTTCTCCAGCAGCCTCTGCTATTACACACTAAGCCCAAAACTATTCATACCATAACTTTTAAATCTTTTTACGCTCACACAAGATCACTAACAAAATACACTGAAGCTTAGAGTTGTAACAAAATGTTAAAAAGTAGACGTAGTATGAATACAGCAAGACGCTGTAGCTGTCCTACCATTCAGAGCTAGCATAATGACCCCGAGCTCTGGGTTGCTCTACTTTTCTTATGCCTTGGCTTGTTTCCCAACACCTCCTCACATTCCCAGTGTTGACCTCCAACAATGTCACTCCATCAAATCTCCCAGCGTATTATTCATATCGCAGGGGAGAGTCAGTTAATTGCCTCTCTAGTCAGTTACTTTCAAGGCCACAGTCACTTTTTTCTTTCTTCGTAAAATGCCATGAAGAGATAAGCTTGGTAAACTTGTTGAGAATGATCGACCAGTGTTTTTATTCCTTTTTTTAATCTTACAGGTCAGGATCACGCACAAGAACCAGGTCCCCATGCTGCTGGGCCCACCGCAGAAGACTCCGTTCTTCTTCTTCAAGAAACGCAACTGCAGCCGCGACTAGGACTCAAACACCCCGACTCAGAAACACACACACACATTTACACAGAACATATATGCACACACGGGAATTATGAAACAGCTGTGCTGCTGGCAGGCTGGATTTTCTTTTTGTTTTTTGCCTATAGACTCCTGCCTCTCAGAACCTCCAGTACCAAACATCATCCTTGAGTCCACTGCCCAGAAAACCCAAGTTGCACAGCTGAATGCTACTGCTTGGTCTGGACGGTCACAGAGGCAGGATAACCATTAGGGGGACTAACACACTACGACGAGGAGGGCGGCCGAGTAAACAGAGATCCTCGTCTTGGTTGAAATACTTGGATGAATAATGGAACAACGACTGCTTGTAAGAGCCCTCGTCTCTGGGTCTCCCCACAGACTCCCATCACGCCATAGCAAAGGAAAGGCCTCATGTATTATTAACTGACTGCGTTTGGTGTAACAGTGGACCAAAGAAGGATGGAAGCATGCAGGGACTTAGTGTTTGTAGGATCACTGCCTACAAAAAAAAATCTCTCAGACCACATTTCCTGGCCGTGCAGATGATCCGATGTAGGCTGCAGGCGGAGAAAATGTCGGTTTTAGTATCACTATGTAATCAGTCTGGACTGAAAGTAGAAACTAGAGACAATGTGGTTCCCTCTTGTTCTCTGTTAGAAAAGTCATGCATGTGCTGTAACACTAAATTCCTGATTTAAGTAGAATCGGCTCCTGTGCACAGTGCAGCACATACGTCTAGTAGTTTGCAGTAGAACCCTCTGGGTTGAAAGGTAGGGCCAGTTTTAGGTTCTGTTTTTTATTTTACCATTAACAGGTCAAAAAAAAAGGTTAGGTTAGAGTTAGGATCACTAAGACCCTACGCTTAGTAAATAGGTCAAACTTTGCAACTAAAAGAGAGTTCTTAAGAATGTTAAAACAGTCATTTTAAAGCTTGGTTTAGTGTTTATAACAAATGCATACTATCCCGATAAAGTATATTCTAAGAGTTTGTGGAGACAGAATATGTATATTTCTGGAAATTAGGTCTAGCTGACATATACTGTAACTGTACACATGAATGTGTTTGCATATAAAGTTGATACGTGGTAAATTTGGCTCAGATCACCGTTCCACTGCTGCAGTCGGCCTCCGAAGGCACTTTTCCACTCCATCTAATCAGATCACACACAGGCATGGCACAAAGATAGGCCACTCAGAAATCTTCTTTGGCAGGTTCTGAAAAGACAAGAATCTAATCTCAGGTCTAAAAAAAACACACAGCAGACAAACAGCTGAGGTGTATTAAACAAAGATTCAGCTAAAATGGCAAATTTACACCAGATGCTCAGACAAATGGGAAAATAAATTCAAAAGGACATCCGTCTCATACTGCATAGTGAATGTGAAGAATTCATGCCTGGACAACTACACAGTAACTGAAGGAGTATGGCGTTGATGTTTGCTCTAAGTGGGCAGGTATGCACCAGTGTGCAGTACCAGCAGCACCAGGAGTTATTTCCATCATGCTGAGTCTGCACTGCACTACAGCTCCACATCGTGACAGGTGTCAGTTAAAATGTTCAAAGCTGGCTGTGCTTGAACATCTAAGGCAGGAGTCTCTAACCCTGGTCCTGAGAGCTACTCTCCTGCAACCCTGTATCAACACAGTTGCAACAAATGATTGAGCTCTATGAAGTTTGGAAAACGCCTGTTTATGAGCCAATGATTTGCTTCAGGTGTGTTGAAGCAGGGTTGCATCTAAAACCTGCAGGACAGTAGCTCTGCAGGACCAGGGTTAGAGACCCCGGATCTAAGGCAACTGTGGAAGCTCAAAACTACTGTTTCTGTGAAGAAATATGTTTTAAAGAATTTTGACGTTCCTAAAAAATTGAGTCGTAAAGGGTTTTATCAGTTATTTAAGGAGCTTTTAATATTTTTTAGAGCATATTTTGTATATTTTTTAATCGAAATTAACACCATCAGTGTTGACGTTCTTCAAAGTGGCTGGATGACAGTTTGAATTGATTTAAAATGGCTCAGTTCTTTTTCTGTCCTACGAAACTATTGATCCGCAGATAAATACACAGATCCATATAAAGATATCGAGCATTTTTCTGTCACAGGTTTGTAAGACATGAAGAAAAGTTCCTGCACTTATTTTATTTTTCCACCTGAAGCACAGCGTTCATGAAAGGGAAATCTTAAGAAAGATGGTCACACAACATATCCAAAGCTGTTTCTGAATAAAACAATAAGTTTCTGCAACATGAGATCTTTTTGGAGAAGACAAGCGCAGACACCCCCAATCCAGGCAAGCACCTAAATGAAGGGTTAGACAGGAAATCCTCGGTGTACCGAAGTATTTTGCAGCCAAATGTGAGGTCCTCTGTCCAACAGCTCACATTAGACTGAAACGTGTTCATGGATCAAACCATGACTGCATGTACAATATAATGCCAAATTGCAATGGTTCAGCTGAAGTTGCATGACCTTTTAAAGAGATGTGCAGAAATAAAGTAAATTGCTACATTTCTAGTTCAAAGTAATTCCTCTTAAACTTTAATTTTTCTCTGCACAGCTTTTTTGTTTAAGGCTCGTTTATTCACTCTTCTCAGTGGAAATTAGTGATACAATATTAATTTTCTCAAAATTTTACATTTACAAAATTTTCCTATACAGATATAAAATCTGTCTAAAATTATTCATTTTAAAAAAAGAACATTAAATCTTGAGTCTGCCAGTGTCACTGTCCACAGTGTAGCCAGTTTCACATCAATGTGTTCATCGTTTTGATCCAAAACTCCTTTCAGTTGCTAACGTAAGGTAAAGCCATGGTGCATCTGGCTAGATGTTAACCTTCCACTGAAATGTACTTTTCCTCACCCCAATCTCACAGTAAGACATTTTACGCTATTTACTGAACTATTCCTAATACGATTGTTGAAAAGAAAATCCTATAAAAAGTGTTTTTGCAATCAACCCTTTATAAGATGTGATTGACATGATGTGGAAAACTGTCCAGTGCCGAGCTGCTGCAGGCGGAGGGTGACTGAGGAGATGTAGGGTTGGGCGTTTGATGCCTTCACACCCAGATTCCCTTTAACAGCCACGGAGTCGATGCTCCGGCCCGGCACCATAGAAACAAGACACCTCACTCAGAAGTGATCCGCTTCATTCAGGAATCTGTGACGGAGTCCATCAGTCATTTACATTCATCTCAGTGGTCAGTTTGAAGCTGGACTACTCCAACAAAACAGCAGCATATGGAGCCTGGGTGCCGACGTGACTCAGTGGTTACAGAGTGCATGTTTACAGTAACTCTACATTTACGGAGTGAATGGTTTTAAATGCCTACATCACAGAGTGTACATATTTGTTTATAATATTTTATCTGAGGTTAATCACATCACCGCATGCCTGCTGTGGTGTGTGGATTCATCAAAACAGTTCAATTCTGGGCTTATTTGTTCTGCTTTCTTTTCTTTTTTTCTGGCACATCAAAAAAAAAGATAGATCGTAAAAGGGAGGGATCCCACACCACGTCTTCATGTCAGAGCAAAGGTCGGCCAACACAAACGTCCACTCCAAGGCTCTCTCAATGATTTTCCCATGCATGTCACAACTCATATCTATTTCTGTCCTTTGTAGCAATCAATTGCCTTAACAAATAAACTCACCCATTCTGTGCAAAATGGTCTCTCACAGTCATGTTGATCTGGACAAACACGAAGCAGGCGGTTTTATCAGTACCTGCATGGATCTTTTTGTGGCATGCTAACCCTTGTTTAGCAGGAGAGGCTGTTCCCCAGTGTGATGTAATCTGCTCTCATTAAACTGACAAAAGAATCAAATCTGTTTTATCTGTGCCTCTGTCTTCCAAAGGAAGGTTTTCTCTGAAGATAAACCAGCAACTTCAATCGAACCCTTCCCTGAGTTTAACAGTGTCTAATGTCTACAGAAAATATTCATTTTAGACTCTTAATCATTCGTTTTCCGGGGCTGAATGAAAACACAACAATCCATATTTTAGACATGAAAAACAAAGATTTTGATATAGCTACATCTTCTCTTTACTTAATAAGGAAAAACAGATTAAGAAGAAAGAGTCACAATTAAACCGTACCTACATGTTTAAACAAATACAGTGTTTCTACTCAGCCACAGTGTAATTTTTGGGTCACCTTTCTTGTATTCGTTTAAATTCACCGGTGGACACAGCTTTGGAGCACGATTTCTGATTGTTGCTCTTTCAAATTTCTCTGCTTCATATCTTCCTAAAAATAGCTCAGATGGATGTTTAACATGAATGCCCTGTTGGAACCACCAACCAAGTCTCGACACAAACTCTTGTATGGGGGGGGGGCACGGGGAAGGGGTGACTTTGATAATTAGGGAGCACCCACAGTAAACCGTGTGGGATGAAGGTTTTCATGACTAAAATAAGTATAAACCATTTACAGGATATATTAACAGTTTCTCTTATCTGATAAGTACATATTGTAATTTTCTCTAATACTATTATGACTGCTATGTCTCTTTATTATCTGACATGTCTACCTTAAATTGGAGTTTTTGGGTGAGCTGCAGTGAGAAACGGCGGCACAGAGACAAAAGTACAGCTCTGTAAAGTGGGTCAAAACTGAAAACATTACCTACTAGGCCTCCATCTATGCTGCTCTTTCATTTCAGCATAGATACATTGAATGTTCCAAAGGTCAGACCAGTGTGATCCATATCTCTGCCCAGGAATCATTCCTGGCCTTGCTCATCAGCAGAGAGCTGCAGTGGAGAGTTGTTCCTGCTGGCATGAGTTAAATCATCAACACAAAGAAACCAGAGGCTTCTTTGCTGTTGTTATGCAAGCCTGCAGGTTCAGAGGAAAATGCTGCATGTAAACAAGACGACAGAACATCACATGATCTGGAAGGTCTTAGAATGTCTATTTGTGTGGCATTATGCTTCTGTTGCCCTTAGGGTCAGTACATGGAACGGAGTCAAGGGCAAAAATGCCTCCTAGTTATCCAGAAACTGATCAAACTGAGAGAGCCTGGAGAATCAATGTGTCCAGCCTCTGGAAAGGTTCATTCTCACTTAATGTTGACTGCGGGCATTTTAATGCACTTCAGAATTGGAGGATAAACAGGAACTGTTTATTTTTATTAACTGATAACAGTCTAGGTTTCTCTGGCTTTAAATTTTCTACTTTGATTTGGGTCACTGTCAATGTTGTATATTCAAAACCATCTTGGATTAAAGTGAGGACCTGCTGTCTGAACGTTCTCCTTCAGTATATTCAGTATCTGCTGGAGAGCAGAATTTGTGGGGGCATCAGTTATAAATCATCCAGGTCTAAACAAAACAAAGAAGCAAAAACAACAACAAAAAATTAGAACTTGTTCTGAAATTCAATTTATACAGATTCAAAAAGTTATAATTCATCCTTGTAGTTTATTAAATTTCTTGTTATTAGGTCCTGAGATCTTTTACTGGTAAATGTAAAGGCTGATATCCAGACATGGTTGATTTTATACAAATGGACAGACAGAAGTGAGTGGATGTAAAGATGGAGCTGTCTTGACAGAAAGTTACATCAGACTGGAACTTCAAACCCCTTTATGTTGTCATGAGTTATGTTGAGGAGCCAAATGCATAACCAAGGAATGCAGGAAGGATGGTGGCAATGAAAGTAAAATGGAATGGACAAAAGAAGGAAACCAGCACAAGGATGCCAGGGAGGTCTGCCTCTGTTAAACTGAGCCGGGGAGTAAAGATACTGGGAACTTGATCACTGGATTCAACACAGATGACAACATGAGCAGATGAATCACAGGTTCTAAAGAATATTAAAATGACACTAGAAATCAAAAACACCGAACTAAATCAAGTTTGTAGAAAATAAGTCAAATAAGCAAACTCCTTTCAAAGTCAACAGATTGTAACAATCCTGCCAGCACAGATGGGATTGGAAGTGTTTTTTGTTTTGCCAGAAACTTCATTTGCACAAGCAAAAGCACAAACACTGAAAAACTGAGAGGAACCGAATGTTTAAGCTGTCTTTTTTGACTTAAAAATCTATGATCATATTTCTGATTATAGAACACATAGCTGGCTTTTCTCTTTCATTCAATCTTGTTTGACCACATTAGCTGGCAAAATCTTTAATCATGTGAAATAAAGAGCACATCAGTTGCTTCAGCGTCTTACCTGTATGTGTCTTTTCCACTTTTTTACTCTCAAGCAAGTAACACTGGACACAATAAGCAGGTTTAAGAGAGTTATTTTGATGCAGAGGGTGTCCTGGATGGCTAAGGTATAAGCACCAGGAATCAGAGCGGAGTTGAGTAGTTATGGGTTTGGGTTCTGGGGCGACTGGAAGGGAGAAAATGAAGGAGAAAGGTTAAAGGTAAGGTGGAGGACAACAGACTGGAGAGGAGAGGAGGTTATTGGTGGTGATTGGAGCAAACAGCGTCATCTTTGGAAGACCTGCTGTCATTGGCTAATAAGGAATAACCTTTGAACTCTCCGGAGTAGCTGCACTGATCAGTGTGCGTGTTTTGCTAATGTGACCTCTATTTTTGTTTTGTCTTAGTGGTTTTAAATGGTTTTATTGAGCTTCCTTCTATAGGTTGACGTTGGCACTGAGGTGATGTCCTGTGACAGGCAGCAGGCTGATGTTGATCGTGGTACCCATTAACAATAAAAACAAACCATACACAGAGTCAGGCTTAAAGAGAGGCCTGCATTGTCGATATTGGTAACTCCCATATCGACCCTAAACGTGGTGTTGTCTTTGGGGTTGGTATGGGATCTGTCCCTCCCCCGGAGTGATGACACCCTCCTGTCCTCAAACATATCCTATCCTCAGAACCTTAAATGCTCCATCCAGCTGTTTGTTTTGTTTGTTCTACTTTATCTACATCAACCCTGAACCGAATCCAGAGTTCAGTAACTACTATGAGCTTGTTTTCATTCCAAAGTGCTGCGTTTCATTGAGTTGAGATTGTAAGTCTGAGTGCGTACAATCAACACTTTCCTAAGCTCCTTATGTTTTAGAGGTGTCGTCATGCTGCCCTTTGACCCGGAAATGAGGAGTAAGAAGTATCCTGCAGAGATTGCTATAGCAGACATTGGACATGGACCAAAAAAGAAAAGACGGTGAAAGAAAAGCAAAATTTAACAAAGGTCTTTGTCGAGGTCCCTCAGGTTCAATAGCTGTGATGAGGAGCCAGGACTTCTCCTTCATACTTCCATTAATAGGATACGAGTCACATCTTGTCCCTCAGTGAGAGTATCCTGCAGCCAGAGGCCCTGCTTTTCCATTCTAATTCTTTATAAAAGGTGCTTGCAAGCTGGGACAGGCGTGCTGAGACTCCCAGCCCCAATAGTCTGGTTGTTATACATTACATTGTAGCTGCAGTGATAATAAGATGCACGGTTGAGATGAAGAAAACAAATGTACAAGTGTGAATTCAGGACGGTCATTGTGTAGGCATGTTTTGTTGCTCTAGTAATTCTAGTAGATTCACACTCCTGATAAAAAAATCTAACTACATTACGCAGCTGAGAAGAACCCGCTTTGATAAACCATACAGTCACCTTTGTCAGTCGTAATTGTATGACCCAGTAAATGTGTGAATAATGAGGGCATAACATGGGTGTAGACAGATACTTTAAAAAGCAGCAGCTCTCATGGTGGTGCAAAAAATAAACAAGAAATACGACAATAATAGGTAGTAAAAACAAAAACAAAGACCTAAACATAGCCGCCATCTTTAGAGGAGGTTAGATCCGTTTTGTTTGTTTTTGCTGTTTTATTTTTCATGTCTGTAATTTTACGTAACACTTTTCAATTTCGTTCCGGTTCACTTTTATACCTGAGCACTGTTGTGTTCAAGTAAACGATCAATCCATAAAGAGACAGAGGCGGATGATCTCAAATGCAACACGAAGCCTTTATTAACCGTTTCAGATCTGAAACGGAGACAGAGGACAGAGATCTTCTCACAAACTGTTTGCTCCATACCTTCCCCGAGGACGAGGTCGTTGAGATAGACACCAACAGCGTACAAGCAGATCATCAGAGGTATCTTTCTCCTGGACATATACTCTCACCTACATCCCAAATCTGCTCCAAGTTCCTTAGAAGAGGGTTTTAAATAAAAACTGTTTGTCATTCACACATCATAAATGTCTACTTCTAAGACTAGGAGTAAGGTTAAGCTATTCTGTTCAAGGGCATAGCTTTGTTTCAACTTGGAGAAAAACGGGTGCGTAACATCAGTTGAAACTAGTTCCAACACAAGCTGCACTACACTCACGTCTACTGGATGATTAATGTAGTATCAGAGCAGTCATAATATAAAATGCCTTATTCATTCTAAAGTTTATATGAGTTTTAATACCGCAAAACAAGTAAATATAAACTTGAAAAATCCCAACAAGACACAGAAACATGTAGCAGGATGTGTTCGGATGAATTGACGCCTTCACCTTGACCTGGACAAACTATCAATACAATGAAACGTGGTGATGGTGACGACAGGCTGTGGGAATGCTTCTTTTCAACAGGTGTAGGGAAGATTCTTAGGTTTTGTTAGTGTATAGTCGTTTCTGTGTTGCTCAAAGTAATTTAGAAGACCTTAACCGGACACAATCAAACATTATGTGGGTCCAAGTTTACTTTTACAGAAAAACAATCTTTAAAATCGATAATTAATGTAGCAGTAAAGACCTGTTTTTTCTTATTAGAAATAAAGTTTAGACCTTGCTTAATCTTTTCAGAAATCACTCTGCACAGCGGCTTAGTTCCCATTCAAAATGATCCCGAGTCGGGCAGAAGGGGTTAATCCAGCTTAAACTGCTTAAAGCTACAACTCGAACGCTACTGTTGGTCAACATTATGTAATGTTACTGGAGCCTCTGCAACCATGTACATCATAATGGCTCTTCTGTGTTTGCTTTTCAAACTGGTGATTTATTCACTTTTAAACACTGAGACGTGTACAGATGTAGGATGCACAAACACTCAAGACAATAAGTTGTTTGTTTTTTTATTGCTGTGTTCTAAGTTTGCTCTGCAACTGCTGGGATTAGCCTACATGGCTCCAAGATAGTGCTCTTTGCTGACCTGGCAGTTATGTGAGTATCACACTAACCCACACTAGTAGTCTTGGAGGGACCGAGATGCCAGAGCTTAAAACCTGGCCTGTTCCTCACAGCCTCCTCTTTCACTGTCCAAACCAATCAAAGAGTAACAGAGAGGGATCTAAGCAAACATGTCGCCCGTTGCACATGGACCTGTTATTTATGAGAACAGTAACAGAATGTGCTCATTTTCCTAATTGCCTCCCGATGGCCACCCTCCACATCAGAGAAGATCAATTCTAAACACCAGCAGAGCTGCAGGCTTCTGCTTTTCAGACAGTCTCACTGACGGAGAGGTGCTCTGCTTTTTACCCTCCGTTCAGAATGTCAGCGGATATTTCTGGACGCTCTCCTTGGTCCAGCCAAAGCTGAACGACCATCTGCTTGCCTTAGGGTAGGGCCTGTAGATGACCACTCAGATTGTATGTGACAGCTACATATGTGTTTGTCTCTTCCTACTATTACTGCCTCAGCAGCAGTCTAATAATCGCCGCATCGTAGCGGCGAGGATTTGCCAGGGATTATAGATTTCATGCCAGCTGCTGGAGCCAACAGTGACTTCGGCAGTCAGATAGAGTTTACATGAGGGGGTCCTAATATGGTCAGGGCGGTCCTTCATCCATGCCCTCTAACCTTGTGATGCTACTGCCTGTCCTCCACACGCATACTCAGAAATTACCACCATACTCAAAACCAATAAATCCTCTGCGTATAGCATTTTTGTGAAGACTTCACAGAAATATGAACAGTTTTTAAGATTTTCCTTTTACGTGCAAATCGCTAACATTCTAAAACACTTACCTGTATCTGAGGATGTTTGCATGAAGGATTATTGATCAGCTAATTTGAAGTATAATTTCTGGCATAAAATTAACACTTGAAGCACTTTTGTAGGGTTCCAATGCAAAAATGTATTAATTCACTAAATACCCAAATGTCTATAAAACAATAATTCATAACCTTTCAAGGGGTAATTACCACCTTAACATATTTTAATTCATGTAATTTATTGTACTTACATCTATTTATTTGTTTTGACACCAAGCAGGTTAATATATATGCTTTATCATCATTAAACTAAGAAGGTCGATTTAGTAGCTGATGTTTCCTCTGCGCTGGCCCTTTAAGAAACACGCCTGGCAGCGATGATTGGGGGAAAACTGTGAATGAAATCCAGCCATTCATAAAAATAGGACGCTGCCGCCTCGCGATTGGTTTAACGGCTTCTCATGAATACGTAACAACCAGCCGGGACGCTATTGGCTGGTGCTTTAACGAGCGGGCCGCACCAGCCAATCAGCGCGTGTCTCTCCCTGCCTGGCCGGCGCAGAGGAGGAGAAGCGGAGCATTACGGAGGAGCTCAGTCAAGTTCCGCGAGTCCGGGGAGAAGCTCGAGGAAGAGCAAGTGCGTGGACGGCTCCGCGGCTCTCGACACGTTCGTACCTTTACTCGTGGATATCCCTGCTACATTTTCCTCGCCACGCGGGGACCTCCGTGTACAAGGAGAGGTAGGCAGCGGGTTTGTTCGTACGCTACGCAGCTTTCTCGTTTATTTGGAGTAACGCGGCGCCATTTAGTTTACGTGTATTTACTTTGTTGTCGATTCTTGAATGTAAAACGCGCTGGTTTGGATTTAGACCTCTCAGCCCCCCCCTCGGACCTCTCAGCCCCCCCT
>JAVLVB010000663.1:265345-282141 GCA_032876305.1 Orestias chungarensis
TCCTCCTTAATAGTAATCAGATGGGTCAGTAATAACTTACTAAGTCCTCCTTAATAGTAATCAGATGCGTCAGTAATAACTTACTAAGTCCTCCTTAATAGTGAACAGATGCGTCAGTAATAACTTACTAAGTCCTCCTTAATAGTAATCAGATGGGTCAGTAATAACTTACTAAGTCCTCCTTAATAGTAATCAGATGGGTCAGTAATAACTTACTAAGTCCTCCTTAATAGTAATCAGATGGGTCAGTAATAACTTACTAAGTCCTCCTTAATAGTAATCAGATGCGTCAGTAATAACTTAATTAGTCCTCCTTAATAGTGAACAGTTTCAAAAGTAAAGAAACGTGACATTAACACGTCCTGGTTAGTAAGATTCCTCCCCGGCAGCCATTCTTTATTCATCATCCATTAGCGGCAGACGGTGAGTTGAGTCAGATCTCTGCTGACTGAGGCGTGTGAGCAGAGGACGGCGCCTGGTGCAGGGAAGCTCGCCGTGTCGTGTGAACACAGGAGCAGGGCCTCCTGGTCCGGCCATTCGTAACCAGTGACATCCTCAAGCCTCTTACAGGCATTAATCGGCTCCCTGATCCTTTTTTACTCCTCTCCTCTCTTGCTTCAGAGCTCAGGGACACAGAGCTCGGCACAGATTCTGCTGAGCTGGAAGCATCTTCTAAGTGTTTCATTTAGATCTCCGAGCTGAGTATGGCCTGAGGGTGCTTACGTAACCGTTTTCCATGTTTCTGCTTCCCGCTCTCTTCAAAGAGTCGTTTGTTGGTTAAATACTGCGTTGGATGGGGGGTGTAGCATCACTGCTGTGTAATGAGGCGTAGCTGCGTGTGGGCTAAGGTGAACCACACTGGACGTCTCCTGTGTCGATGGAGGATTCACCGTTTTTGTTTTTTTCCCCAGTCTGAGTGAATCGACGCGCCGCCGCCTCCCTCTGACATCAGAACCGGATAGCATGGACACGTTCTACGACCAGCAGGTCCCGTTTATGGTCCCGCCCAGCGTAAGTGGACACGGCCGCGCTTTTGGAGTGACGGAGACGCTGTCCTCCTCCTCCTCCTCATCAGCTCTCTTCCTCCCCCAACAGCAGAACTCGCCCGTGGACGAATCGCCCCACAGTCGGCATCTGAACGACAGGAAGAGGAAGTTCGTGGACACCGAGCTCGCCCAGGACACTGAAGGTGAGTCCGCTGGGTTTGGTCTGTTTCTGTGCACGGAGGCCGCGTATTTACCCTCTGACCTCTGACCCCCAGAGCTCTTCCAGGATCTCAGTCAGATGCAGGAGATCTGGATCGCAGAAGGTAGGGTCGCCTACCTTCAAATGTGCTCGTTTTAAAACGTTACACTTTAACTTGAATGTCCAGCTTTTCAGCTAGAAGAGCAAAGTCCTTCAGAGGACAGAGAGCTGATTAAGTCCCTCTCCTCTGACCTTTGACCTTTCTGTGCGTTGACAGCCCAGGCACCTGATGATGAGCAGTTTGTCCCAGATTTCCAGTCAGAGAGCTGTGAGTACCTGGCCTCCCTCCATCCCAGATCTCCTCCATTTTCGGTTTAATCAGCCGCTTGGCATGGGGCATCACATGAGCCGAGGTTCTAATCTGATTTCACACTTTTTCGCTCTCGGGGCCCCTCAGCCGCCGCCGCTGCTGAACTAGGCCAGATTCCAGTGGCTTCAGTTGTTTTTAGAGCAGTCCTCTCCCCCCAGAGCTCCCCGATCTGCAGCCTGAAGATCGGCACCAGCGACTTTTATTTGACCCACTCGAATGTAAATGTTGTGATCTAAGCGTGGGAGGTGATAGCAGGGCTGTGACTCTGATGCTGCTGGTTAAACTAGCATACTAGTCCTCTGAGTCGCGTACTGAGAGTCTTAATGGGACGCTTTGATAGAGCGTGTGTGCTCGGCTCCTGTCATGCCTCATGGCGCTGGTGGAGCTCGTTCTGCTAAGTGCCTCTGTCAGTCAGGGGGACTCGGACGCTGGCCTCAATTAGCATCTGTCCAGCAGTTATTGGACATCCAGAGCTTATCTAAGTCTTTGTCTCCTGTGCAGTGATGTTCCACGGCGCTCCCCCGGCCAAGATCAAGCGCGAGCCGACTCCCACCAATCTGTCCCCGTGCCGCCAGGACCGGAGTCCCGCCCTCTACGGAGAGAAGTGCCTTTACAGCTACAGGTAGGCGGAGCTTCCTGAACGCGGCAGGCCGCAATCCACCTGCGGCTCACCGTTTTACTTCTTCCCCCCCTACAGTGCCTGCGACGGAAAGCCAGCCCCCGGGTTCAAGCCGTTAACCCCGCCTTCCACGCCGGTCTCTCCCTGCGTCCCCACAGGCACGGCAGCGACGCAGACCCCGCCTCCTCCCTCGCACGTAGCCAATCGGAGCCCGGCGCCGCGCCCCCTGCAGCAGCAGCCCCCCCTCATGGTGCACAGCCCGCCCTTCGCCGTGCCCTGCGCGCCCCTCAGCCAGGATGCAAACAGCTTCACACCTGAGCACAGGTGAGCCGCCGCGTCTTTGCCGCCTCGTTCCTTCCCTTCGCCGGCAGCTCTACTAAACAGACGTCCACGTTTAGGTTCCAGAGGCAGATGTCAGAACCATGCATACCTTTCCCCCCGTCTGAGAGCCAAACTCGCCCCCAGTTCCTACCGCAGCCCCCCAGCAGCGCAGGCCTGCAGCGTGACGGCGGGCGCCCTCCCTACCACAGGCAGATGTCGGAGCCTCTGGCGGCGGCACCTCCTGGGGGCTTCAAGCAGGAGCTCCTGGACCCCCGCTACAGCGAGCAGGGCGTGCCGACGATGGGCCCCCCACGCCAGCCTGCGTTCCACCCCATGGCCATTAAACAGGAGCCTCGTGACTTCTGCTTCGACTCTGGTGAGTGGCCGTGTTGTTGTGACTGCGACCTTTGTGGAGTGGAAGCATGGGGGGGGGAATGTGACTGGCCATGCGTTTTCTTGGCACCAACACGTGTGTGTGAGTTTAAACAGGCTGCAGCCGTCTAAGTTGACATGGCAACTTAGCTCCGCCCACGCAGACGTTGGACACGTTCCCTCCTGAAGACATTCAAGCATATTCCAACGACCTTCCTCCTCAGATAAGCTCAAATGTTCACTGAAGAACCCAGAGCGTGTTTGTTGGAGGCTCCACTCTTCTCTTGATTGGTCAGTTTCTGACCAGTAGGTTTAAAACCCCGGGGCAGAGACGTCAGGCTGTGGTTCCTGACAGAGAGGCTGTTGGCTCCTGACGGCGTGCTGTCGGACCCCACCGCCCACTCGCCCAGCTGCTGTCCCTCCCGCCACGCCGTCCAGATCCAGAAACTTGTCTCTGATTTGCTTTTGCGCTGCCCTGTGATGTAATAACAAATCCTCTTACGCTCCCACGGCCTTGAACTCGCTGCATCACAGCGGACTCGCTTTTCTAGATGGAGAGGCGGTTTGTGTATCAACGGTACTAAAGGGGGGGGGTGCATGCAGTTGCCCTTTAGATCGCGAGAACTGATTCTTTCAAATGTCTATGAGGTTTAATACGTTGAGGATGGCGCTAATCCTGTTTAACTTCCATCTCAGCCGGACGGTTTGAGCCTTTAATCCCAGATGCTAAATCTGGGCACCTGTCTGCTTTGTTTCCAGAAGTGCCTAACTGCCAGTCATCCTTCGCCAGAGCGGGGAGCTTCTACCAGAATCCCCACGAGAGTAAGTCCAGCCGCTGTCCTCGTCGGGGAAACCTCGTATAGCACCTCTTGCACATCAGCACGCTGCTGTGTAAAACCGCTGAGCCTGTAGAGGGAACGGTTCCACCCCCGTCTGATGAATGCCGCCTCTCCTCTTGTTTTCTTTCAGGCTACTCGTATGACAGAGATCCGCAGCTGTACTTTGATGATACGTGTGTGGTGCCTGAGAGATTAGAAGGTGGGAATCTGCCCTGTTTTTATACTGTGCTTTTATTCAGAGCCTTGCAGGCTCTCTAGACTTTCCACTGTGGCTCTAAACAACAAATCAAACCATTTAAAGTTCTCAAGTTTTAGCAGTTTTTCCTGTTTTCATGCATAATTTCTAAGAAAATGTATCCTAGTATCCTTTCAAAGCAATTTTTAGTGAATTCTCTGCTCTTTTAATATCAAAACAACAGAAATCTAGAAAATGCGTGAAATCTGTCTTTATAATCAATTTCCTACATTAAGTGTTTTCTGGGATTCATAACCAAATAGTTTAGCTGGAATGAGCAGGAAACTGGCTCCTCTAGTTCTGAAGGTTGGTCACGTCTACTAGAGACTGGCTGGACCTGAAGAAGGCAGCCAGGTCTGCGACGTTTAGGCCGACGGTCTGAAAGCTTTCCATTGTTTTCACTCAGCTGCATCGTCGCGCTGGTCTTGTACGTACAAATAATCCCAGCGACTGGGACTGAAGTTGTTGCCTGTTATGAGCACGGCTCTCTGTGTGTATGAATGTCTCTAACTATGAATAATGAACAGGGTCTGTTTTGGGGTCCAGCTGGTACTGAAGTCTGTGGAACATTTCAGATTCACACTCGTGTGTCCTCTTCTCCTCGGCTTGTCCTCCGTTCGTAGGGAAGATAAAGCAGGAGCCCTCTGGTTACCGTGACGGTCCACCGTACCAGCGCCGCGGCTCGCTGCAGCTCTGGCAGTTCCTCGTCACCTTGCTGGACGACCCGGCCAACGGTCACTTCATCGCCTGGACCGGGCGGGGGATGGAGTTCAAGCTCATCGAGCCCGAGGAGGTAGGTGTCCGCTGTGCGATGGACCGACTGCGCCGGGTTCGCCCTCGGGTGCGTGCGCCTCACGTTTCCCGTCTTCCTCTCTCGTGTGACAGGTTGCCCGTCGCTGGGGGATCCAGAAGAACAGACCCGCCATGAACTACGACAAGCTGAGCCGCTCGCTGCGCTACTACTACGAGAAGGGCATCATGCAGAAGGTAAAGGCACGTTCCCTCTTCTTCTCTCCTGTCCGCAGTCTGGTAGCTTTCCCCCACTTAGAAACTCTCTGCTGGCCCTCAGGTGGCAGGTGAGCGGTACGTCTACAAGTTCGTGTGCGATCCCGAGGCTCTGTTCTCCATGGCGTTCCCCGACAACCAGCGGCCCAACCTGAAGGCGGACCTGGACGGCGTGCCGGGCCTGGAGGAGGACACGCTGCCCCTCACCCACTACGACGACGCCGCATCCTACCTGCTGGACGCCGGCGAGCAAGGCGCGGCTGCTCCGGCCTTCCCCGACGCCTACGGCTATTAACCAGCTCACACGTGTCCCGTTGCACTACACACACGTACATGCAGACACTCCAAAACGCTTCTCCTCTTGCCCGCTCTGGAAACTCCAGAGCCGGAACCTGCAGAGCTGCCTGGAAGGGGACGAGCGCCGCTCCTTGTGGGGTTCCCCTCTTCTGCTCCCTGGAAAACCGTCTGAAACCTCCGGAAGCTCGGCAGCTCCTGAACGAGGGGACAACCGGACAGCTCCTCTGCAGAGGTCCCTGACACCAGGGGCCCACTGGAGCTCTGCAGCACAAGGCAAGGGCTGTTGTTGCCATGGAGACCAAACAAGGAAAGGTCAAAGGCCACCGGCTTTGAGTGGACCGGCAGACACCATCGGCACAAGACTCCAGGAGTCACTGTGTGTCTGACTTTTGTTTTACTCTGCGGCAGCCAACCACAGGGTTAGGGTTATCTGTCCCATCTAGAGTGGCCTTTCTGGGTACTCCTGTTTCCATGGCGCCACATTTGAGATCCAAGATCAGCGAAAGGGCTTGAATTCACCTAAAGACGAGTTTGTTCCTGTACATAGAGCAACATCCCAGCTGTCTCCGCCTCGCCGGACTCTCTCTGCTCTGTTTTGTAAATGTAGTTTTAATCGTACGTCAGATTTTAACGCCTGGGAACTTCTGTCTGATTAAAAATGGCTTGTTTCTCCTCTCCTACACGGGTGCTTGCCCTGTTCCTCGCTCCTCTGATGCGTCAGGACGCTGCATGCAAACAATCATTGGTGGAGAATCGGCCTCCCTCAGATCCCTCGGGAACATTTCTCTGTACTGGAATGGGACAAAGAAATTTGTGGTATTCTCTTGAGAGAAAGACAAACTTCTATGGAGCCTATATTTTTGCTATGATGCTGCATTGATTCTGATTTTAATGTGTAAGCTGTACAATTCAGGCTGTAATGAACAATAATTTGTTCCATGAATTATTGCAAGCAAAGAACACCTCAAAAAGAAAACTTTGGACATAAAAAAACCATCTCAAATGAATGATTTACAATGTGTATGCAGTAGTCCAACATATATCGTTGCATATAAATTTGCATTGTTTTGCAGAACTTTAACAGGGGGGCGGAGCTTAATTGAAAGTTTGACGCTAAGAAACACAACAAACATTATTATTATCATCTGTCTGATTTAAAGCAAAAAATAAGTATGAAAACATTATTTTGGAGGAAGTAAGTTCATCGAGATTGTGAACTGATTATATATAAGTTGGACTATTACATAAATGTTGTAAATTACTGTCAAAGTAGTAGTTTTATTTAACCAAAGCTTTCAGTTTCCTTTTGGAAATGCAGTTTTTTTTAAACTAAATTTTTTTAAACGTGGTATTTGCTTGCAATATTTTTACAAATGTCTGTCTCCATATTGATGCACAAAGGATCTGCATTTTGTACAGGCTTGACCCCTGCCTACCCCCAACAATGTGTTTCTTACACTGCTGACTGAGATAATCTGTACTGGGTACAATAAAAGCTCCTTAATGCTTCACTGCCTGCAGAGCTCTTGTTTCGTTTCATCTGCTCCTGCCAGCAGTCACCTGACGGGCCCCTTCGGTCTGACCCGCTTTGATTTCTGAGTCACGGGGCGCTCCTCGCCGCTGCTCGTACGTCTCTGGGTACATGATCGCTCTTTGCGTTTGAGCGGCATCTGCTGAGGATAATTCCCATTTCAATCCTGGACTCTCTCAGGGTTAGTAGCTCTTGTTCAGCTGCTTCATATTTGTTCTGCTTTTATATCCAGCTGTGCCGCAGAGCCAACAAAAGAGGGCAAAACATGTTTTGAAGCTCATGAAACATTTACTAGTTGAGTGAGAACACAGAATAAGCCATAAATATTCAAGTTTCTAAACATGCGCGTGTGTAGAAGGAGATGAAACGGTGATCTGTTCAGAGCTACCAAAAGCAACTAACTGATCAGCAGAGGGACAGTGCCTAACGTCGGCCACGTTTCAGTGGTCACAAAGATTTACAGGATAGACAAACACAAGGGGAACACAGAGGTTCAACTTTGAGGAGGATCCTGCCTGGAGTTTCCACGTTCTCCTCTTCAATGTTTGGGTTGTCTCCAGGTACTCCTGCTTCCTCCCAGATCCCCAAAACATGACGGTCACTCTAAACTGCCTTCAGCTGAGGGCGTGTGAGCGCTTGTCTCTCAGCCATTGACCTCCGGAGACTCCATAGCGATGGTCTTGATGGTGTTTCTCTTGGTCCGACCTCCGTTAGCTCTGACCAGCGGACCGCTCGGTTCTACCTGAACAAACCCAGCCTGACGGGGTTTTCTTTAGTTTTCTTTTTTCAACACACCTTTCAGTTTACGAGGGCGTCCATGTCGCAGGTTTACATCCATGTTCTGCTGATCAAAAAGAGCTCAGATCTGTAAACCTCGGCATGTTGTGACAGTGAAGTCAGTCATTGTTAGATTTGATACGTTTATGCTTCTGTTTTTCATGCAAACTTCAGTAGTTTGTTCTGCAACACGTTGAGCTCTGAGCTTTTTATTCTTTTCCTTAATATAAAATTAGAAGCAGTGCGGGGCTATTAAACTTCATCCGGATATGTAAGGTATGTCTGATAACTGTAACAAGATTTTAGGAGATTTCCTTTCCCTGGAAACATCTCTCCACCTTTGAAATAGCTGCATTTGCTTTTTAAAAACAAAGATTTAGCATTTGTGGCCGCACAGCTTATGGGATGTTCCCAGAACCTACCAGCTATAGATGCAGTCTGAAGCTCATGGAAGTCAGGAAAACACCTCAGCGACACATTAAAAGGAAGAAAGGACCGGAACAAGAGAGCGACTCAAATCTTGTCCAGATATGTCTGATCTGTGAGGTCATCTGCTTCTTATCTCCCTGCTGCTCTCCACACCACATTTATTACGCCTTATCGTAACAGGGGAACTTCATGTCCAGTACCTTCATTCAGGACAGTTAGGATTCTTTACGTGTCCCTACATCTAAACGTCCTGGATGTCTTAGACAGAGAGCGCTCAGGTGCTCTTGATCCCAACAAACTCCCAGATCTGGACTTGTTTTACAGAAGAAGAGGTAAAAACAGGAACTCTTGGAGTTAATAGTTTATCATTCAATGGAAACAAAACAATTGTACCACCGAATTTCATAGTTAATGACGCAATATGTCAAACTGATTTAATTAATAATTATACAGACGTATAATTGAATCTTTGTCTAATCTACATTATGTTCTTTAAGTAGTTAGTAAAGATTAAACTGTGTGATGTTTCATTTTTGTTTTTTATGATTATCATCAGGTTTATTTGTACAGAAAAATGCTTCACATAATAAGAAACATGAAGGAAATGCAAAGTAATAAGTTAGACTAAAACTAATAAGTATGTTTGCAGTGATAAAAACCTAATACTGCTTCTTCATGTTTGGCTCTGGAGATGCAGAATCGATTTCTCAGGACGGTGAAGACTCTTTCCAAGTGATCAGTTCCACTAAAGGAATTGACTCAGGAGGAGTCTCCCCACGTCTTCCTGGGACGTTAGTCCCTTAATCCTGTAAATGATATTTTGAAGGCCATCTTTGTAATTGTCTTCATGTAAGTCAGAAGGTTCATCATGTCCCTCACTGCACACTGATGATGGGCTTAATCAGCTATAAAACCTGAAGCTGTGGGTTTATTCTTGATCGTTCCTTTACAGGTACAGAAGAAATATCAGTTTTTTTCTGTTCAGCTGAAAAAACAAAAGCTATCTCACATCCATACATTGATTTGTTCATCTGTTGGACTCATGGTCACACTTTGCTGAACCATTAGACAGAGTTGTGTATCATCTGCAGTCTTGGCAACTAAACCTTTTGCTCGTTATTATCTGAGCTAGTGGAGAACGTGGATGCTCAAGCGTTTGCTTCTTCAATTAAAATTTGTTCTTCACAGTTTTTGTCCAGGGAAAAATGTTTAGGTCACATTTAAAAAAAATTTTTTTTTTATATTTCCTCTTAATTCTTTCCAAGTAAGACTTCACTGCTCTAAACTATTTTATCCATGACCTGTAATCACTTCTAACCAGATTTGAGGCTTTCCCAGAACTGCAGAGTTAGTTAAAATGGTTTTTATTCAGGGGTATCAGTTTGTGTTTGTCACAGAGTTGAGCTTAACTGACCTTACAAACACGTATTTGGTTCTGTGTTTAGTGTTTACAGTAAAGACTTTAAAAATCTGGATTCAATTGTGTCACAAGCTCTTATTTCCGTAAACAAGGTTTTTCTGCTTAGTTAATTTTATTACAGAAATGTGGGCTAAATGAAAGGATGTTAACTACCTGCACAAACTCTAATTTATGTTTTGAATGGATCCGTCAGTCTATAGACTGGATTCAAATTATTCTTTACAATGATGGGAAGTAAGTCATTATTTGACGTTATAACTATGCTAGTTTAATACATGTGTCATTGATTTGAGGCAGCTGTAGCGCAGGTGAGAATAAAGATTTGAGGTAAACCTGAAAGAAATCCGACATGATGCTAAAAATGCAAAATGAAAGAGAAACGGCTAAACGTGGAATTTGCAGTTGGAGGCCGAACGCTGTCGCTTCTCCTCCACTGAGTAGCATTAAGCCGTGGAGGTGTGTGTTTTTCCTGAGTGGAGTTATGTGAGCACCAGCTGAGAGCTGGGGTGAGTCCTGTGGCCTTTCACCACCATCTTGTGATGTTTGTTACTCTCTCACTGTAGCTGAACTTCTGGCTCTGCTGGTTGAATTGGTCATAAGGTGAAGAGCGTAGCATGATGGCACCTGATATGCTATCAAGCAGTGAGGCCTGAGCTCAGGACTGAGGTGATGGCCGGCAGCAACTCTGCCTGGTGATGAGTCAGAGCTTTATCCGACAGCAGAGAGGCTAAAGCCGGGCTCTGGGTTCTGTTAGGCCGCCTAGAAGCCAGCAGCCGGTGGCTGAGAGAGCAGAGTGCCTCTGAATATTATCAAGGCCTTTTAGTGCTCCCTGGAGAGGAGCCCTGCTCTCATGTCATGTTTGTGTGTGAGTACAGCCTCTGCCAGCACTCACAACAAATATTTCATTAGTGTCTCTTTGTCCATCTGCTCTTAACACAAATGATGGAAGACTTTAACATGGTCCACTCTGATTGCTTTTATATGAGATAACTATCAAAGTATTAAAATGATGACGTTCCACTCCAACAATTTACATTTGGTCTGGTCGGTTCCTTCTACGTTTGTCTGCTCCAGTGTGCATCAGCCCTCCTGTGAGCACCCGGGTCATCTGCTGGGTGTTTCGCTGTTATTCCACCTGGTGCTAAATCCCTACCGGCTGAGGGTGACAACTGGTGGCTAAAGCGACTGATGGGTTTGTTTTTCTTATCTAACATGAGTCACAACAATATTCACCACTGAACATTTTAATTTTGCATTTTTAACTACAATCTTTCTTTATATTAGTCTGACTCTTTAGCTGCTTTCCAGGAGTGTAAACGAGTATGTCTCTGCTGTACCTGGGTGGGATGGCAGAAAGCAACACAATAATGGGAGCTTCACTTCAGTTGCCGTGGAGTTGCTGCTGGAGTTAAACAGTCGGAGGCTTAGTTCTCCTTAAACAGTTCAGACCGGTCTGGGATTGTAGGAAAATCAATTTGGTGATTATTATTCGTTCATTTTTTCTGGTACTGTGTCAGTTAAGTTTGTCTATGTTAGTTAGTATTCACTCTTTTGTGTCTAATCATCCAGGTTAATTAATATCATAGCAACTTCCTCCATTAAATCAGGATGAGGGGATTCTATCTCTCTTCTCGTTTAAAGGGATCTCAGACCTCGGCTTGTTCTACCTTAGAAATCTAACGTCTGCCCTACAAACTGTGAAGCTTCTGCTCAAACACTATGACTCCATGGTATCCTGCAGGAGGTTAAGTCTGAACATGGTTCCCGTTTATCTTCCTGTGTTCATGTGGAGGAGCCAAGCTTTTTCTCACATCTGGCTACCACCTACAGTCTACAGTCAGACAGAAGACCTCCATCAGGAAATGCGGTTGTGCAGCTCTGTTTGTTGTGGTTGCTTGTAAACCAAAGTGCTAACGTCATCCCTCCTGGGTATTTCCTTGTATTATCTCATTGTGCTCCCAAGTGACCAAGGCATCCTTTCTGCAGAAGGTTTTCCTGAGCTTACCTTTTCCTCAATTGATGTATCCTTGTGGGATTTTCCGTTGTCACCTTTTAACACCGTAACCCCCCTGGATCATCTTCTATGCTATTCCTCTTTCTAATTTTACTGTTCTCCATGCGACCTGTCCATTGCAGCCATCCAGCGTCTTACCATCCATCTCTGCAGCCCTCTATTGATCAATCTGCATAACTTCACAGGACTCCTCACCTCTCCCGGGCGGTTTTACTCGTCCTTACACTCGTCCTGCCTAAGTTTCACTGATTTCATGTCTCCTGTGAGTTCTTCTGCATGTGGGTCAGAAACCTACCAGAGAAAACATGACAATAAGAAGATGAAATAACCAAGAAACAAAAGAGATGCAAAAACAAAATCGTGGATCTTTTCATTCGCTATCATTAGGTACGCTCTCCTACTAAGATACCTCTTTACTTAGCTTTTGTCCAATAATCAATCCCAAATATGGCAACACACCAAACGTGATGTGTGACAAAAGAACGGTCTGATCCTAAAAAACCAAGAAAAGGGTGTCCAATAAAATCCGGACATAACTGGAAAGATTCTATGTCCATGAATAGTTCAGGTAAAAACAGGTAAATAGTTAACAAATGGATAATGTGTGAAGAATTAATGGAAACTTAAAAGACACGCAAAGCCAATATTTGAAGATCACAATAAGATCTTATTCCTTGACAAAAGAGGAGAAAAGAGTTTTTTGTGATTTGAAATGTTTGCACAGATGTGAATAATCCGACTTACATGAGGCATTGAAGAAAAAGTTCAGGTAATGAGAGCAATCTGTGATAAAATATACTCATTTGCGTTCAGATGTTTTTGGTGAAGACTTAACATTATTAAATTAATAAACTCTGAAGACTCTAAAATTTAGAACAAGACTATCAATTTATTTTTTTAACAAAATAATTTATCTTAATTTTCAAACTGCATTTCGTATTTACTTTAGGTATAATTATGCAACATCACTACGTATGAGTTTGATGATTTGAAACATTAAGAGGGACAATAAACAAACTATCTTTCACAGTACTGTATTTACCGATACATGGAAAGACTTTAAAAAAACTGCACATTTCACCAAAACTGATGAGTGAAAAGTCAGGGAGGATGCAAAGAGACTGACAGCAATGCTGAAGGAGCCTCGGGGATTTCCAGGTATTGATGTTTTTGTTCTGCACGTGAAAACAGTCTCCTCTATTCTCTACATGCGTGAACAAAGCAGGCAACAGAAGCCTTTTCTTTCAAACAAAACATCCAGACAAGCCTGGTACAGTCTGTTAAACCGTTGGCCCTTCATTCCAAAAGTGAAGTTTGACTCGACAAAACAGAGGAACACAAAATCCTCATTGAAATCGGGCCATGGCAGCATCATTCAGATTCAGGCTGACAGATATGTGGGTTAGGCAAGAAGCAGGAGAAGTGGGACAGAAACATAGTTGTTACTGATGAGACCAAGGTAGACAACAATGAGGATATAAGAGGTTCAGATTCTGGACATCTACTCCCTAGAATCCTGTGTGCCTGCAGAGAGCTTTATTTAGAGGGAGAGGAGCAGGTGCAATTTATGAGCTTCATTGTGCTGCAGAGCAGCAGGTGGGTCACATTTGCCGATTGTAGAGCAGGAAAACAGGGCAGGCAGACGGGCCAGAATCATAACCACCTGGCAGATGTCTGCTGGTACTGAGCCATGTTCTGGTTCTGCTGGACTTTTTTTTCTCCCCACTGTAGCTCCGTGCTTGCTTAGTATTAGGGATTACTTTAAAGCGACAACGCAAGTTATCAAATGTTGCTGCAGGCTGCTCTGAGAGGGTTGATGGCTGCAATTCAATGACTCCATTAAATCTGCTGGGTTTCCTTAGATAGAAAACCTTTTAAGCTAAAATGTAACAATGAACTCAAAGTACTGGAACGCTTGATTACTCAGATGAATTGGAACATGTGTATGACTGGATTTAAATGACCTCTTGCCAATTGGAACTATAGAGATAATCTGAACTGACAAAAAAAAAAGATCCCTTTTGGCCCAAAATCTTTTAATTCCTGCCAGGAGATGAACAGTGTTTTTTTTGTTTTAGTTTTATAATTCAGCAACACTTGCATTACAAACATGCACATAAATCAACACAATAATGAACTCAAGAGAAAAACAAAAGTTGACTCAAAATGCTCACAAAGTGTAAATTCCCTCGTGCAGGTAGAGTAGGTAGATATATCTTATGCTGGTCTCATGGTATATTATCGATAGACTCTCACTGTTGATAGCTAATTTTAATTCCTGAACCTTTATGAACTGAAATATTTCAACTACAATGCAAAGAAGTCTTGTGTTTCTCACCCGGTAGGCACAGGCTGTCAGAGTTATGATGAGCATGTTGGAGGTGTAGGTCTGCACATAATTAAAGGAAAGTAAACCAGAGTGTAATTAGTGCTGACACATGGCTCCAGTAGGCAGCAGAGAGCATGGATTAAGTCACATGACCAGAGCTGTGCTAAGAACATTTTATTCACCAACAAGACAGTGAAGCTGCTGAAGAATGTGGTTTCTCCTGTATCCTGCAGAAACAATGGGGGACTCAACCACTCAGTGCCGGCTTCTTCCCACTGATGGGTCGTCAGTGAGAAAAGATCATCTGAAATCTCTCCCAGCATGAGTTCATCACAATGTTCACACAATGTTATGTAGTATAGAAAAGCATCACTGAGTTCTCACTAAAACACCCAGTAGTGATGCCACAGAACTGCTGTGGACTGAACAATGCTCCCATCTAGTGGACATAAGCTATTACTGCATGAACCCTAGTGCAACATTAAATTACCTGAGTTTAAAAGCCTGTGTGAAAGTCAAGCTCAGCATCCAATAGCCTTGCTAACTGATCTCTGTATTAGTCAGGTTGATGTCCAGTTTACAAAACTTGTCGCGTCAAGGCGCTTTACAAGAAAATCATTTCATTTCAATCGTACATACATTCATGCATGCTAAACAAGCCCAGCAGATTGCATCGATTCATTGACTTGCAGGATTCTGGACACAGAGGAGATAGCTTGCGTTGTCCTTGACGTCTTAGCTAAGAGTACACCAGACCAGGTGTAGCTTCTAGGGAGACAAGAACACTGAGTCGAAACAGAAAGTAACAGTTTAAGTATCAGAGTGAGAATTGATCAGATGGTCCTCCAGCAGCATAACTACAGAAATAGCATCAGGATAACCTAACCCTTTAAAGTGAGACATGAGAGAGGTAGAGCAACCGTCTTCTCCTTTGACTGAAACGTTCTGAAACTTGATGTGTTTTTTTCTGTTTCTCTTCAGGTGTTGAACAACTAAAGCTGATTATAGAACACTTTGGGGATGAAGTTATCTCTGAATCAATGTAACTTCATCTTAGCCCTGTCCTTCAGCTTCATGACAAGCCCTAATCATGACCCCTACGCCTGGGTGCTTTGGTTCCCATCAGTAACTTTGCAGCACAGAACGCATCAGTGCAGTCATGGTTAGTATCGCTTTCACCGGCACTCAGAAACGTTGAGAAGGGTGGCAGGAACCCTGCCACAAAAAAACAACTACAAATGTGCTGACTGCTTTAGGGCATAAGTCGATTTACCCCGTTTCTTATTCTCAACATCATCATGTGACATTTTTTCGCTGCAATTAGATTCGTTACCTCATCACTATTTATCCTTCACACAGCCACTGAAAACAGAAATGGACTTCAATCCGGATTTTACGACGCTATGCTCATGGGAAATGCAGTTTTCAGAGAGGAGATATTGGAAGAGGGCGGAATAGGAAACATTGGCGGGAAAAACGAAAAACAAAATACATCGGAGTTGGAAAAGGCGGATTTGAGCATAAACTGGTATGTGAATGGTACGGTTGGAAATGGACATAGGAAATGAGGAAGACATGGATTTTGAAGGGTGGACGCCAGTGGGGAGAGGAAGAGGGCGTGAAATAAATAAAACTGATAAAAGGGGAAGTGTTGATAATCAAAGTAATAAACGAGAACTGGAAGGAAGTAGCTCAGAAGAAAGGATAGTTCGGAGGAATTTAAAATAATATTAAGACTTAAGAATGAGGAAGAACAGGATAACATCGGCCCCATTGTGGTATCAAGAGAAATAAAAGAGAAGGTTGGAGATGTAGAAATGGTAAAGATTTTGAGAGATGGAAACCTATTGGTAGTTTGTAAAAACGAAGAACAAAAGAATGAGGCTTTAAATGTGGAGAATATATGTAGAGAAACTGTGTTGGAGAAAAAAATTGTGGGAGAAAATAAAAAATTAGAGAAGTGATTTATGGGAAACCTTTAGATGAAGATCTTGATAAAATAAAGAGAAGTATTGTTGGTGCAAAAGTGAATAACTTGAAGAGATATTAAAAAAGAATAAACGGAGAAAAAGTAGGAAGTTTGTCAATCTTCATTGAATTAGAAGAAAAGGAGTTACCACTAAACATCAAAATAGGTTATCTCAGCTTTCAGGTCAGACCATACATCCCTCCACCACTTGGTTGTTTCAAGTGTCAAAGGTATGGACACATAGCAGCAGTTTGTAAAGGACAGCAGAGATGTCCAAAATGTGGTGAAGATCACAAGTTTGAAGAATGTAAAGAAGAAATATTCAATATAAAAATAGGGAAACGATTACAGACGGATTATCAGTATAAACAGGAGAAATGTTGGCAATGTTATTAGCTACACAATGGGTAGAAGACATAAAACCATAAAAAACAGTAATATGTTCAGACTCCAGTTCTGCATTATTATGTTTAAAGTATAATCAGTCAGATAGTAGGATGGACAGTTTATTAGAAATATTTCCTACATTATTTAGAATACAAAAAATAGGTTTGATAGTTACATTTGTGTGGATTCCAGCACATATTGGAGTAGAAGAAAACGAGAGGGCAGATAAATTAGCAAAGAGGGCAATTAAATGTCCTATTAGTTTTACAGTTAAATTAAGTAAATGTGAGGCAAAGAGTTTTGTTAAAGAAACACTGATGGAAAAATGGCAAAAAAGGTGGGATAAAGAAAACAGGGATGTGTTTTTATAAAATTCAGAAGAGAGTAGGAGGAAAAAGAAATGGTAAAAGAAATAGAAAAGAGGAAAGAGTTATAACACGGTTAAGGTCTGGACATACAGCACTAAATTATACACTATTTAAAATACAAAAACATAAAAACAAAAACATAAGATTGGAGACAGTTGAACATGTTAGAATGTCCTGGGTATAAAAGAGAGAGAAGTTATATGAAGAGGGAATTTGAAAACATTAAAGAAAAGGTTAATTTATTACATATATATATATATATATATATATATATGTATATATTTATATATATATATATATATATATATATATATATATATATATATATA
>JAVLVB010000664.1:22785-56044 GCA_032876305.1 Orestias chungarensis
TAATGGGCCTCGGCTATCTGCGGGTGTTTCAATAGCACGGAGCCGAGCTTCCAATTCACACACCCTCGCCTCCAAAGCTACAAAAATGCTACATTTAACGCAGGTACCATTATCTCTAAAGGAGGCAGAGGAATAACTAAACATCTGACACACAGAGCAGGAAAGAGGAGAAGCAGAAGGAGAAGCCATAGTACCGCTACAAGCTAAGCTAACTAAGCTAGCGAGTGCTCACTACACAAAAAAGGTCAGTTTAGAACAATTACGGTTTCTAAAAACTTCAGTGAAGCAACAGAAATGAGTGATTAACGTGAAGGTGAGTTTAGAAACGTCTCAGTACAGAGAATAAGGAGTAAAGATTTCTCACCTTTTCTATTGGTAAGGTTGTGGATATTTCATTAATCCATTTAATAAATGTTGGTCTACTGGTACTTTTCCATGAGAGTGCTATGACTCTTTTTGCGAGTAGTAAACATAAATCCATGGCAGTAATAATCTTTCTGGACATATGATGTCTGTCAGGATATAAACCTAGAATAAACAATTTGGGGTCAAAAACTAGTGTTATACCTAATATAGTCTGTAAAGCTTTTTTAATCTCCCTCCAGAATTGTTGTACTTTTTAGCATTTCCATATACAATGTAAGAATGCTCCCTTCTCCACATCTAATACACAGGTCTGGGATGGGCACCGTTCTACTTATGAAGTTTTGTCTGGCGTCACATATGTTCTCATTAGCCAACTATATTGCAGTACTTTGAGGCGTGTATTGGTAGTTTGTGTTTGTGCTTCAGCACAAATCTTCTCCCAGTCCTCTGAAGGCAAGTTGTCCTGTAAATCCTCCCTCCAAGCATTGAGCTTCCTTAAAGAAGATTCAGAGGATCCCTCCACTAAAAAGCTGTATAGTTTTGAAATAATTCCTTTTCTAAAGCAATCATTCTTCATTTCGACTTCCAAGGTTGACAGCAGAGGGATAGATTCACATTGATTTTGATATGATCTAATAAAATTTCTCACCTGTAGATATTTAAAATAATGTTTACTTGGAATATCATACCTTAGCTTCAGCTCTTCAAATGACATCCAAACCTCATCCTCTGATTCCACAAGATCTCCTATTGTTTTTAGACCTTTTTCAGCCCATTTTCTAAAACCAGGATCTGCCCTGCCTGGAGGGAAAAGCTGGTTACCCCATATCGGACTGAGGAGTGATAAGGAGGAGGGGTCACCTAAATACTTCTTAACCTGATACCAAACCAAGATCATATTTCTGATTATAGGGTTTTTTGTCCTTTTTTTCAGCATTCTGATTTTTGTTGAGTAAATGTACTGGGGTAGAGGGTGAGGTACAGAACAATTTTCAATATTCATACAAGGCAAGACACATTTGTCTGTAAAATAATACATCATAGTCCTCAACTGAGATGCCCAATAGTACCAAAGCGGATTGGTGCACCTGAGGCCTCCTCTATCATATAGTAGGTACAAAAGTGTTAAATGAAGCCTTGGTCATCTAGTATTCCACAGAAGGCGTATGCAAATGTTTTTTAGGGACGAAAATAAATTGGCAGGAGGCGGCAATGGGATGTTCTAAAACAAATACAGAAGTTTGATCATTGTATTGGATTTAAGTACATTGATTCATGCTATAAGTGATAGGGGTGGACAGTTTCATCTGTCCAGAGCAACAATTGAGTCTATCATGGGGTTATAATTAACTGCAACAATATCTTTTATACATAGTACTATCCTAATCCCCAAATATGTAAAACAATCTACCTTTTTGAATTGGAAAGGATTCCCGACACAGTTTCTTTCTGAGTTAAGTAACATTAATGAAGACTTATCTTTATTTACTTCATATCCCGATATTCTTCCAGATGTGTTTATTAGATCTAACAAGGCTGGAGTACAGTTTTTCAGTTTGTCCAAAAAAGAATGACATCATCAGCAAATAAAGCAATTCTATGTTCCTGTTGGCCTATTGTCAGACCAGTTATGCTTTTATGAGAAGACAGTGCAATGGCAAACGGTTCTATTGATAGGATAAATAATAAAGGGGACAGGGGGCACCCTTGTCTACAACCTCGTTAAATTTGAAATGGTTTAGATATAACTCCATTTGTTACAATTTCAGCATAAGGCTAATTGTATTACAGTTTAACCCATCGACAGAAGTTGTCCCCACAGCCAAACCTTTCAATATCTCAAATAAATATGGCCATCCAACTCTATCAAAGGCATTTTCAGCATCCAATGAAAGCAAAGCTGTGTCTGTTTTTTCTTCCATATTATAAATGATATCTAGCACTCGTCTCAGATTATGGAATCTCTGTCTTCCTACAATAAACCCATTTTGGTCACAGGTAATTTTTTCGAGCAATATTCTCTCTAATCTTCGGGCCAGAGTTTTACAAAGAGTCTTTAAATCAACATTAAGAAGACTTATTGGTCTTAGATTTTCACATTTGTTGCAAGGTTTTCCAGGTTTAAGCAATAAATTAATCAGGGCTCCTCTTAGTAAGGTAGGAAGAATTCCTTTTCCAAACAAGTCTAAATACGTGTTAAAGAGGGGGGCTAGTATTTTAGCTTTAAATTTCTTATGAAATTCTGTCGGCAGCCCATCTGGGCCTGGGGCTTTACCTGTTTTCAAGTGATCTATTGCTATAGATCCTCTTCAGTTGTAGCTGCACTGAGATCTGCACTCATTACTTCTGAGATATTGGTCATTTGGAGGGTTTTTAAGAAAGCCTTTTGTTCTTGTTCCTTATGCATTATTTCTGAGCTATATAATTGAAAAAAAAAAATCTTAAAAATGTCATTGATTTCAAGTGGATCGGTAATAATCTGTCCTTCATTATTTTCGACTGAAGTAACATTTTTCTCATTTTGTAATCGTCTGAGTCGCCAGACTAATAGTTTCCCAGGCTTTTCCCCTTGATCACAGAACGACTGCTTGAGATGTAAAAGTTGTGAGGCGGCTTTTGAAGGAGAAAGTTTTTTATAGTATTTGATAGTAATCCCTCTCTAGCTGCTCAATCTCTGCCACCAACTCTTTTTCTTTTTGATAAGTTTGTTTCGCCTTATAACTCGTAAAGCTAATTATTTGACACATTATATAGGCCTTAAAGGCTTCCCATCTTGAAGAGGGTGGTGTTTCATCTGTATTGATTTTAAAATAGATGTTAATTTGATTATCTATGAAAGATATAAATTCTGGATCTATGAGCCATTTTTGTTTAAATCTCCAACTAGGAGGGTCTCTCCTTAGTCTTAAATCCTCATAGATAAGTGAATTTGGTGCATGGTCTGAAATTAAGATGCTATTGACAGTCTCTTATTTTATATCTCAAAGTGGCAGTAATTAAAAACTAATCGATACGTGAATATGATTTATGTGTATTTGAATAACACAAGTATTTGAAACTCTTAGGATTCAAGTCCCTCCAAATATCCATCAAGTTAAGTTCCTTCATAAAGTGTTGAATTGTTAATCTACTTTTAGAATGAGAGTTGTCAGTACCTGAACATCTGTCCAATTTTGGGTTGATTGTGCAGTTAAAATCTCCTGCTATAAAATAGCTGCCAGACAAAGACGAAATCGTTAAGGAAAAGATTTTCAAAAAAGTTTGGGTTATCAACATTTGGGGTATAAATAATTATAAGTTTTATTTTTTCTGCGATAAGTGTGCCTTGTAGAATAATGTACCTCCCAGCCCTTTTTTAAATAACCCTTGTCACATGGAATGGTATAGATTTATATATCAAAATCATAACCCCTCTTCCTTGGGAAGTAAAGGGTGCTAAATATATAATGCCCTGCCACCTCCTGCCAATCTTCATCTCCTGACCAGACAACAGGAGAGTTTCCTTTATTAACTTTTTTCAGTTTCTGTAATCACCTGCAGTTCCAAGAAGACACTGTAATTCTTAACCCACCAGACATACCTTGTAACACTTAATGGGCATCCTAGTGTTTTTAAATTGTTTAAAGACAAAGAAATCAAGAACTTCTGGATGTTAAAAACTACATCCCCAATAATAGTGACCACTGAACAGTATACCTCTTTCAAACTCTGTTGCCCACCCTCCTCCCCCTTCAATACTCTGGTACCCAGCTTTTCCACACGAAAGTGAGGATCAGCCGACTCTGCCTGAATATTTTCCCTTCTTACCCCACCCCACTACACAAGAACCTCGTTACTGATTGCGTCCAAAAAATAAGAAATTGGTAAATAAAGTAGGCTATTGGCTATGAGCCTCTGGGATAGCAAACATAAAACATAATAAACACATTTTTTTTAATTCTTATTTATTTAACTTAACTTTAGGTACCGTAATTGTCCATCCCAGTTAATATGTTGCGATGTAATGATGTTGCCATTGTCTCACCCAGGTCCGCTTTCTGCTTTCAGAGTCCTTACAAAGTTCTCTGCTTCAGCTGGTTGGTTAAAGATGCGTGACTGACCGTTGTGTGTCACCAGCAGTGGAGCGGGAGGAATCATGCCGTATCGTATCCCCATGGAACGGAGTTATTGTCTTACGCCATTAACCTCTTTCTTTTTTTTGTGCACACCGGCTGCGAGGTCCTCATAAAATCTCACCGGATGGTTCTTGAATAGGATCTGTCCCTTAGTCCTTGCAGCTCTTATCACAGTTGCTTCATACCTGTAGTTTAAGAACTTCATAATAAGAGTCCTTGGTGCAGTGGTGTTTGATGTATTTTTCTGGCCAAGTCCGTGCGCTCTCTCCAGTGTCAGAGTGGGGCGTAGCGGAGCCAGGTTCAAAGTCTCCGGTAGCCACTTTTCCAGAGAGGCGCATGCATCCTCTCCGTCTGCGCCCTCGGGAAGGTTAACCAGTCTCAGGTTAGATCGTCACGATGTGGTCTCCAAGTCTAACAATTTCCCTTCAAGCTCTTTATTTTTGTTTTCGAGGACCTGAACCTTAGCTTGTAGACTGGTGACGTTATTCTTCTGCTGCAGATATCCGCATCTCCGCCTCACCAACCCGCTCAGCAAACTCGTTAACATCTTTTTTAACACTCTCTATTGCTGACTGAATACCATCAAATCTGGTGGAGAGATCTGATTTCAAATTTGCAATTGCAGCAAATATTGCCTCTGAACCAGCTTCAACCATCATATTCTTCTCATTCGACTCGCAATTTTCCTCCTCCATTGACTCACATGCGGTGGTGTTAGCCTCGCTATTTTCACAGTTTCAGAGCTCACCTTAGAAGTGAAGTTGGATAACTTCGATTGAGTCGGTTTGTTGGAGTTTTTACTGGGCTTGTTTTGTGAGAGAGGCATTACAGTTGTTTTAAACGTTCAATGTCACTTGTAACGAGTATTTTCCAGGATTTTACAGAAAGGTAGTGGAGCCGAAGCGAGCATGTCCTCCCAGCAAGCCGCCATTACCGGAACCCTCTTTAATGACAAGGTTACTGCTATTAGAGCCAAAGTATCTCTCTCATCAGTGTGTGTTTCAGATGTCTAGAGGAATCCTGAGTGCTGGATGTTTTTTACCAATTTGAATCTGTACCACTGTCTTACCTCACACGTATAGTTAGCAGAATTAAACCCTCCTCTTGTCCCACTGACCCCTTACCTCCTCGTTTTTTTATAGAGATATGGGACACTATTAGCTCCTTTGTCAGGGATATAATTAACAAAAGTCTGGTCATGGGCGCTGTTCCCATATTAATTAAAACCACTGTAGTTGAACCTCTAATGAAAAAAAAACGGTCTTGACCCCTTGGTTTTAGCAAATTATCGTGCGATTTCTAAATTACCACTGGTTTCCAAGATTTTAGAGAAATGTTTCCTTGCCAAACTACATCCATTTTTAGACACCAATTGCATTTTAGACCCGTTCCAGTCAGGCTATAAAGCCTTCCATACCACTGAGTGCCCCAGGGTTCAATCTTAGGGCCAGGTCTTTTTGCCCTGTACCTGCTTCCACTCGGAGAGATTTTTAGAAAACATGGCGTGTCTTGTCACTTTTATGAAGATGACTGCCAAATTTACATGCCATTCACAAAAAATAGCCATTGCCCCCTGACACCCCTACTTAGCCGTCTAAATGACGTCAAGGCTTGGTTGGCTCAAAATTTCTTAAAGCTACACGAGGGAAAGACTGAAGTCATGTTGTTTGGGAACACCCTCCTTGACTTGGGAACCCTTCAAAGCTACATGCGTCCAAAGTCACCAGCCTTGGCGTAACCTCGGACAGTGATTTTAAACTGGATATACATGTTAATGCAGTATCTTGCAATCTTCTGGAACAACTTGTGCACGCTTTTATCTCCTCTCGTCTGGACTACTGCAGTGCCCTCTACTCTGGTGTTTGTAACAAGGCTCTTTCCCGTCTGCAGTTAGTCCAGAACTCTGCGGCACGACTTTTAACTTTGTTTTTAAAGATATAAATGGACTGGCTCCAAAATACATTTCTGATTGCCTCCATCTTTACACTCCGTCGAAAGTCTGAGGTCTGGGGGCCAGTCCCAGCTCACGGTCCGTAAGACTAGACTTAAAACTAGGGGGGACAGGGCATTCTCTGTTGTTGGTCCCAGACTCTGGAACGATCTGCCCTTCTGTGTTCAAACTGCCCCTCTGTGGAGTGTTTTAAGTCTCGTCTGAAGGCCCACTTTTATTCTTTGGCTTTTAACACTGCATGAGTTGTATGGTCCTATGTGTCTTTTACTGTTTTAGCTTATTGTCGTATTTTATTTTTACTTATTTTATTTATTGTATTATTTTATTGTTCACTTATATTATTTTAGTTTATTTTATGTCTTATTTATTTACTTTTTATCATGTATTTAATATGTGCAGCACTTTGGTGGACATGTTTCTGTTTTGAATGTGCTATATAAATAAAGTGGATATATATTTATATATATATATATATATATATATATATATATATATATATATTTATATATATTTATATATATATATATATATATATATATATAGTTTTTAAAAAATGCAGTTCTGACAAACAAGGCCAGACAAGAACCCACTTTCTTACCACCAAGCACACAGATGCTAACCAAAGCTCCCAGTTTGTCTTGCAATAAGGGGCATCTTGGGTTAAGACGTCTCTCCACCCACCATAACGACGCCAAGCATTTGTTAGGAAAGTATGCCAAGAGAAATCTTTTTATGTCCCAAATCATTAAATACAAACATGTGGAGTTTGCTGAATGTTGTTGTAAAAGGTGAGATGGGCCAACGAATCCACAAGAAACACTTCAAGTGTGTCTGGCAAGAATACAGAATAAAATATGAAAAAATGATCTTCTAAGGTCAAAACATGTCCTCCTTCAGATGCATAAACGTACTTAAGCTAAAGGTTGGATTTTTATCTAAATGTTCTCATAGAAAATAAATAATAATTCATCAAATTTATTTGTGCAAGTTTATACCAGACGTAAAAACAAGTGTTGAGGATATTTCTATAACCCAGTTTCCTCACCTAACAATAAACTTCAAAATGTACAACCGAAAAAAATAAAAGCAACAGCAAAATACTGCAAACAGAAAATGCTGTAAAAACAGAAAACAAATCCTGAAGAAACAAAAGAAATACAAAATAGATGTGCTGCAAAAAACAGGGTAAAGACAGAAATCATAAAACTCTGCAAACTCCCTCCACAAGATGAAAGGTCTCCTGACCACTAGGGGGAACTGCAGCATTTTTACATGGGTGGATATGCTTTGGTTTTTTTAACGTTGTAAAAGCCTACATTTGAAAAATTTATAATGCACCTTTACTTTCAATTTTCTTCCAGATCTGCTGTTAAATGGTGACGTCATGACCTCCCATGGCAATCGACTCCCCCTAGTGGCTCGGAGATATTTAGTCTTGCCTCATTTATTTCTCTTATTTATTTAAAAAAATTAAAATATGAGAGAAAACATGACCATACCAGGAGAAAATCACCTTTTACCTCCCCCTGTTTGAGATATTGTCTTATGTGTTTCAAGATCAAGAATCAGGAATCAGTTTATTTCTATAGCGCCAATTTACAATAGATGTCGTCTCAAGGCACTTCTCAGAAAATCAATTAAAATCATAAAAACATCATAATTAAATCAGTTTAATAAAGTTTCCAATCTAAGGAACCCCAGCAGATTCATGGAGTCATTGACTTGCAGCATTCACTCCTCTGGAATCAGCAGACAGAAACAATGGCTTGTGACTTTACAGCAATCCCTCATAGATAAGACTTTGGCTACATTTACACGATATGCCGACATGCATCTCACATCTGACTTTTTCACAGCACGATAAACAGCAAAATTCTGACCTTTTAACCAGAAATGATCTTAATTGAGCCACTTCCACATGTGCCACTAATTATTTGTGGATGTTATAGTTTCAAAAGCATCAGAAAAATCAGCATTGAGCATCAAGACTGACTTTACCTTCATGGTCTTTTCAAATACCCACAGAAATGTTTGGCTGTTGATAAAAATGTTCTTGGCAAGCAGTTTAGCAGGAAGTGATGTGACTGCAGCGTAAAAATGTGTCTGTTTTATTGTTTTTCTAACTTGGCAGCACTTGCTTGGAGGTTTTTTCTTAATCAGAATTTAGCTGTTACGGTGTGAAAGGTACACAAATTGACTTTAATTCTTTATTTGACTTGCAGGTTATCTTGGTGCAGATTCAGTTGAAAATCCACAGCTCAAAAGCTCCAGTTTCTGGAGTCACCTCCGGATTAATTAACATGCGGGGCAGGAGCCATCTCACCTAAGCAATGCTCTCTGCCAAAAAGCAGCTTTGGGTGAGCCAGCCAAAGAGCAATAATAAACCGTTGCTTCCTGGGTTACATCAAGTTCATCCCACTTAGAAGCAACACAACAGCCAGGTGTGGCAATCGGAGAAGGATGTGATCGCTGCCCAACAACTGCATCCAACCACACAATCACAAATTCGAAGGGATTTGTTGGCTTAAAAGGATCCTATACAACCAGTAAACATGAAGCAGCCAGAGCAGCGAGAGACCAGCTCAGCCCCCACAACCACACACTCTCCCCACACCCCCTCCCACCTTATTCTGTTAAGTGGAAACATTTTAAATTCCTTATCTCCTGCAGCCTTCTGATTCTGGACTGTTTTGTGTGCGTTCAGCCCCAAGGTCGTGATCCAGTTTGTTTTATGACTGATTCTCCCAGACACCCCACCCCCCTTAATTCACACTTCTATGATGAGCACAGATGCAGTAAATGTCTTTAGAGGAGCCCTAATAACAGAGCTGGACGGTCTGCAGGCAGTGAGGTAGGCGTTCATGGAAAGGAGTCAGCAAAGAGGAGTTTCTGTCACCCCAGACCGCTCTTATCACTTCTCTCCCTGATTAGAACGGGAGATTTCATGCCTGAAGGTCAGCTTTTGGCTCCAAGCAGGGGGCTGATAAGAGCCGGGAGCAAACACATTAAAGAAAACCTTCAAGTTCTGAGCGATAACCATCAACTCTCAAGAAATTATTACAAACAGAAAGTGAAGGTTATTTTTTTTCCCCCTTCAAATTTCACACTTTTGTTGTTTTTATCTCTGTGTTTCCCATATTTTATGTTATGGGACGTAGCTATTAGCAGTAGGTTTGTGCTGATGGTGCATCAGTTCGTCTTTGATAAGTGGATGTAATTATGTTGAATCTATTCATTGTCTGCTGTATGAAAATACGGTTAAATGACAGGTAATTGCAATGATGTATTTATATCCACATATATACAGATTTTTATATACATCTGAAGAATTAATGTGACAAAATGAGGCGGAGAGGCCAAAAAAATGAAATAGGGTGAAAAACATTTTTGTCCAGATGATCCTGTTTTAGAATCGACTGGATACATGGTTCTGTAAAATTCTTAGCTTCACAATATTCACAGTGAGTTTCTCTAGGATCCCACATGCCCCAGATAAATTAACTTAAGAAATACGCTTCAGAGCTTATTTATTACTTATCTGTCCTTTGAAAATTAAGTTGACCAGGTTGCTAATTACACTATACGTGTTTAGAGCTAAACTCTTTAGATCATCCTGTCAGTGTTTAAAAGCTAAAGAATTTGCTGCAGACTATTTTTAAGAACCTTAGCATTTAATTAGATTAAATTATTTATGGTTTAATTTGTTTCATTAAATATTTCAGGGTTCAGGTTATATTAATAAATAATTGACAGGCGTGCCTTATTTATTTCGTAAATCTAAATAATTCTCCTTTTGTTGTGGAAACAATTATAATCTTTCATGCATATTTAAACAACAGTTTCATTTGCTCCTCTCCTTTGGGTGGCAACAAATGGCTGATTGTCATCCAGCAATAAAAAAAAAAAAAGATTATGACGACTTCATTTGTAGCAAGAAGACTCTGGGATCTACTCCACATTTCTTTCTTCAAGGAGTTTGCATGCTCTCCATTTGTATGCGTAGGTTCTCTCTGGGTACTCCAGCTTCCTCCCACAGTCCAAAATCATAACTGTTAGGCTGATTGGGTTCTGTAAATTGTCTGTTACTCGAGTGGTTGTTTGTCCTGTCCCTGTGATAGACTATTCACCTGTCCAGAGTGAACCTCCAACACTCACCTGATGTTTGCTGGAGACCAGCGGTCCATATTCGGTTGGAATATGGATGGACACTTTAAACGCGCGCCAAGCGTCCCAACTTCTGAACTTCCGATCTTCTGCGGTCTGATTTTAGATCTCTTCAACGGTCTTTTTGTACATTGGTGGATGAAATTGAGAGAGTGGCCTGGCTTTATTTCATTTAAAAAACAGAAAAACAACACCTTTGTCTGCTGGGTCATCACCGCTGGAGCATCATTGAGAGTTTATGGATTTCATCACCTCCTCCAGGAACTGCGTCACTGATGAAGATCAATTTCAGCTCTAATTTTGTCTCAATTTAATTTTGTCACAAATTAGAGAAAACGGCGACAAGAAGTTTATTTACTTTACGGCTCTTAAGCCCCCGTTGGAAAGTTTGTCACTACGTCACATAGCAGAATCTCTCTGATTGGTGGACGCTCAAGTGTCCAGCAGCGAATGTTCGGAGTTCCCAACTCGAGTGTTTGGAGCGGTTGGAGCGTTCGACGTGACTGGAGCGATGTGGCTGAGCCCTATTAAGCATTATTTCTTTACATATTTTTGAATACTGTTGACAAAACAACAATGAATACACAATGATTTCCACCCATGGTTACATTCTAGACTATTAACAGTTACAAATCTGATGAAATAATGCAGAAATTGCCATTTTGCAGGTATGAAATGCGTAAAAGGTGTGACAAAAGGTAAAGTTACCCAGAGCTGTGCAATAAAATAATTAGTTAATATTGTAGTCTTTGAATTTTTAGGAAATATTGTAAAATCTTACAAATGCATGCACAAACATATCTACAACTTTCTAAAATCTAAGAATTCTTCCATAAATTATCTACATCCCACATATGAAAGTTTTTGTCTCCATTATTATAAAATGAAGGGGAAAAATCATATTGAAAGGTAATAATTTGCTTCAGAGACTCAAAAAGCCTTTTCTGTTCTGAATGTAGGCGGTCACCAATGGGAGGAACGACCGAGGCTCCTAATGCCTCATGGGCTGCTTTTCAGACTTCCAGTTAAATTGGGTTGGCTTCAGCATTCAGGATTTAACAATACAAGCACAGGTTCAGAGGTTTTTCAAATAAAAAGAGAAAAATCATCTTTTTTTTCCAAGAAAAGTGGACGAAACAAACGAGGACAAAATGTACAAGAACCAGTCAGGAAACCACTGAGTCAGTCTGTGTTGTTTCAAAGGTTTGGGCTGATCAAAAACTTATTCTCTTCATCTTAAATAAGAGTTCAACTCATTTCAATGACAATATTTTGTACGAAATGTTCCCTCTAAAAATAAGAAGCATATTTGAAAACATTCCCATTTGCGTATCTGGTCTAATTTATGCACTCACCTGAACAACAGAACCATTTTCGGATATTTTGTCCGTCACTTACTTTTGCACTCACAGCAACGAATTTCTGAAAATTGCCTTATTCTTTATTTCTTAAGTGTTTCAAATGCTTTCAAAGCTGGCCGCTATAAATTTAATTAAGCTGCTGTTATCTGAGCTTTTAATGTTTTCGTTGTGGCATTGCCTCATTTTTCATTGCTGGGATCGTCTCCTTTGTGAAGCCTAATGTTCGATCAATGAGAGAGAAAAATAAAGGAAACTTATTCAGCTAAGGTAAGGGCCTTTGCTCTAGTGAGGCAACTTTTAGTGCCTGATTTCCATTGGCTCCCTGAATGGTACATGATGCATATGTTCAAAGCTTTAATTAGATCCATTATGAGCTGCGACTGTTCAGCACAGTGCTCGGAGCTGCCACCACCGCTCTGAGGTCCTCACATTAACATCCGCGGCTTTTTGTTCGGAGTTGGCAGGTTTGTGTTGAGACGCTTTTCAATATTTTAAGCTTACTTAGGAATTAAATAGGTCTTAATAAAGTTGTTTATTTTAGCTTAAATGTGTCGGACCTATTAAGATTTGCCATGTTTATTTATGGTAAAAGTTGGTTTAAAGTTAATAATACTTATGATGTAAGTTATGTTTTTGTGCAAATCAAATTCATTTGAACCCACAATAAAGACCATGAGAAAATCGTTATGGTTATATTTCTCTAAAAATGTTACCAGATAAAATATAAATTAAGTGGATAGCTTTTAGAAAATGCCATTTTAACTACTATATCAGATATAAAGAAAATAAAGACACAGATCTAAATCCCTGTATTAAAAGCCAAATAGAAGAAATGTGATACTGTCTCGATCCAGTTTTGTTGGTTCAACCATGGCTTCTGTTCAACTCAACATTTTCCAGTTTGGTGAATCTATTCACAAATCTTTCCCAAAAATTACCAAGAGAATCAGCACAATGTCTGATATTTGGCTTATTTTTGTTGTCATTATTAAAGTACTCTAGAATTGTCTCTGTAAGATAGTTGCTCTGTGATTTCGTTCAATATATCATTAAGCAAGATAAATAAAAATTATAACCGTGAAATAAAGTTGCTAAAATGCAGAATCAGCTTTCCTGTCATGGCTGAAGGATTTATGGTTGTAATCACTGATAATTTCCTAAATACTGTAAGATTATTACAGGAAAACTCCGTCAGTGTTTTACCACCATGTAAACTTCATATCCATAATTACTGAAAAAGACACACAGTTGGGCTAAGTTCCCTTTTCTGTTATGCTAAAATAGCTTAAGTCAATGTAAAGTCATATTTAGAGAAATGTATGAGTGGAACTCAGTATCACAAAATAATAGTAATAAAAATATAAAAAATATAACCTTATTTTAATAGATGTATGTTTGTGTAATATATATGTGATTTCTGTATGATAGAATCATAGTATAATGATTATGATACTCTTGTAAGTGAGGGAAATTGAAAAGTGTCATTTTCATTCTTCATTTATTAAAAGATTTCTTGTGAATATAATCTGTCTTTTATTGTAAACTGACCTCAGGAAGAATCTGATGCTAACGGCGATCTCAATCACATCATAAATGGTGAAAAACAGAACAGGAGGCAGAAAACATGGAGGAATCTGGATAGAATGAGAAGAAAAGGGAGTACAGATGAAAGGTATAGAGAGGATAATGTTTTATCTCACTTTGGTCAGTGGTACTTATACCATGACACAGCAAAAAATAACGCTCTAGGTTATATCAATGACACTTTAATTAAACACTCTCTTATTTATTTTGCATATAAACTGACCTTGCAGTTCTTTCTGAGAGCTGCTTAAAGAAATTCTAATTGATTTTATCGATCTAAATCCAACATGCCTCTGTGATTCTGTCTCATTTACAGTTTGTGGTTGAGAATGTTACACGTTTTGCTGGTAATGAACAAAATATAGATTTTTTTATTTTTTCCACCTATATTAATTAAAGTGTGTGATTTTGGACAGTTTTTCTTTTAAGTGACATTCTGGAGCAACATGTTTTTCACCTTTTAACAAAATGTCTCTTTTTTTATTGCCATTATGTAACTGCAATAATGCTTATTAAATAACATTGGCGTGATGTAAGCAGACAGGTGGGATAGCGAAAAGTGAAAGTGCATTTATTTTTTAACCTAGGCACACGTAGCATTAGTTTGCTGTGACAATTTTATTCAAGGCTGTTGGACTTTTAGTGCTGCAACAAATATTTCTTTATAATATTCATGAGCAATAAGTATTTTACCTGGTAGTGAAGACATGCACAGTTTAAAATAAAAACATTTAAACGATTTCTAAGAGTTTCTAAAAGTTTATCTTATCTTAGCTCATGTACTCAAATGTGAAGCGAGTCACAATAAAAGCTACTTGACTTGACTCTTAAAAAGCTAACTTTAAGGGTTTACTGTATTTTAATTTAAAAACTGAGGATAACCTGTTGCCCTGATTTAATCAACTTTTTACCCCATTTTCATTATCACACATCTATTTTAAGGGCTTTTTAAAATACCTGTATAAAAAGAAAGTGGTAAAACATTGCTTAAGTATCATCTGAACTCCTAACTTAAGTAACTATGGACTAAAATAATATAAATAAATATTAGGAAACTGTACAGAAAAGTCATTTTATGTATTCAGTCTGGCTTTTTGCAGCCTCTACATGTTTGGATGTCTGGATAGTGTTTAATAAGCTTTCTTTCAATTCTCCCATCAACTCTTAGATGTTTTATTCTGAATGAAAAGCCTCCCAATTACTGTCACGCTGCCTCAAACACATTTGATGGTGGCAACATCTTAATATGACAAATATGCCAAACATTAATATAAACTCCTTATATTATTGAATTCCCTGTGAAAGAAGACATAAAGCTGGTTTGTGTGAGTTTAGAGGAAAGGAAAAGCTATGAGAACAGAATCATTTAGATCTGGACATTATGAAATATCTAGACCATCATCTAAAGATGTGTAATCTGTGACAAACCTAAAATACACATTTATTACACACATAAATGTGGATGTAACGAAAAAATAAGCAGGCGGATAAAACCTTGTCAAATACAGTGAAAGCTAAAACAGATCCCAGGAACAGCATCAGACGTCTCAGTCAAGAAACCATTTTAAATCTTAGCACCAAACTATTTCTTTCAGACCAATCAGGTCTTCTGGATCAAATCTTCTCAACATCCCTAAAGTCGGAGCTGAACATGAAAAAGGAACGTGATTTATCATATGTTACAGTTAATGGTAATTCATCTCCTCAAAACTGCTACATTTTTAAAACGCTGAGTTAATTTAAATTAGGGCTAAAAGCTGAGTTGTTAAACCTGGAACATCATTATGTGTTTTACACATGTGCTCACACACACGACAAAACATCACACAAACATGCATTATTATTAAACCAATGTGACGTGCCCACTTTGACAGTGGAAGCAGTCTTATTGAATTAGTTTATGCAATGAGGATAATATAGGAGTAACCCTGCACTGGTGCATGTAGGAAATCACATTTTATATTTTCTTAATGTACTTAAAATGCCAAAGACAAGACACATTAAAAAATCCTGAATATTTAATCAGCAACAACATCTTACCTCTAACTATTATCTAAAAGAAGTTAAATATGACCTGAAACAGTACTAAGTGTGTTAAACAAAGACTCCAGTAAAGACCAACCTAAAGACAACCTGTACAATTGTGTCTGTAATAAAATAAAAGAATAGAATTGTAAGAGCTTAAAATACATCTTAAAGTAATTTAAACTAATTCAGAAATTAATTTATGACTGACGTACATGTTTTACTGTGATTATATTGCTTATTGGTAAAATCCTGGGTAAAAGTGAATTTATTGGAATATTTAGTATTTTAGTACAGATTAGTTCCCCATATTAAAACACATTTGCCCCAAAACATTCGTATCATGTAAAAACTGAAATCAGATAATAAACATAAACATTTCTGTATGTTTGTATATCAAATCTCTGACGCAGTGAGAACTTTGTTACCTTTGTTACATCTACTTAGCTCCTCAATAGATACATGTGTGGTTTCTTGTTTGTTGTCCAGATGATCTTTTCATTTTTAATCGGTCTCACATGTATTCATTATTTATGTCCTTCTTTAGTTCACATTAGTTTAGAGGCCGCTCTCCCCAGATGAGCCGTTACATTATTGAGAGGAACTGAGTGAAGAAGTTTGAGTCTTTACTTAGAGCCTGCGTTGTTCTGACACCAGAGAGCTGGATGTCACTGATGTTCACTCACAGGACTGAAACCCTTTGCTTTGTGTGGAAGATATAACATTCAGGACCGATGAGAGAATTTTCTTGAAGCGAAATCAGACAGACTTAACGTCACCTCACTATGGTGCGTCCTCCTCCAAGAATGCTTGAAATCAAACCAGTTCAGTCCGTCTGTTCATCTGCCCCTCCTCATATCCATTTGCATATGCTCACTCCCACACACTTACTTTTTTCCATCAGCGAGGAGATGCAGAGATCACACGTGAACGGCTCTCTGCGCCCCCTCATCCCTAATATTATGCAGCTCCGTCTCCACTTGATTCCAGCAGCCAGTGGCTGGGAGCGAGGAAACTCACTCTGAGACTGAGATGGTGCCGAACACTCCCTGAGGTGCTTCACGTCTGCGGCCCATTAGGTCATATATTTTTTACGCATGACAGACTGAGTAAGAGAAGGAAGAGACAGTAATAGATGTGGAATTCGAAAGTTACGATTTCATTCAGGAAAGAAAAAAAACGAAGTGAAAATGAAATCTTTCCCTCTTGACTGCCCAATTTTGCCATTTGCTGAACTGAAAACTAACTGTTGGACATCAAATGTAATCTCAGACACAAGAAAATATGGAATAACAACTATTAGTGGAAATTCAGACAGTTGTTTTCCTGTTGTAGGAAAAAACACAAGTAAAACAAGTTCAGTTCTCTCCTTTTCTTTGCATTCATTTTGCTTTAAAATGTGCTTCTCTGGAACAAATAAGGCAATGGTGGGATAGAGCAGGGGATTGGAGCTCTGTAGGTGGCGACACAGGTATAGCAGGTTCTTGACAGTGGGAACATTTTGAATTTTTAATTGCAAAATGTGAAAATATATAAAAAAATATATACAGCTGTGTCCAAATACTGCCAATGAGCTAAAAACACCTGGAATGGTTTCAATTTTTTTATTGATATTTCACAAATCAAACAAGGTTTTACACATAACACACATTCTGAATCAGTGTTATTATATTAGATCACAGCAATCTAGTCCAGGTTTGAACTATCTGAGTTTTAGGTTTTTAAATGGTGGCATTAAGATCACTGGAAAAAAGCTTAATGAGATGACATGTGCTGCTATTCTTGAACCTGTTGAAGTAAATCAAAAGCATTTATTTACTTTTGTTTGTTTGTTTTTGTTGGGTTTTTCTTGTTTATATCTATGTAACACCACATTGATTGATAAAAGTATGAACTAAAATAAAACTGTACATAAACATCAAGTCGTTTTTCAAATTAGATGAAAATACTTTTAAGTATGTACAGACAGCCAAAAACACAAGAAGATGCTGAACGTCTTTATAAAGAGTGAAAACCGTTTATCAAAGATTAGATGCATCAACTGACAAAACAAGACAAGACACCAACAACAGGTTTACTTCCTAGTCTGACTCTAATCAGGGAATAAAACCTTGTGAGTTAAATAAATGAGCTTGCGGTGAAAGTTCTTGCAGTCGGTAGCTTAACCACACAAGGACTTCAGAAAATATTTCAGAGGTGTTGAGATAAATGAGAAGGCCTAATGTTAAGATACTAATTTAAATCTGAGTTTTTAATGGGTCTTGGTTATATATTTAACTAACAAGTTAGAAAACAAAACATGTTGCTTTAAATGTAATCATTTCAGTCTTTGATTACTTCCACTATTGTGATTTGTTGAATTTGTGAGGACACGTGCGGATTATCTATCACTCCTGTGATGATGGAAGATGAGACGTAGCGGACATAAATAATTCAAATTCAAAAACACTGGTGGGGGGGCATCAGCAATCTCCCCCCATGAGTTCAGTGCTCCTGCGTAAACGAGCCACTTTCCAATGGAAGACATGGACATGATGTAGAGACGAACCCGAAGACAAACCTGCCACTCTACGTCTCCTTTTTGTGGTCCACAGTGAGCGTTCAGTAGGTCTGAAGAACAACAGAAAAATGTACGAGGCTACTAGAAAACCCCTCTGGACAAATGTGCATCATTTAGTGTCACAGATTCTTTGGTGCTTGTGTCTTTAAGCCATCTGCTGTAAGGTTGTAAAGACAGCTTTGAAAATCCAAGATTAAGCCCAAAAAAGTTTTCGATGAAACAAAAACGGATCTGTGAACTATAAGGTTTCCAGAAACTCTGTTTGGTTTCTCCATCGTTGTTTTTTCTTTTTGGAGCTGCTCTGTTTCTTTAGTTAGGACGTCTTTCTGTGGCAGAGACATTTCTATACGGTGTCTTCTCTCAGGTTTTAGGACGCTCTGAAGCTAGAGGGACTTTTGCAGAGATATATATATTTTACCAATTGTTATGATGCATAACCATAGCAACAAGGTGGTTTACAACTTGGAGCGACTCATAAACCTGCTGCCATAAAACCCAGGTGAGTTGGAAAGTGGAGCCAGAGCAAGAGCCAAGAGGACAGAGAGGAGGACGGAAGTCTCAACTGTTTCTCCCATTGATAATATTAAAGCTAACAATTAAAGCTTCCAACATTTATTTTCTTACAGGAAATCCAGCGTAATAAAAAATGTTTTAGGAACATTTTCCTGACAAATGTGTAAAAACCTAAATTTAGAAAAAAAGGCATTACCAGAGCCTCAAACAGACCTCAGAAAAATGAATTTTCAATGAGGAATCCTGGGTGCTAAGATCCGTTCTGCAGTTCTTGGTCATCAATTGAACTGCTTAGTCCAGTTTTAAACTTTTTCAAGATTCCTTTGTGCTCCAAAAACGATTCTGCCAAATAAACAACACGCCAACGTGTCCACACATGTTTGTTTCCCTTCTGTGCAATCCTTTATCTTTGCACGCTGCTAGTGTCCAGCTCAGAGGGCTCTGGTGACCATACGCATGGACAAAACCCTGTTTTGCTGCAGGTTGAGTGACTCCCAGCTAAATTGTGGTAACATGGAAACTGTGAAGTCTAAACTTCAGCACATATGGTTTGCATAGACGTTAAATGTCCTTTTCTGTGGAAATCATTGGTACTAAAAAATTAGGTGCCTCCTTGTATCAGACTGAGTTGCTTTTTGGCCTGGAATGAATGTTTGTATGTTCAAAGTAAAGTGGAACCAAAGTCAGATTTAATGTTTATGTGCACAAACATGATTCTGGCCAGTTTTCAAATTTTACCCTTTTGGTGTCATCTACTAAAAAACAAATCGACACCCTGTGTTGTAATTTAAGCTCCAAATAATAAGTTAGTTTTATAAAATGTGTAGTTTTTTTTTTTGTCGTCCCGTCAGGCAGAAAGAAAGCTAACATTCTTCCTTTATTCCCTCAACCTCCTTCAGTCCAGGCTGAAGAGCTTGAAGCATATTAAAGTTCACATGGACTGATTTCCATTAATTGTTTCCCCTTTTTCCACTTAGAGAGGCTAACAAGTCAGCTGTGACAAATGAGCCACTAAAATGATTAAACAGTTGTCATCTTATTGAGAAGTGGCATTGATCTGCCTTAACTGGTCTGTATTCATCGACCCCTTTAAGCAGCACAAACATTCGGGGTCTGATTCTAAAAGTGTGTCTGACCACTGATGAAGATGCAGCAGGAAGACATCACCAGTGAGCAGACGTGTTTGACTCCAGTCAAGGATTTGGTTGCACGTTTTCACTGTCGATCATCGGCAATATCAGTATATGTCGGTTAGCAGAACGTAGAGAGGTCACATTGATTTCTTTTGCAAACACTTTTTTGTTACAATCCACCAAAACAGAAGATGCTTAAGACGTTTTTTTGCCTCTTCATATTTTAGTCCTACCGTCTGTTTTCTTAGGTTATTTAATATACAATCTAGATATTAGCTTTTCAGTCGTTTTTACAGGGATACTGATGCAGCGCTTTTGAACTTGTCCTCTGTGTTTGAACGTGGACTGCAAGCATAATGGCTTTTAGGTAAAGCATTTGCCCACTCAACACGCCTTTCACAAGCTTCAACAGACGTGGATGTTATTGGAGGCAGAGGAGAAATCTGAAGCACTCATAAGGTTTTAAATCGAGGGCATGGAGCAACAAAGATGAGAGACGAAGTGGAGTAGGAGGAAAGGGAGGGGTAGACTTTGTAGTTTGCCTGTGACAGGAGAGAAATGATTGGAGAGTGAGATAGAACAGAGAAGCAGGCAGGGAGCCTTCAGAGGGAAGGAAGAGGCTGAGATGATTATGTTAAATGATAGACAGCTGCAGGAGTTGGATGAGCTGTAATAATAAACGATACATAATCTGAGGCACATGAAAATCATGAGGCTAGATGATTGACAGATAGGCCAATTGGCGGCGGACGAGTAGCGAAAGGCGAGCTACAAGTCATGAGGACGTCAGAGTCTGTCATTGGAGTTGCTGATGTATTAGTCAGAGATAAATGTGTTTGCACCTGTGACAGACACGATTATATGCAATGAGTTGAGAGCGATGGAGCACTTTAACGTCCACAAAGAAACTCAATTCATTATTTCAAAGTTTCAAAAGAATAATGCTAAATAATGTCTAGAAAGCATATGGATGTACATTTGAAGCCTGATATGGATTTAGTTAGAGATACGAAATGTAAAAGAGCATTTTAAATCATACGACTACAGCCAGGGAAAATAGACTAAATAATTTACACTTAAGAATATAACTGCAGTAATAATATGCATAACTGACCAAGAACACTGTCATTAACAGTTAAATGTTTGCTTTTTTACCTTTTAAACTCAAAGTTTAGAAACTGGTTCTGTGGTCAAAGCACAGAAACAGAAACGGAGATTATCATGATGTCACTTTGAACTAGACTACAGCAATCTTAGAATCCATAATCATGCAATATAATATGATCTTATAACAGCAGTAGCCATGTCAGTAGGTTCTCAAAAGATTATGAACTTTTTTATTCCAGATTTGTATTTCAAATAAGTCTAAAAACATCTATCTATCTATACATCTATGTGTACTTGAACAGTCTGGGGAGGAACCTTTCTTGGACGTTACATTTATGGAAAAGTACGTCTTCAAGACAAACATCATGAGTTACTTTCCCTGAAATAACAGAACTGAGATTGATTCCTGAAAAACAAGATAATGACTTAAAATATGTAAAATGTGTAAAATCCTTAAATGGACCCTTTTCAAATCCTGAAACAGCTGTCTGACAGCCTTAGTTATCCTGCAGATGGAAAAAATGTAAACTTCAGGTTTTTTTAATTTACATTTTATATTTACAAGCCTTCAAAGCCTGCCACTGAATATAAACCCCACAGCCTCATGCTGACACCAACATGCCTCACAAGCAAAACGTCCGAGGGTCGTTCGGAGAGTCTGGCCAAGAGTTCCAGTCCAGTTAAGTGTCTTTTAGCCTTGATCTGGATCCACTGCCAGCCTTAGTCCACATGTAGAAGTCCTGCTCAGCTTGACGAGGCAGATCGTGAGGATTTCTTTGATGGGGACAAAGAAGAGAGACTAGGTTCTAGGAATCATAGTCAGTAATCTCCTTTTCTCAATCACTCTCCATCACCATCATCTTGTTTAGCCATCATTACTCCCTCTCCTTCCCACTTTGGCCCATGCCACAGACGACATGGTTTTCAAGGCAGTGTTCTCATATTCTTAAAGCAGCAGGAGGGTTGACACCTCTACACTACTTCCAGGGGGTCAGGTCGCTGCCTCAGGATTGCATCTGAAGCAGCGCTCAGTCCACAGCAGCAATATCTGATGCTGAGTTCACTGGGGGGATTAAGGATGTTCCAGCATCCCCAGCATCTTCCTGTCCCGCCTTCACACCAGTCTGCAGTGATCGGAGTTAGATCCACTACATAGGTCCCATCTTCCGAGCCTTCAGCTCTGTCTTCATCCTCAGAACTCCACTTGCTTATATTTATATTTAATAATCCACACTTGTTGGTAAGGGAAAGTAAATAAATATGGCAACACAGAGCAAAAAGGTGCATCTACTGAATACTGACTTGAAAGAGATGAATATTTATGCCTATTCTAGCTGAGTATTTGTATTTAATGTCATTATTTTGTTGAAATCAGTTCAAACCCAAAGTTGTTGGGTGTTTTTGTTTGGTTAAAACAACAAATGTTGTTGCTCACGACTGATTTGAAACAGCAACGGCCACATATCAAAGTGGGTGAATACTTTTTATGAGCTCCTTAAAAGCTTGACCCAATCTGTCTGTTTATAAGCTGAGAGGAGGAAATGCTGAGTAGGTTTCACATGATTTTGCAGTTTGATACATGCAGAAATAAATGAGCTGTGAAGGTGAAGAACTAAAACAGTGAGACTGAAACCTTCTGACCATGTTAGCACTAAACTTAGTTCAGCTGCAACACATTTTCCTAACAGATGTTTAAACACGTCCACTTCTCTCTATAAAGGTCAGGTCTATAAATACATCCAAAATTATCTTTATAATGATCAATTCATTTCTATCTTCTTCAGCAGTCCTGAATTATCCTCATTTTTACCCCTGGGTGTAAAAGCAAGGAAACTTAACAACAGAGACATTTCTAATCTTTCCCGATTTATGTTTTATGGTTTATTTAAAAATAAATATATATGTATGTTTTCACCTTCTGTCTATGCAATTATTGTGCAACTGACAGGTGGAACAAAGGGATGTTTATGGAGTCTGTTTCCATGTTACAAATCTGTTCCTAAGTGCACTAGTGACTTGTAATACAGTCATTGCTTACAGTAGAGATATTACTTCATAGGTCCATATACATGTCACAGGTCCCGAATGTCAGGATGGCTGCAACAGTGATGTTCACAATCTGATGGATAATAAGAGAAGGGATTAGTGATGACAACCGAAGCATAGCCTTTAGCATCCAGATTGCGTCTCTTTTAGTTAACCAAACTTTTTTTGCAGTGTACAAGGTTTATGCTTTCCTCCACCTTTATTTATTAAACCTTAGTTACATTCATTAATAATATAACATATCGCTATGTCTTCACCTAGATGGAGATAACCGAGGCAGTGTGCGACACAAAACACCAATCAGCCGTTCCGCATAAACAGGCATAAGCATAAAATTGTACTCTGATCTTAACTACATAGAATAAAAACACTTAAAAAAAACAGTAAACTTACTCTGAATATAAAAAAAAAAATGAAATAATCTCGTAACATCCAGAATAAATAAGTTAGCACCTCTCTATAGCCCCTTCCAGCGGGACTTTACCAGCGCGAGCTAGCATCGCGCCAATATACCCCTTAGCTAATAAAACATATAAATACCAACAAAAAAAGGAGCTGCAACATGGCGGTATTTTAAAAGAATGGAATAAATATGAAAATACAACCAGAATAATGTGGTGGAATTTTTTAGGTGCACCACATATACATTGTCTGTATGATCTAAAACTCCATGCTATGATGAGGCTTACCTTAGAATAAAACTATACATTTATTGAAACTTATAAACCAGTGTTTCAGGTGCTTATAAGCTGGGGACGGAAGTTCCTGTGGCCAAATAGGCAGAACGACACACTGAGAATGTATTTGATGAAGGAGTGATATCAAAACATGAGAAAAAGCTCCAAAAAGTTGACTGTGTCTTTAAACTGGTGTCTTTCCTTGTGCTTATAGTACTCTTACATCAAGAATCAAGAATCAAGAATCAGTTTATTTATATAGCGCCAATTTACAACAGGTGTCGTCTCAAGGGACTTCACAGAAAATCAATTAAAATCAAAGATACATCATAAACAAATCAATTTGAAAAAGTTTCCAATCTAAGGAACCCCAGCAGATTCATGGAGTCATTGACTTGCAGCATTCACTCCTCTGGAATCAGCAGACAGAAACAATGGCTTGTGTTGTCGTTTACTTTACAGCAATCCCTCATACTGAGCATGCATGTAGCGACAGTGGAGAGGAAAAACTCCCCTTTAACAGGAAGAAACCTCCAGCAGAACCAGGCTCAGTACAAGCAGCCATCTGCCACGACCGACTGGGGGCTTGAAAAGACAGAAAGCTAAATTAGAAGCACAGGATACTGAAATAATAGAGTTTATAGCAGCAGTTGTAGAACGTCACTGGGAGCATCTCAGCCCATGTTCTCACGGACTAAAGCTGGAAGCTGGTTCCACAGGAGAGGAGCCTGATAACTGAAAGATCTGCCTCCCATTGTGCTTTTAGAGATTCTAGGAACCACCAGTAAACCTGCACTCTGAGAGTGAAGTGCTCTGTTAGGGACATAAGGAGTAATCAGATATCTGATATACGATTGGAGCTTTATTAGGATTACAGGAGGACTTTATGAGCATTACAGAGACAAGATTGTACCAAGATACCAGCTTTCATTTCTTTAACCAAATTTCACATCTGCATATGCTCTTTTTAACAGTTTTTTAGTATTTCCAGTAGCTTTTTAATAAAATAATTTCAAAAACATTTATGAGAGCAATAAAATATGGCACACCTCTTAGAGTTTCTTTAACGCACACCCACAGTGATCTCTGTCTTCTGCACGATGCACCTCTATCTGAACCAAAACATTCCTACTGTAACAGCTTGTTTTGATTTTCTGGATACCTCTGATCAATTTCCACCTGGTGGATAAAAAAACTGTCTGGTAGCCAGAGATGAAAACTGTTGTGTTTTCTTTTCTTTTTTCTCTGTTGTGTTGATTGAAGAATTACATTCTGAAATTTGCTCCTTTTTCTCCGGTGTACTGAGATGTGCCTTTACACCTGAACATGTTGAAGAACTGAGGATAGATATGTGACAAAAAGATAGAGAAGCCCAAAGGAAACTTACGGGTTCACGTATTGAAGGAATAGAACTGAAAATGGATAGATCGATATTTGGAGGGTTAGATAGAAGAAGGTGAATGCAGAGAGCTGCTACAATGAGATGGATGGATGGATGGATGGATAGATGGATGGATTTAATTTGTTATAGATGTATAAAATTTGATTGGGCGCTTGTCTTAAGCATCATAGTTTGAACTGAAACAGAAATCAAACTTTCTCTATTTAATTCTTGATTTAGATGAAATTAAGGTAAAACTTAAGGTGTAAGAAATCCTCTGTCTCCATTTGTCTCTATTGACTGGAAAATGTTTAAACTGATTTATTTAAGATGTAAGAATGTATGTATGATTAGAATGAAAAGATGCTCTTGCAAAGGGCCTTGAGATAAAATGTGTTGTAAATTGTCACTATGTAAAAAAACTGAACTGAACTAAGTGAACAAAGTCCTATCTTCTGTATCCTCTACCCTCACACCATCTAACATCATGTCATCCTTCATAACATCTATAAATTTCCTCTTTGGTCTTCTTTTCACCCTCCTCCCTTGTGGCTCCGACCTCATCATGCTTCTACTGACATAATCATGGCCTCCCCAGTTACCCATATCAGTCTTACCTCAATGACTTTAACTCCAAAACATCTAACATTAGCTTCCCCACTGATACAATCATTCCCAATCCTATTCATCTTTGTCACACTCGATAAGAACCTCAACATCTTAAGCTGTACGACTTCCATTTCTGTCTCCTCTATTTTACTCATTGGAATTTGTCTCTAAAACAAACAGCATCACTGACACTTTTCTCCAACCAACCCAACCTGTTTGCATATACATATTTGACACTTTGTCACACTCTGTGTGTCACCCTAAATGTTAAGAGTCCTCAACCTTCTTTACCTCTACTCCCTGTCAGATCAACATTTCACTCTGTCTATATACTTTGTCTTGCTGTGACTAATCTTCAGTCCTCTCATTTCAAGTTCAAGATTCCAAATCGCAATTTTTTCCTGCACCTGCTCTCACTGCAGATCAAAATGTCATCTGCAAACATTATAGTCTATGGAGACTCCTGTCTGACTTCATCTGTTACCCTGTCCATTACCAGAGAAAACTAGAGGCAGTCCTTGATGTTTTCCCAACATCAGGTTGAACCAGAGGGCGAATGCCATTCTAACCTCTTAATTAAGACCACTATCACCTATCCTTAATTGGTCCTGTCCTGGATGCCAAACCTTGGCCATAAAATCACCTCAATTCTCTTCACTAACATGTGCGTTAAATTCTGGATCAATTACATCTCTCTATCAACTGCGGGGATAATCTGCATCTTATCATCTGGATCTGGAGAGAAGCACATCAGTCACTGTGACCCAATGAAGCTGAGTCATGTTGAAGACATCAAGGATGTAGTGCCTCAAGTATGTTTCTTTCTGTCCCATGTGAACTCCTGTAACTTAACAAACTTTCTTTTTTTTCTTCACAGACATAAATGATGATTCAGTTCTAAAACAGAGGATGACGAAGAATCTTTGAGGATCTATGTTTCCAAACCTGGAGCAAGGCTTTGCTGCTTAAATAAAACCAGACCTCAGTCTGTGCATCAAATAAAAGTTATTTAGCATCTCAAATTTTTGAATTAGATTCCAATTTTCCATTCTTAGTTAAAACATTAAGAATACAATTTCACATGTTCAGTTCAAAACCACCTTAATAATGTCTTCTAAAAAACTGCCTACCACCCAGAGCTGATATGGAACATCAAGCTCATAAATATTGTGTATATAATCAAACACAATATTTGGTCCATGTCAGTTTTCATTTCAGTTTCTTTTGTTTATTTATGTTACCACAGTTTACAATGTAAATCATCTCTAAGACCTAAACCACTTTACGAAAACAGATCATTTAGCCCAATTATGCAGATTATAAAAAAATGCATCCGTTCCAAATGAATCTTTTTCCATCAAATTCAATGTTTGATTCAAATTGATAAAAAAAATGTAGATCTCAAGAAACACAGCAGATTGCATTGGGTCACTGACCGGCAGGATTCACTCATCCTGTACAAGCAACTGTCCGGCGAGGACATTTTCTTGTATCTTGTTATTGACTTTGTAGCAATCCATTATTCTGAGCAAGCGAATTTAGTGATGGAAGGAAAATGAACATTTACTTTTAACAGGAACAAAGCTCCAGCAAACCAAAATCTGCAAGGACTCACAGATCTAAAGAAAAAAAGTGATATAGCCCTTCAGTTTAATGCTGACAGAAAGTTTCAGACCTGAACTGTATTGTCATTATCAGACAATGATTACCTGGCGTTGACATGGGTGAACATATATCAAACAAAACATCAGTTACACTTACAAAAAATTTTTGTATTAGCTAAACTCCACAGTAATAAGAAAGTGAATAAAAGAGATGTTTATTTGGTAAAGTGGTTAAAAAGATTATATCTTCAAACAATGACTGATAATACTGATGATGATGTCATTGCTCTGGAAATCTCTGCTTGGTTAGTTAAAACCAAAGAAAGCATACAGCAAAGGTGGCTATGAATTGTCTTAAGGACAACAAAGCTAATCTTCTCGCATCACCATCACAAAGCTCTGATCTCAGTCCTATCGAATGTGTGAAATGAATTAAATCCAGCAGTGTAAAGGCAACACTACCAAATACTGGGGAAATGTATGTAAACATTAAGCAATACATCTCTGATGTATTCTGTCTCACATTTTTGTGGCATTTAGTAAATGGAAAGAGATTTAGTAATTCTGACCTAAAACAAGAGATGTTTGGTTTGATTTAAGTTCAGACAGTGAGGAAAACTGTATCATTTAGTTATAGTAATATAGAACAAAGGTTTCCTCAATTCTTTTGTGGTCAGGCAACGTTGGCCACCCAAAAAAGAGCTTTTTATTGGTCACTCTTGTTAAAACAAGAGGAAATTAACTGAAGCTATTTCCTTTCTGGAACAATGTACTTATGTACGGACGGTTCTAGATTTAAGTCATTAAAGGTTCAACAATCTCTCCAAAAACTGGACGTCAACAAACATGTTATTAATATTCTAATCTATTCAAACTTTTAATAGCAAAGATAGATTCTTTGCGGCTTGATAGCTCAACTGGAAAGTCCCCTAACTTTCGTACTCAGGGCTTGGGCCGGGGGTGTGGATATACACCAAAAGCATCAAGAGTTGGTCTTTAGGCAAGACCCTTCGCACTACTGCCTACTTTTTTACTCGCTTTGGATGAAAGCGTCTTCTAAAAACATAAACATTATTCACAAAATCCAGAAAATAACAGTTAAATCTGATCTTGTCTCTGTCATCTCAGTCATGAAACTGCTTCACAACAACAGAGGGTCTTCAATCAGAGGCTTCTTAAAATTGCCGCTACAAGATCCTTCCTGCCTACAGTCATCTAAAGCAACTATATATATCCCAACACTTCCCCATTTGTTTATCAAAAAGATTTGAATTCAACTTCTCTAAGAGGATCATTTAGCAGATGCAAATTTGCAATTAAAGCAAACATAAAGCTGAGGCTTATATAAAAGAACTAAAGCTAAAAAAAGCGCCACGCTGGGGTTTCTCTTTGATGTCGTGTCTTAAAAATGAGCCTCTGTCATCTTAACCATGATAACAGATTTACTATTCTACTAGCAGTCGTGGACACAAACATGTCTTTCAAGTTTTAATTTTCTCCCAGTTGTTGGAAAGGAGGCTCCAACCATTTTTTCTTAACTCAGACTCACAAGGAACAGTAAGGCTTTTGTTGTGGCGGAGAAACTATGGCTTTTAAGGCTGCGTGTGCTTTATGGACCTCAAGAAGACCAACTTTGTTCACACAACAGGCAACTGCAACCCAGATCTAATGTATCAAATCCTCCCTAATATGATCAAACTTTTCATTACACGTGAATGACCCAGTTCAGAACTTTGCACTTCTTAAACAAATGTGCCACTTTCACATGTCGTACTAAATCTCATACATATTCAATATCCATTAAAGCATCTGGAGTCAGAATGGTTGCATCACATTTTATCCGACTTTTACATCATTAACATGAGACAGGCGTCATAATTATGCTGCAGAAGAAGCCAGACATGGTAAATCTGAACATGAACAATGGCTGAAGCAAGCGGTGTCAAGTTTGTTTTTTTTTGTTAGTTTTTTGTCAAGTTTTTTCATCTTGTTTTAATCTTTTGACAACACTGTCGTCTCCCAGTGCATAAAAACAATTGTTTATTCTAGGAACACTGTTCTGTTTTTTGTCCTATTCGGTCTTCCTCTGTGCTTGAGTCACTTTGGGGTCATAAACCGTTCACATGGAATTATGATGGTGGTAGCTTTTAATTAGCAGTATGAACGAACATCCATACAAAATTGGATTTCAGAAAAACTTTAAAATCTTATCAGGATGTACCTAGAGGCTCGTCCATTAAACGTTGCTACATGCTTGTGGTTCCAGATTACAGTGGATGATGTTGTAGACTAAATATATGATGTTATAGTCTAAATATACCTGCAATTATAAAGAAATCTGGACAATTGCTGTTTGTCATTTCTCTGCAATTTAGCAATCGGTTAAAGGCTAACATTTTGTCTAGAAACTGTTTTAAATAAGTTAAAACATGGAAAACAAACGGGTGATAGTATATACTTAGTCAAATACCATCCAATAAGAATGTTTGAATGTGGGACACATCGGTGGACAATCAGAATTGTTGTCTCATAAAGCTACCAAGGCCTAACCCAGATATTTTCACTAACCCTAAACATAAGCACACCTTCATTCACACCATATCTTTGAACCTAACTAGTAGGGGCAATATTACTGTAAAACAGTAAAGACACACCCTTGGTCTGCTGTCCAACCCAGGATTTCTATTTCAATTTTTTTTTGTAATGCCATTTATCCCAGCCTAATCCCATTCATTACCTAACTAAACCAAAACTTAATTGAAACTATGCTGCTAAATCTAACTAGTGGCGCACAGCAGAACTACAAAAAAAGTGAACACGAGAAAAAAACTCTCAACTTTCCACAAACGGCGTCTCATTGTTGGCTAAAAAGAACTTTTTTTTATATGCAGGATATAAAAGTGCACGCACACCTTCCCTCTATCTACTGTGACTGTAGCAGTCCCACTCTTAGCACAAAGCATGGTAATGAAACACCTGACCCAAATCTCAAATTTTATTGGAACCCTGGCCATTAAAAAACACTAAGATATTGACCATACTTGTTTCCTTAGGTGAGATTCCACAGATGTATTGGCTTCTCACCTTTTAAATCTAAGGTAAGCTAATTAAGGCACGGACACACATGAAGGTGAAGCTGATATATAACTCAAAGCTCGGCTCTGAATTCACACTCCCTGCAGCCTTATAGAGGATGCTTGTGGGCAAAGTGCGATCTTATAATAAAACTAAATATTCATATTGAAAAATATGATATTCTTTGTTTTAAATATAATGTCAAAGCAGCTTTGTGAATTAGAGCACAAACTGAGAACAAAATCTTACTTTATTATAAGCTCAGTAAATAATTATGTTTAGGAAATAACATTACTTGTCAACTTTCTTCTCGCAAACCAAATTTTATATGTTAAAAAAATCGTCCAATATGAGAAGAACATAATAAATTACTTTATTCCCACAGGCATTTGCAGGTTGACTGAAGAAAAGTGAATTGTAATTTAGTTATGTTAGTAGTTTCACTCCTTGTCTTTTTGTTAGGATGCTTGGACAGAAATAAATACATAGTCCTTTACAAGAACAAAAAAACACACAGCTTAGTTTGGTTACTGTGTGGAGCAGCCATGTTGGATACCAAAGTCAGCGTTTTCCACTTCACAGTGATTGTTGCTTCGTAGCCGTCTGTCCCACACTTTCAGGAATAGACAGGGGTTACACCCTGGACAGGTCAACACAGAGACAGACAAGACAAACAATGTCTCACCCACCTAAGGACAACTGAGAATACCCCATCAGCGTAGCAGTCATGTTTTTGGTTTTTGTTGTTTTTTTGGTGGAGGCCGGGGTATCCGGACAGAACGATGCAGAAAAAACAAAGGTGCAATCGAACCAGAGTCTTCTTGCTGTAAGGTTTCTTGGAAGTTTTGCTTTAGCAAAATACATCGAACTAAAAAAACAACAACTTTAGGACAGTGATGTATGTGCAGTGAAACAGATTCAGTCCTAAAGGCTTTATGTAAAGGAGTCTCTGGTCATTTATCAGCAGTTTCATCTACTAATCTTTGGGATCTTTTGTCTCTAATAATTTGCTGTCCATTTGGCCACCAAATGAGATTTTCTGATGTGTGGAAATAATGAGTATTTTTTTATTGATTCTTTATCTGAAAAACAGCTTTTTTCGTCAGTGTTTACCAAGATAGCATCTGCAATCAGGCGACCGGTTCTCTGAGCTTTGTCTCCTCCTTAGCATCATTCTAACACTTTCAATCTAATTTTCAGCTACATCACTGATAACGGTGGGTAATATCTAAAATTACATCTTAATACTTTTACTGAGTTCAGGAAAAACAATGTCGGTTACTTTTAAGTGGGGAAAAAAACACCATCATTTAATTATGCTGTTGCCAAAAAGGGTGAACGTTCATGAAATCAGCGTTCATAAAGAAAAGGCAGCCACTACTTTTTCCAACATCTCATTTATTCCTAAAACGGTACCCCATCCATAAATCTTCCTCAGGCTTTAATCCTCTATTGATTCCTAAAGTTGTTAAGTAGCATTTTTGTTGCTGGGGCAATTCTAGCTGGAGACAGCAACAAATGAACTGAATTGATTCTTTTTGAATTACAAATAGGTGTTTATTGTTGGAGGGTGTAGCGCATCATCTGCAATAGGCTATTTCTGCAGAGAAGGTCTTTAAAAAACAGAGAGAAAAACCCCCCAGCTCACCGTCCATGCAGTCTACCCAGATAAAAATGCACTTTATGCTAAAAGGCCTTTCAGTGTCTTTAGGGTCCTCCAATTAGCTGCCAATCTGACTTGTCAATGTTGTATTTTTATTTTTATTTCTTTTTGAGAGGTCAATTCATCTGAGCATATTTGCTGGAAAAGGCTGTTCTGTCTGAAGTGGATTTAATGAGAACACTGTTACCCATCCTTACAGTAAAAGCAAAACAACATCCATAAAGACGCGAAACACTCAATACTGCCCAGTTAAGTGGAATTTGTTTCATCAGCTCTGACCTCTTTCAAAAATCCGGTCCTGTGTAAATCAAAAATCTCCAGGTAACGACAGAAAACCGTATGTGTAATTTGTTCATTTCAGCTCGTGTTGGGTCAGCGCACTCAAAGCTGCCACTGTTAGCTGTCGCTACATTCAATGATCAAAGACTGAAATGCATTTACATCATTAGGTTTCCAGGCCAGTTTAATGTAAACACTCTCTGGTTGTGGCAGCACACCACCAAGACTATCTCCCAGTGACTTTTTGACAGCTCAGAGCCCCCCACCCCCTCCCCCATACACAAAACATCTGAACAGTCGTGCCCCAAGGTGACAGGCACATCACCATTATTTACCCTCTCACCACCACCCGCAGTATCAGCGACTGGCTAAAGGTCAGCGGCTGACTATGTCTACACTTCAGACCTAGGGGCATACTGGGTTGTTTTTTTCAGGCCGCCTGAGCCATTTACTCCTTAAAAATCAAGAATCAAGAATCAGTTTATTTATATAGCGCCAATTTACAACAGGTGTCGTCTCAAGGCACTTTACAAAAAATCAATTAAAATCAAGGATACATTCTAACAAATCAATTTGAAAAAGTTTCCAATCTAAGGAACCCCACCAGATTCATGGAGTCATTGACTTGCAGCATTCACTCCTCTGGAATCAACAGAGCGAAACAATGGCTTGTGTTGCCGTTGACTTTACAGCAATCCCTCATACTGAGCATGCATGTAGCGACAGTGGAGAGGAAAAACTCCCCTTTACCAGGAAGAAACCTCCAGCAGAACCAGGCTCAGTACAAGCAGCCATCTGCCACGACCGACTGGAGGTTTGAAGAGACAGAAAACTAAATTAGATGCAGAGGATACTGAAATAATAGAGTTTATAGCAGCAGTTGTAGAACGTCACTGGAAGCATCTCAGCCCATGTTCTCATCCAAGAAGCTGTCTCAGCTAACAGAACGCCAGGCCAGGTGTGGTTACTATGGAGAGAAGAACACTAAGAGAAAACAAAAGGTTAACAAGGTTGAAATAACGGTAACTAAGTATATTGGACAAAGG
>JAVLVB010000664.1:76224-92882 GCA_032876305.1 Orestias chungarensis
GTAAACAATGATTTATTTAGGGAGGTGAAGGGAGAAGGGGAATCCGGCGGTGATCCTGCAGCGGCAGTGAACGGCAGTGAGGGACAGCAATGAGTGGCGGAAGTACACGGGACAACCAGGAGCACTTTGACGAGGGAGACCGGGAACCTCTGAGAGTGAGGACAGGCAAGGTGAGTAAGACTGATGATGGTTGAGAAATTAACAAGGAACGATCTTACTGGTTTGGTGGATCTTTCGTGTCGCCAGGGGGAATGTCCGGGTTGAGTTTTCCAGTGATGGAGAGAGGTGGTCCGTGGGGGTCTGACCAGCTGGTGGAGTATGCTGGGGTAGGCAGATCGAGCAGAGCCAAGAGGAGTGGGAGTCACCTGATGGATGATGACCGGGAGAGATTCTTGAATGAGGTGAGATTGAAGCAGTGAGTAAAACCTGAGGTGAGACACAAGTGTAGTTAGAGATGGGGGGGAACAAAAACTGTGAGACACAAAACGGGAGACACGGCTTGAGTTCAAAAAACATTCACGAGAGGAAAAACTACTACGAGCTACGAAAACACTAGGAAGCATAAGAATGTAGCGAGGCACTGAGTCTGTGGTTTACCGATGGTAACTAACACTCAGGCGACGAGTAGTTGATCCACCACCCCTCTTATACTGGCTCCGCTGATCAGCGCCAACCCGAAACACCTGGGCAGGACGGAGCTCCAACCTGGAAGACTGCACTGGTGACCCCCCGTGGCCACCTGGAGAACTGAACAGAAAACTCAACCTGACAAAGCTTTACATTTTTTGGTGTAATCTTTGGCTCTTATTGCTTTGAAACTTTGAGATTAGTTGAACAGGTCATTATCCATTGTCACAAAACTATGTATACGTTCTTCTTCAGCACATGCAGGTGTCAAATTTTTTTGTCTTCTGACCCATATAAACGGAGAACTCTCTGGAGATGAAGTCATTTAAAGTTTATTGAATGGATAATGTTGTGGATGTCCAGAAGGGGTCCGGCTGGAAACGGCAAGGCAGCGGCAGGGAAACGGCTTGAACGACGCGGGAGACCGGGCGGCTTCTGGAGTGGAGACGGAGCTGGTGAGCGCAGGCAGATGAGAGCGGTTAAGTTGGTGGACAGACTTACTTGGATTGAAGGTGGGAGACGCCAGGAGGACTGAGAGGGTCTCGAGTATCCGGGTGAATGGCTGATGGTTTGGTTCTCCAGGAGGTGCGTGGCAGAGAGATGGTGTTGCTGGAGCGGGCAGATCGAGCTGAGCAAGGAGGAGTGGTGACCAAGGCTGATTAAGGTTATTGCAATGGAGAAGGTGAGTCTGTGGCACAGTAGATGATCCTGAGAACAGCAGATTAGACGATGATTAGTGCAGGAGGGAAAACGCAGAAAAACACGAGAGTTGAAAACACATTAAATGGTTATCATGAGAAACTTGAGACACTGGAGAATGTACGAATAACTACAAAAACTAGGGACTAGAAACTTGGCTCTGAGAAGGCACACGTTACCGATAGCAACTCAACAGTAGTGGCTTCACCGTTCCTTAAGTAATGCTCAGCTGATGATGGTGATGTAGAGCACCTGTGCAGGAACTACACAGCTGAGCCAACGGGAACTAGCGACCTCCAGTGGACAACCCTAGAGGAAACTCAAAACCCTGACAGCAGGTTCCTGTTGGGTCGTTAACTGTTTCCACAGAAATCTAATGGCAATAGCATTTAATATGCTGGATGAACACCTGCAGTACTCCTACGAGTAGAAATGCATTTCAGCTAAAAATTGGAATTGAGCACCAGCACCTGCTGTGTAAATGTAACTGTATGTCTATGATGTTACTGAGTTGAAAGGTTGGATATTCCTCTACATTTGTGCAGCATTCACATCAACCTGTTGTTTGGACATTTTCTTTAGATAAATGGAGGGTTAGATATCAGCCCGAAACTAAACATGGTGAAGCTAAAAACGATCATAACGAACACAAAAGAAACCTATATGTGGTTGTTAGATCAGATATTTAATATCCATGCTTCTGGCATTATTGCCAAATCAGAACACAAAAACAGAGGTAAGCTCTAATTTTCTGTATTTGAGGTTACTGATGTTGTTTCTTTATTCTATTCTATTCTATTCTATTCTATTCTATTCTATTCTATTACAGGTCTCTAGATTTTTTTTTTATGGAAAATCTGAAAAGTGTGGCATGTTTTTTGCTTTGACTCAATATTCTGTATGAAATTCCAATGAAAATACACTAATGTTTGTAGCTGTTAGCTAAGTATTAATACATATTATTTTACAACAAACTGTAAAAGTAGGGCGCTGAAGACAATAAACTGAACAGCAAAGACTTTATGGAGAGAATTAGTTCCAATAATATTTCAAGTAAAAAACTTGGAATCTGAAGGACGAAAATAAAATGCATTCAAAGTCAAAACGTATTACTTGAATTAATTGTTTTCTGTTCTTTGGTTATAAAACGTCATAAATCATGTAGTAAGTTTTCCTTTTTTAACTTTTTGACCAGTAAAAAAATCTGTTGCTGACGTCCAGCCAGAAAAGTAGAAATAAATTTGTTAAACTTCATAAAAGAAATAAAATCTGAGAAAAAGGTAAATTATGGCAAACGTCATACATTTAGGTTTAACTATTGTTCAAATTGTAAATGACTCTTGAAACATTTTGTTTTGAGAGATTTATGATTATTTATTAATGTTATTACAGGTCTGTATTTGAAACGTGTTCCTCACTCGCAATAATACTTGAACTCATTTCTCTAATTTCAATTTTAATGAACTAATCAGTCCAGAAATGGCCAGCATGAAAAGATCAGGCAGATCTTTACTGCACGGATGGCGGTATTTCCTTGGTGACCTGAACGCAGCAGCAGCAGCAGCAGCAGCAGCTTCATCCCAGCCCAGCATCAGTGAGGAGGAGAGATCAGTGGGACTGGACGGGACTGAGGGGCGAAGCTGCAGGTGGAGTCATGTCACCTTTAGAGGTGAGTAATGAGATGTGTCATCATACTTTAAAACAAACAACAACTTTACACTCTGCAGCATCTTTTAAGAAGGATGCATCACATGCACTGAACCGCGCACGCGGATCGCGCATTTGCGTACATAGTCCGGAGAGCAGCGGGCAGACAGCGCCATCAGTGGAGGGAGAGCCGCTCACACATGCACGCACGGCTCTGAGCCCCCACAACAGCCCGGGAGAGCCGTGCGCGTCCTGCGGGACCACAGCAAACAGCCAGGGGACCTGAAATAATGACCACCATAGTTTTTATCCTCACTGGTAAAAAGTCTTTTATTTTTCTTTAAAGCAGAGCTTCTCATCTAAGCATACATGTGATTAAAAGTGATTCTCTTGAAATTGCCTTGCATACAGAGTGTAGGCAGAACTGAGGTGGAATTATTTTATTTTAGTGGAGTTTCACTTTAACTTTAACAGCCGATTCTGTTTTTGACTGTATGATCATTTTAATTAAATAACTACTTAAATGAATGTGTTTACTCATTAGTTTAGCATCTAAGGGCGTTATTAGTGGTATTAGTCAGCTGAGCTTTATCCCTAGTTATGCTTTAAAGCTCTTCCTCCAAACATTCATCTGATTTTCACTAAAAGTGGATTAAGTTCGCTTACTCTTAAGGAATTTAACAAGTTGGAACACAAATATCAACTTATATCTAAGTCAAAGGAGGGTAAAATCGGCAGGTTCCGATTTCTGCATGACTGATCGGTGCATTTCTAGCTCAAGCTTCAATTTCCATCAATGGTTTTAAACGGTTGAAAATATATTTTTTTAAGTTAGTTTCCTGTTTTGCCAAAATGCCTCTTAAAATAAACGTTTAAAGGAAATAAACGCGATTGGTTAAATGTAATAGAAATATGTAAGAATTGGTTTAAAGCCTGGGAAGTAGATCCGGACGTGCGCAGCGCGGAGTGATACAGGTTAGACGCGGAGCGAGTTAGTGAGCGTGGAGAAGTCAGAGGCAGAAGGAGTAACGGAGAGGAGCGGAGAGGAGTCCACGGGGGACCATGCGGGCATGTGGACCACACCAAGCTGCTGATCTCACAGGTTATTAATCATCAGAGAGGTACCAGCTTTATTCCTACTAACACACTTTCTTTGATGGATCTTTGTAAGCTGGACAAAAGTTGAGGCTCCTGCAGGATAGGAACCTTCTTCTTCTTCTCCTCCTTCCAGAAGTTTGTTCTGAGCAAAACTGAACTGCTAAACTCCTTCTTCGTGGTTTCCAGACACGCAGAGGAAGCTTTTTTGTTCCTGGGTTCTTTCTAAGCGCGTGTGTGGCTCCGCGGAGTGACTGGAGAGAGTTGGGGGATGGGAGAGGAGAACAAACCTCTCCAGGCTCCCAACTTTGATTTCTGTGCGGGAGCAGATCTGTGGAGGCAGACATGCAGGCGCAGGCTCTATTTGACGGAGGAGTCTGATTCTGCTGCTCATACCTGCGGGGTCCTACTTTCACAGTGAAGGGGGATCCAGTCACTCATTAACCCGCTCAGAGCCGCACTGAGCCACCTTTAGTGCGTGATGTCAGCGCCACGCCAAGAGTCAATAGCCCAGCAGGAGGAGTATACATATATATATATATATATAGTCCATATATAAACTCTAATAGCTTTAATTTGACCCTTTTGTCTTTCTTTGTTTCTTAGTTTCATAGAAAGCTATTTATCATCTTCTATCTTATTTATGGTTTCGGCTCTATGTGATGAAATAGACACTTTAAAAGAAACAAGTTTTCCATGCAGGATTCTGGTGACAGTATTAAAAAGGCCTTAAGGAGCTGATCTGATTTATTTCTCTTCGTTTTAACCACTTAGTAAAATAAAAGCTGCAGTTCTTAGACTATTTAGAGGACATACACAAGCTCTGGCTTCTTTACTACAATACACTCTATATATATTTTGTTTAAATCGTTGTAATTAGATATTAGTACGTAGCTCCGGATTCTGCAACACCAAACTTCTTTGCCTTACCTGAGTGTTTCATGTTTGTATTTGTGTAACCGTACATGGAGAACACTAAAAAGTAGAACCATGGTATAGAATTAAGCTTTCTTTTTTTAAACTCATCTATTTAGATTTGCCCGACATAGCTGCACTACGCAGTCATTGATGAGGGCGCTATTGAAAAGCAAATACAAATGGGAATTATGATTGCTGACATGAGTAATTACGCTGTTATTGTCATAAACATTTGAAACTTGAGTTTTTAGTGTGATTCTGCTGCAATAAATCAAGTTGAAACTGTGATTTATGTCTCTGATAAATCTCAATCTACTCCCGTGAGTCATTTTGTTGCAGAAATGCATCTTGGTTTTAAAGTGACCGTTCCTTAACAAATTACGCTGACACCCTGAGGCTGCAGTTTTCATAGGCACTACTTTCCTCCCACGGACCGGATGGAACAGTTAACGGGTTCATTTGCATGTTTTTCAATCAGATTCATTCTGTTTGTGTGTATGTTAATTTCTTTTTCTTACCGCTGCAGCTAAATGTTTGAGATGTTAAAAAAACCATTACAATATGAGTAACCTTATGTGTACAAAAATAAATCAGATTGAAGTCTCATAAAGGATTTTGAAGACATTTATGACGACGTTTTTCTGTTCCTCCTTAAGAATCTTAATGAATAGAAGCTGATCAGCCTGAACTTATTTGTACCTCTTCTTCTGCTATCAACCAACATAAGCACAGAGTAAAGAAAAGGTTTTTCTTTTTCTTTTAAAAACCCTTTTTTTCATTGATAAATCTAAAATCTCAATAGAAAAAAGATGATTTTAGAAAATAACACATCTTGTTTGTGTCTTTATAAGTGAGGTTTGATTATAAATCACGTTCTCTGTCTTAGTCCCGTCTTCTCTCTACTGTCACACACTTGGCAGTGCAATCAAAAGCGGCGCTCTGCCAGCTCAGATCTGTCGCCTGATTGGCTGCTCTGCTTCATCCTATTTCCACATGGAGCCCATCAAGCCACTCACAGCCTGTCCCACATTTGTTAAGTCATTTAAGGCTGTGTGTTTCGCGATTGTTTTCTGTAATTGTAATCCCTGCTGATGTCTTCTGTCGGTTAACTCCAGTTCTTTCTGTCTCATGTCGCTCTGTTCCAGGTGCCTCTGTGAAGATCACGGTACGATGATGGGGACGTGCTCGGCGCCACTGATTGTGCTGTTCCAGGCCCTCTTTGCGAGGGCCGCCTCCATCCAGTTCACCCACTCAGTTTACAATTCCACAATATACGAGAACTCTGCTGCCAAGACCTACTTGGAGAGTCACACCAAGATGGGGATCTACGTCGCCGACCCGGCGTGGGAGATACGGTACAAAATCATCTCTGGGGACAATGAGAACTTGTTCAAAGCGGAGGACTACCTGTTGGGAGATTTCAGCTTCTTGCGAATACGGACCAAAGGAGGCAGCACTGCCATTCTCAACCGGGAGGTTAAAGACCACTATATGCTGACTGTCAAAGCGTTAGAGAGGAACTCGAATTTAGAGTGTCGCACCAGAGTGAAGGTGCAGGTACTGGACACCAATGACCTGAGGCCTCTCTTCTCACCCACGTCCTACAGCGTCTCTCTGCCGGAGAACACGGCCGTACGCACGAGCGTGGCCAAAGTCACGGCGACGGACGCCGACATCGGCACCAACGGGGAGTACTACTACAGCTTCAGGGAGTGGACGGACATGTTCGCCGTCCACCCGACGAGCGGCGTGGTGACGCTGGCCGGCAAACTGGACTACTCAGAGACCAGACAGTACGAGCTGGAGATCCTGGCCGTGGACCGGGGCATGAAGCTGTACGGCAGCAGCGGCTTCAGCAGCATGGCCAAACTCGCCGTGCGGGTGGAGCAGGCCAATGAGCACGCGCCGGTCATCACCGCGGTTACCTTGTCGCCCTCCGACACAGACCATGACCCCACGTACGCCGTTGTGACGGTTGAGGACAAGGACTCGGGACCAAATGGGGAGATAGCATCATTGAGCATCGTTGCCGGCGACCTGCTGCAACAGTTTAAGGCTGTGAGGAGCAGCCCTGGGAGCAGAGAGTATAAAATCAAAGCTGTGAAAGATGTAGACTGGGACAGCCAGCCGTTCGGATACAACCTCACCTTACAGGCCAAGGACAAAGGCACCCCGCCTCAGTTTTCATCCGCTAAACTGGTACACATCGTCTCTGCTGACTCCCTGAGAGGTCCTCCTGTTTTTGAACAGGCCGAGTACAGAGTCAACCTGAGTGAGTTTGCCCCTCTAAATACGCCTGTGACGATGGTGACGGCCGTGCCCAGGTATCATCGGCAGAGTTACGCCTTCAAACAGAGTTCCCACAAGAACAGATTCAGCATCAACGCGGAGACCGGCTTGATTAGCACGGCAGGACCGATCAACGCTGATACATCTTCCCGATATGAGGTAGAGGTCATCACAACTGACAGAAAAGCAGCCACGAAAGTGATAGTTGATGTGATTGACGTGAATAACAACCCACCTGAGTTCCAGCAGACATCATACAAGGCAAGTGTGGATGAAAACCTACCAGCTGGGACCAGCGTGGTAACTGTGAAAGCCATCGATCTAGACCAAGGGGAGAACGGCTACGTGACCTACAGCATTACAAACCTAAGTCCTCAGCCGTTTGTCATTGACTACTTTTCTGGTGTTGTCAGCACTTCAGAGGTCCTGGATTATGAGCTCATCCCGAGGATTTACAATCTGAGAGTCAGGGCATCTGACTGGGGATCCCCTTTCAGGAGAGAGGTGGAAGCATCTGTCACCATAACTCTAAATAACCTTAATGACAACAAGCCTTTGTTTGAAAACATTGAATGTGAGGTCACTGTGCCAAGGGATCACGGGGTGGGAGAGCAGATTACGACGGCTTCTGCCATAGACGCAGATGAACTGCAGCTCGTCCGGTACTACATTAAATCAGGGAACGATCTCGGCCTGTTTGAAATGAACCCAAACTCCGGCCTGCTGTCGCTGAAGCTACCCCTGAGCGAGGGGGAGGCGGCTAAGGTCTCGATCCATAGTTTGCAAGTCGTCGCGACCGACGGCGAGCACGAGACTCGGCCGATGAAGATGAACATCACTGTCATCACGGCGCGCAAGCCCGTCCAGGTGAAGTGTGTGGAGACGGGCGTCGCCACCATGCTGGCCGAAAAGCTGCTCCAGGGAACCAAAATCCACGCCCAAACCGAGCCGGACGATAACTATATGGACGTTTACTCAGTCAACCGGTACGCCCCTCAGTTCGATGACTCCTTCCCGGGTTCGGTGGAGGTTAAAGAGGACCTGCCTGTTGGGGCTTCGGTTGCTCATTTGGGTGCCACAGACCCAGACAGCGGCTTCAACGGGAAGTTGGTATACGTCATTGCAGGAGGAGACACAGAGAGTCGTTTCATCGTTGACATGGAAACCGGTTGGCTTTCGGTGTACTCTCCGCTGAACCGTGAAACGACGGACCGCTACACCCTCAACATTACCGTTTACGACCTGGGGATACCGCAGAAATCCTCCTCACGTCTATTGGATGTGAAAATCCTGGACGCCAACGACAACAGCCCACAGTTTCTGCAAGATTCCTACTCGATTGAAATAAGCGAGAGCACACCGGCCGGGACGGAAATTATCCAGGTGGACTCAACGGATAAGGACCAGGGGGATAATGGAAAGGTCATGTACTCCATTTTAGGGGGCACGGATCATTTTGCTATCAACGAGCTAACCGGCGTGGTGACTGTGACAAAGCCGTTGGATCGGGAGCGCTACCCGTCGTATGCCTTAAAGATCGCAGCTAGAGACCAGGCAGTGAGTGAGCCTCAGTTGGTCTCTGTAGTGCCTCTTAGAATTACCCTAGAAGATGTGAACGATAACCCTCCTAAATTTGTTCCCCCCAATTACCGCATCAAGGTGAGGGAAGACCTTCCTATCGGTACTGTAATCATGTGGTTGGAAGCTCATGACCCTGACGTTGGAGCTTCCAGTCAAGTAAGGTACAGCCTGATTGATAACGGAGACGGACACTTTGAAGTGGACAAACTCAGCGGCGCTCTTCGGATTGTCCAGAATTTAGACTTTGAGACCAAGCAGGTGTATAACCTCACAGCCAAGGCTAAGGACAAAGGAAAGCCGATATCTTTGTCCTCTACCTGCTTCGTTGAGGTCGAGGTGGTTGACATCAATGAGAACCTCAACAGGCCGTTGTTCCGGTCGTTTGTGGAAAAGGGATTTATAAAAGAGGACGCCCTCATCGGGACTTCGGTGATGACGGTTTCAGCTGAAGACGATGACTCTGGACAAGACGGAGAGATTCGGTACTTCATACGGGATGGATCCGGCTTGGGAGTTTTTTCCATTGATGAAGAAACTGGTGAGTTTTTCTACTATACAAATCTACATGTCTAAGTAATTAGGTAGTTTTCAAACGTATCGGTATTGGTCCGATCAGAATAACTGGGCCGAGATCAACAATTAATGTTTACCATGTAGTAGAGATTCAAAGTATATTTGCATTGGTACCGAACGATTTTAGTCATTAATAACATATCGGTATTGATAAATAAAACTGGGCCGATATCAACAATTGATGTTCCATCTAATTTAATTTGTTGAAGGGGTTGCCCAGGTAGTTGGGAATCACAATATATTGCCAATAGCATTGTTCCCGATCGATTTTAGTCCTAAAACTAGAATTTAAGAAGCAATATTTATTTCTGTCCTGTTTCTGTTTGTGTTTCTAGAGGGAAAAGAGGGTTGATCATGTGGTGTTTGCCTGGACATGTGACAGTGATAAGAAGGCTGTGGGGTATTAAACTAAAAGCAGAGAGGCAATGTCAGCATTGTGGTTGTTCTTTCAGGGTGCCAGAATGATATGGAAGCATATTTATTGGCCACCGCATTAATATCGGTATCAGACCAACTTTTCATATCGGTGCATCCCTACCAGGTAGCATGTGAAAGTGCAGCACAGGATTATGGGATTTTTAACTAAAGCAGGTTTGGAGTCTGTGAAGTCTGACTCACTGGGTCTGATCTGGAACTGTTTTTTAGACTCAAACATTAAAGACCAGCTATGCTTTCGTTTATCTCAGTTAATTATGTTAAGTTAAATGGTGCAGGCGGATGTGTTTATAGATGGGAAATAGTGGTAGTTTGAGTCTGAATTTCATTTTATTTTATTTGCAGATTGATTGGTGTAACATTTGATCAAGTTTAGAGTTGGGCTGACTTTAGTTATTGTCTTTTTACAGGCCACTTTCTTATTACACTCATTTTTCCTGTTTTGTGAACGAACTAGTGGCAGCAGCAGATGTAGCAGCTGCTCCTCAGACCTTTGTGTGCATTCCTGTAAAAAGATTCGGAGTGATCTCACATCTTCCCCAACCGACCTCTGGTGATACAGACGCTCCTCAGAAACGTTTTTGATTAGGAGGTTTTCATGTGTGTTCCGACAATAAAAAGCTGCTCTGTCTACACTTTTTTCCTGTGGATTATCCCATCCTGCAAAATACATGATAATACATGCTCTGCTGCCTTTAATGATTTCAACAGCTGACTCAAATTAGCTCCAAATATTCAGCCCGGAATGCTAATAAGACCCACGATCACCTGAGTTAAAGATGGTGGACCACTTTAGCTGCCCCTGTTTTTTTTAAGGTTATTTCACTCCTAACTTTCTTAAAGTGCATTTTTAATTAAAGTTCTCTCTCTGCTATACATATTTAATATCTGAATGTGGCAGTGAAACTAATTTTATGTATAATATATTGTAAGCACACTGGTCCATCTCTCCATGAGGAAGCCAGGAAACGGCAATTTAACACTTGGCTGCTTTACCTGTTTAAGAGGTGGTTTCTACCTTCAGGTCAAATGAGATGCATGTGAATTATTCAACAAGTTGACAGGAAGTCTGTTCAGGGAACCCGTTGGGGGAACACGTGCCTGCTAGATTCAGCACGAGTTGAGTTCTCCATGTTGTTCTCTGGGATTGTTTTAAAATAGTCTGAGAAAAAAAGAAAAACAGATCTTATTTGATGAAGATGGATGCTGTGCTGCATCCAAAAAGATTTCTATCATTGCTGAATTTCTGAGAAAACATCGCTAATGTGAGTTTGGATGCTGTTGTTAATGCCTGGATTTCGCTCCAACATCTGGACCAACATTAATGAGAAAGAAGGGATTTTATACGGTAATGTTTCGTTTCTGGACGCAGTTTCATCCGCATCAACATAATGAGGAAACTGCTAATGATAAATGAATGTTTTTCTCTTGTAATTTTCTGTGAAATAAACTCAGGGGTAATTCGGTTGACAACATGACAGCAATGACAGAGATCTAGACTTTCTCTGGTTTCTTTAGGGTCTGACCATCTGATGCTGAGTTCCAGTTTCTTCTGTGTAAATGTTTCTTCACTAAACCAGTAAAATCCTACAATTATTAATCGTCAAACAAACAAAGGTTAATGGAAGGAAGGCCATTAATAGTCTAAAATAAGTTCTATCATTAATGAATCACAGCACATGTGTATAACCTTTACCTGATTTTTAAAACCCAACATAAAATGTGTTGGTCAACATTCTGTTTATGGGAAATGATCTGTAATTCAACTGAACTTTAGTTTAAGGAGGCTATAATCTGGTGGCTGTTAACTAGATTAACCAATCCAACCATAAGAAATTAAAACCTGTATTTATTTTTTTTAAGTCCGTGAACACACAACACTCTTCAGCGCAGAAGACGTCACTGTGTGAAAAAGGGAAATGTTCTAACATGAACCTAATAACCCAACATTTACATTTTTTCCATAGGAAAAGAATATCTGATTGGTGCATCTGTAATTAGTACAGAACTAAAGCAATTATTACAATGAATGACCGTCTTCTACTGGATGTATTGTGAGTAAGTTTAATGGTCCTACAGAATCAGCTTATTTGCTTTGTCCGGCTTTGCTGGCGAGTATTTAGGAGCGACTGTGTTTCCTGCTGTGTGGATTATTCCTTATGATGCAGCATGAAAGTACACTTCCTCCGGATATGACCAAAAATGATTTGGCATGTTAAAGCTTTGACGTTAAATATGGAGTAGAACTGGGTTCTAGATCTGCTGGTTCCTAGTAAATTAAGCATAAACTCAACCAAACGGCTGTAATCTTTGTTAGTCTTGTACAATATAAAAACATGAACTTGTCGCTACTGTTGAGTTTGATGCATCCAATCAGCATTTAGAGCCTGTTGCACATATGGAGTTGCCTTACCGAATCCAAACATGCAACGGTTAGCGTCTGCTTTATGTCTCGTAGAAACGCTGTTAGACAAGCAAGAAGTAAAGACATGAAAATAAAAGGAGTTTTCCTCTGCAGCACCTGAAAATCCAGCAGCACACAAACGATTGGAACGATTTAGTTCTGTGGCCAAAGTCTGCACATTTATCTGTTTTCATGTGACTTCTCATACCTAAATTATTTGGAGCTGCTTTGGAATAATAATATTAGGACTTGTTACATCATTTCATGCATTATCCTCGACCCGTGCAGTCAGCAGGCGTTTTGACGAGGCGCACGGCTCCCGCTAAAGTTCTAGAACAGCACAAACTCTAAGGAGCGGCGTCATCGTCTACTTAATTTCAGAAGCCTTCATTAAGTGATTAACGAGAGGTGCAACAGCGGCGTTGTGTCGGGCCGGGTCCTGTTATTATGGCGCACGTCTGAGGTCAGCGGACGACTAAGTGCAGCCGAGGCGGCGATACCCCTCCCAGGACTTTAAGTACATGAAGGGTGAGGTTTGTGAAAGGAACCATATGTGTTTGCAATATAAAGCTTTGAGAAGGAAAACATAAGCACCCGGGTATACCATATATATATATATAGAGCTATAAAGTGAGTCCTGGAGCTGCATGCTGGGATTTTTAACCGAAATGATTTCAAGAAAAGAAAGTAAAAGTTGGTGTGAGGAGCATCCAGATGTGAAATGTTTCTCAGCATCCAGAGGAACCCTCTGCACATCTATATGTATGTATGTGTAATCATAAACGTGTGCTCATGTGTTTGTAAAGACCATTATTACGTTCCTCTGATGCCTACTATTATGCTGCCACATGAATCTGAGAATCCCACGCTTTCCTCGCTAATGTGAAGACAGAGATGGGAATGAAGCAATCAAGCAATGCCAGGAAATGATCGATCTGTTTAAGATAAGAATCAGGATTAAAGCTTGTAATGGCAGTTTGTTCCTTTATCTCAGTTCACGTCGGCATGTTTAACCGAGGACCAAAGCTGGAAAGTGTGTGAACCCTCTGTGGCGTAGGAGTCCGACACAACTGTTTGGCCAGACGTCCTCTCTTTTATTAAAAGCTCTGTGGTCCCTGGATCGTTGCCATTTTAGTTTAAACACACTCTTATCACGGCTTCCTCGCCTGGCGTACACGAGTTTTCCTCCTAACACCTCTGAGGGTGCGTTTCCTTAAAGCCTTTTGTGTTTAGTGCTGGGATCTCAATATGTTTAAATTCACTTAGAAACATCCAGAATGTTTCCTCTAACAACAGGCTCAGTTATTCAGTTGCATGCTAACGTAGACGTTGCTCAGATTCTGCTCGGCCTAAACACATCTACAGTTTTCATTAGAGTCCAACCGGCGAAACGAATGTTAAACTTTGGGCTATTTTTAAGTTTAAAAATGTGTTACATGTCAGTAGATTACAGATTATAAATTCAAAATAAAAGGAATTACATAATTGATTACAAGACTGTAAACATACCTCAAAAATGATTTTTTTAATTAAGTGTATTTGGTTGATCTCTGACAGTCACATGGTTGGATGACATAACTTTGTGATATGAATATTGAGCAGGCTATTATTGAACTGACCAACATCAGACCACATCTTTTTATGTCTCTACTTTTATCGGATTTAATAGAAATATGTGAAAGCTTCTGCTGTTGGTTGATGCATTTGAAGACAGAAAGAAGTTCTTGGTTTTGGCTCATTTTATTGATTAGATATTAAAAACATCAGATTTGTTTGCATTTGCTGACCGATCACCACATGAATATTCTGTTGAGATTATTTATATACTGATAGTTTTCCTCTTGTCTGTTTGGCTCGTATATATTTGCTGCTGTAGCACAGGCAGCTTCTCCTGCTGCTGCTGCTGGATTTAAAGTTTTGAGATCACTCTATTGTGCTGAAGTGTTTGCTTTCAAATGAGCTCTTATTTTCAGCTACTAGTTTTATGTCCTTTTGCCGTTTTTCATCCAGTTTTTTCAGACTTCTCGTGAAAACAACCAATTTGCCTTCTGAAGGAGCGACGGCGGCCATCGAGCTACTAATCTTGTGGTTGACAGATGAGTGCGGTAGCAGCAGAGCTAAATCTGAGGATCCTCCTGCAGAAATCAGAACAAAGGCAGGAGGAGATCCACTGATCTAGGACCTGTCTTATCTCTGCTTTATATGTTGCGTTGGTTTTGCAGATCGACTGCAATTGATCAAAAAACTGAGATAATGATAGTTTGAACACAAAAGTCAGACAGGCGGTGCAGGTTTGAGATTTTAAACCTGTTTCAGCAACAGTTTAGCCAGGATTGTGGATGTGGAGTAAGCCACTGCAGAGCTACATACGGTATGTAGGTCAGAAATAATCTGTCTTTGTGTGTAACCTCTCAAAAACATGTGGCTCAAACATGAACTAATAACGATCATTAGCAAAGACAAAGAGATCAACCTCCAGTCAGGCTCTGCAACAAGAGACTCAAACACAAACAAACTTTTACACTACTTACACAATTTAGATTGCTGTTCGTCTTTGTTTTGCTACTAGCAACATGCTAGTAGCAGTAGTTTGGGAAGCCCCAAACCAAAGCTTGAACGGAACGGCTTGCAAACCGCGTTGGTGCAAAAGGCCTGAGAGGCAGTGTCCATCAACAGGTGGGGGAGGGCCAGTGTCGCTTAGGCTTATCATTTGTGCAGATCCAGTTTTGATACGGTAACCCTTGCATGAGGACAGCTCGATGCAAGCTAGCAATAAAAGAATGCTCATTGTGATAAACCCGAACAAGCCCGCTCCTGAACCGGCGCCTGAATCATCCTGACACGCCTTTAATCAGTCAACGATCCAAAGATAAAGACTTTTAACTCCAGTGAGTTACCCTTCGTTGATCTTTAGTCATTTAGCCGATCGTTTTATTGGTCTTAGAGTTCGCGTTTAATGCAGGAAGAGCCGGCCCGAGCACCAGGAACGAAACCAAATGAAAGGACAGAGTTTATTTGTTGCTCCATGTGTGGAACATTAAAGAGGCGTGTGACTGTCAGAGCAGCGTGGTCCTCTTAATTAGAAGGTCACGGAGCTGCGAGGCTGTTCCAAATAAACATTTAAAGGGCCGCGTCGTCACTCTGTAGCAGATGCAGATGTTTCAGTCTGGAAATCAGGATTAAGAGTGTATCTATATGAACTTGTCAATATAATCCCTCCCCTTTGAGCTCATCAGCCAGATTTCACTGGTGGTGCTTTTGGTTGTGCTCTTCCTTATTGTTTAAAAGGCCCAGTGGGATTTTGCGTGCTAGCTTGTGTTTTCCCTTTGCTGAGCCCCTCTCACGCAGGAAAAAGGCTCCGGTGATGAGACGCTGCGGCGTCCTGCCTCAAAATGTCAGAGTGTACATGGTGACCAGGGCGTCCATGGTACATGGGAAGCAGATGCTAGCTCTATAATGCATGCATTGGCCTTTCCTCCTGGATAAAATATGCATTGCCCTTTCGCTCGCAGCTGTTTTTCGGGCTGCGCCGTGAAAGCTCTCTTTGTGAAGGTAAATGAAACAGTTTGATGGGTGATGGCAAATTTCTGCTCCATTTTAGCACAAAGCTGCTTTTTCCCCACGTCTTTATGTTGGAGTCATTCACGTTGGAGCGCCTAGATTTGTCTGAAGATGTTCGGCTCCGCAGCGGCGCATGCTTCCAGAGGGTCTTTGCTTGGGTGCAGTTACCGTGGAGACGGGAGCAGGAATGCGCGGCCGCACCAACTTGATTCTAGGTTGCTAAACGAGTAGCACGCTTCCTCCCGTTAAAAAGCATGTTGGACATTCAGTCCATTAAATCTTTTTAAGGAAACATAAAAGCGGCCTCGTGCCTCATTATGAGTTAATTTACTACCATGATGATCTGCATTATTACATTAAATATTTACACTTTTAAGAGAAACTAACGATTATTTTCATAATGGACTAATCTGTTGAATATTTGAAAGATCGATTTATTGCTTTTTATTATTAATTTATTTACCATCTATTTTCACAAATAAACTATTAATAGTAAAATGTCATTAAGAAAAAGGAAATCTAAGAGAATTGTGCCGTTCACTGCAATTTATTTGACATGGTTTAAAGGAAGAAATGAGCTCAATAGTGTAAAATATTTGTACAAAAATGAGGTAAAATGATATCAAACATATTGATTTTTCAGCATATTACCAATAATCTCAGCCCTTATTATTCTCTAATATTTAATTAGATGTTTATTGTGAATGTTCTGACTTAGTTGGACATTCTTGTTCCTAATAATCTGAACTTGTGTCTCTACCAGCATGTTTAGAACAGAGTTAGTAAGTGGTAGACATTGCTGGGGGTGAGCGTCTTGTTCCACATGTGT
>JAVLVB010000664.1:92982-104040 GCA_032876305.1 Orestias chungarensis
CTTATTAGCTTATTTTACCGCGCTGGTTCTTCCTCTCCTGCTTCAACTCAGACATGTTTTGGTCTCAGATGTTCACTTAAAGAAGACTTTCCTACATTTTCCTGCTCCGCCATCTTGCTCAGGGCAAATGTGTTTATGAGCCATGTGCTAGCAAAACAAGGCTAACGATTGGCTGGTTTCTTCTTCTACTGCTCCACTGATAGATCACAGCGAATGTGATGAAAATATTCAGACAAAAGTCTGGTGTAAATACTTTATCAGAACTGTGGTTTTACACACTTTAAACACTGATATATACTTTGAGGTCCCCAATTTCTACACAAGTTGAAACAGCGCGTTATCAACGCTGCATTTTGCTGCTACGCCATATTTGGTGGGCAACGTAATTTTGACTTGCTGGGCCGTCAATAGACTCCAGAGGGTTAAGAGAGAGAGAGATAAATCAATAAACATTGCTTTGTGCGTTTAGAGACGTACGAGTTGTGCTGGTAGCTAAAGTGAGATGTTCTCCTCGTTGAGTCGGAGTGCTCTGAACAACGGCCATCATTTAGAATCACTCCCAGGCTTTCTTCTCTTGAAGGGGTTTCCTCTAAACAATGGAAGCTTTGTTTATTTAGCTAAATCTCTAAAGCTATCTTAAGTGGAATTAAAGAGATCCATTACAATCCATCCAGTCATTTTTCACTGCAGATGTCAGAACTGGGCCTGTGCTTCCTGAAATACAAACTAATAATTATCATGTTCTTGTGGTTCTATATGTTTCCATGTTTATATAAGGAACCTGATACCAGAGCTGGAGTCCCCCCCCCCACTAAACTCACCACCATCCTTACTAAAAAACCCCAACATTGCTGTAAGTTTGCTGCTGACAGCCTCTTTTTGTCCAAGCTAACAGCGTCTGGTCATGCATGAAGTGGAAACGCCTCACTGACTCAAACGGCTGTAACAGTTTGTCTGGTATGTCGGCGGAGGTTTGAGGGACATGGTTTTATGCGGCCGTTTATCATCATTGAGATTATCTCTCAGGCCAATCCCGATATGCTGACCTCTCTGTGACCTCTCCCTCTGAGAGTCACGTATTCGCTGGTTATGGTGAAGCCGTGTCCAGTCGTTCAGGTGTGCAGGTGTTATTAAAGCATTTGATCTGCTCAGAGCAGTTCTGACCTTCCACAATAAAGGCTGAACCATTGGAGTTATGGACCTTTGCCTCTGCGTAGGAAGGCCATGAAATAATCAACTTGCTTTCCTTTAGAGGGAATCCTGTTTCTAACCAACTTGATATGATATTTTCACCAGCGTAGCATCTCCACTCACAGAATAATCTCAAACAAGTATCATTTCCTCTTCTTTAAAGATATTTTACAGTCATATTTATTGTTAAAGTTAAAATGTCATTGATGCAGACGTCATATGTTTGCTATTGTTGCTTATTTTTCTGAACAGGCACAGAAAATGATTGTGTTGAACTATTTCTGCTGCTAGAAATATATCAAAAAACAAAACTGACATCGGCACTTTAAACACGTCTCCATTTGTGGTTAATGTTGTCTGTAAGGTTGGCTGGAGTTTAAAAACCCTCCTGGGTCTCAGTGACTTTATTCCTCATGTGGAACTGAAACACTTGTAATCAGGATGGGATGTTTTGCTCCTCAGGTTATCAGACAGCATCTTAGTTACATGTTTATAGATTTATAGATTCTGATTGGCTGCAAAGTTAGCGTCGCAGTGATAACATGCAGCTTTAACGTCATGACCCTGAGCCGGACCTTCGGCCCCAGGCCTCTCAGTCTGCTTTTTTAACATGGACGTTGTAGAAATTTAGGTTTGAATGAAATAAGGAAAACTTAACTTATTTAAATTATTATGAAATAACGACGTTGATTATGATAAATCTCATGACCCATCCAGGTGATCAAATATCTAACTTTAGTTGAAATATTTGTTGTGATTAACACCTTTTAAGAAACTATATGTGGACAACGCTTTTAAATAACTTTAGCATAAAAAAACTAAACATTCAACATCATGGAGTTTTCCTGAACAATAAATCAGGTTTCTGGATTTTTTGCCCATGTTTGGTGTTTGCAGGTTTGACATTTTTGAAACAGAGATCATGGGAAGTCGGGGGGGATGTGAACATAAAGCTGCTGCGTAATAAGAAGCTGAGTGTTGGAGACCTTCTATTAGACTAGGCTCAACAACGAGGTGCAGGAATTCAAAAGATTTCTGCCAGAGCTTTGGGGAATAGAGGGGGGGGGCATTTATGAAAGCATGTGAGCTGGAGGCCTGAGAGGGCACAGGAATGTGGGGTAGAGGTGAGCAAAATTATTAACCCAACATACTCATTCATGGGGCTGCATTAATCTGTCGATTACTTTTATGATTATTCTATTGTTATTATTAATTTATTTAGCATTTACTTTCACATGAAAGCTATTAAAAACTAATTTTCATTAAGAAAAAGGAAAAGACAATATAATTGTGCTGTTCACTGAAACTTATTTAACTTGATTTAAAGAAACAAATGAGCTCAATATTTGTTCACTTTTAGGCATAAAATACCAAAACTAGGTAAAATTCAGCATATTAACAATAATCTCAGCCCTTATTATGCTCTAATATTTAATTAGATCTTTATTGTGAATGTTCTGACTTAGTTGGACATTATTGTTCCTAATAATCTGAACTTGTGTCTCTACCAGCATGTTTAGAACAGAGTTAGTAAGTGGTAGACATTGCTGGGGGTGAGCGTCTTGTTCCACATGTGTTCCTTTATTGTTGCTCCTGCAACTCTAAATGAATATGAACTAACTTCATTAACAGTATTTAGCGCCTTTATTTTCTTATTAGCTTATTTTACCGCACTGGTTCTTCCTCTCCTGCTTCAACTCAGACATGTTTTGGTCTCAGATGTTCACTTAAAGAAGACTTTCCTACATTTTCCTGCTCCGCCATCTTGCTCAGGGCAAATGTGTCTATGAGCCATGCGCTAGCAAAACAAGGCTAACGATTGGCTGATTTCTTCTTCTACTGGTAGATCACAGCGTTAGGTAGCTCATTACTGCCACCTACTGACCGCATATATAACAGATTGTGTTAGAAATAGACGCTTACGGTAAAACGTGATTATAAAGCAACTAATTGATGACTAAATTAGCTGATTTTAATTGATTAAATAGATTAGTTGTTTAAGCTTTACTCATTTACCTTTACAAGCTGCAGAGGCAAATATTCACCAAATCAGCTCCCAGCTAGGAATTTACTCTTAATCTGGCAGCAAGCATGTTCTAAATGTTGTTGTTTGTAACGTTTGCCAACATTCAGTAAACAGTTTATCATTGACAAACAAAAATCAGTGTGTTAAAATAATAGCCTCTAGTTTCGACATCTCTTGTATGTATAAGCTGTAGATTGTTTACACACACGTAAGATACCTGCTGGTCCTGATAGCTGAAAGCGGTCTGACGTCTCTACGGCACCGCCGCTGTGCTCGAGTAGCTTTGAAGAACAAAGCCGGAGGCAAAAGAAAAGAGTGGAGAAGAAAGCGGAAGGGAGTCTTGGCAGAGGCTTTCGCACGGCCTGTTTTTTCTGCCTTGCGGCCTCGGGGCAGGTTTTGTTCTTGACTTACAGGGTAGGAGAGCATATGGGAGGGGTGTGACAACCAAATTCATCTTTCATCTGCTTTGTTGAAAAATGTTTTCCCCAGAAGCCGTTACAGATACATTTAAGTGTTTTTATTATTTTTTTTTTTCCCGTTAACATGATCATTCTTTACTTATTTGAGTTTCTGTGACCAATGACTAATGTAGAATAAAGTCATATTGTGGTTTAACACACTAAAATCACTGAGCTCACCAGCAGGGGGCCTTTCCTTGGCAGATATGCTGTATTCTTTTCTGCAAAGTTAATTACAGTACAGAGACAATGGCTGCCAATAGATTTTTAGCTTTACAGTTTACCAGGCGACAATGATACTTTCATCAGTGAAGCTGTTACTGTTGGAAGGAAGAAGAGTCGACGTCAGCTGTTTTTATGGACAGTGAGACTTTGAAATGAAAGACAGGGAGAATAGAAATGTCAGAAGCTAAAAGAAAGCATTGCTTCATTTGAAGTTCAGCATTCTGTTTGGGAAAAGTCTCTGTGAGTCATACTAGCGATGTTAGCCGCTCTAACAGTATAGTTCTCAAAAATAGACCTTTAGTTGAGCGACCAAACTCTGATTTGTCATTGACTCGCCTCAGACTTCCGAATGCTTGATAGTGCGGTTACTCATTAACTGTATAAAACATTGAACTTTTATGCTTAAAATGACCATTTAGTTTGGGAAAAGAAGAAGCAAAGAGTGATATTAGGAGAAAAGTAACATGCTTTGTCTTTACATGGCAGCACAAGCTAAGTTTTACAACCTTCATCCCACATTATGCTTATTAAACATGCAGCAGGACGTCATTTTTCACAAAACTAGTTTACGGTCCTCATGTTTGGAAGCAAGCATATGTTACAGCGTATAAACCACAGTGACTCCAGCTTTTGTCTGTAAGACCACAATAAGGTGCGCCTTATTGTCCAAACAATACGGTAATGTGCCAGAAAATAACACATTCCCTGGTTTTTCAGATTTTCAATTGTTGTGGATGAATGTTAATTTTAAAAGTGCGATTTTTATTAGAATATACATACATTAGGAGCTCAACTATTGTAGAACAGCATTGGGAACACTAGAGCGGTGTCACCTTGCCTACAGAGCTCTCTCATTTGCATGCTGCTCTTACTGGCGCCTGGTGTTGTTGCCAAGACGTTTGTAGCATTACGGCAGTTTTCTTAGCTGACCTTTATTTGTACCTCACAGCCCTTCCGTTACGTTTAGAGAACTGTAAACATGAGTGATGATGGGATAGAATCCCAGGACAAACCGAGATAAAGGTAAAGTAAAGCAGTGTTAGGGAATAAACGTTCCCTGTATTCTCCTGGAGAGATACAGTTCAGCATTGTGTGACATGTCATGTAGAGTATATCTCTTTAAACCTGACAGTTACCCGGGGCTAATGCGCATCGTGTGCATCGCATCGCATTTCATTTCCGAGAGTTAGTGAGCAAACAAAGGCTGGAGCAAAACTCAGAAAGTCTTTGTAAGCTTTGGGAAATGTGCTTTTATGATCTTCTGGGGCTCCTTATCTAAGGTCCTAATGGACACCAGCCAGCCACTGAAATTGAAAAGCACATATCTGCTAATAATACGCATCCGTGGCGGGATTCATTTTATTAGCTTTAGATAACGGCTAACTCAAACACAGCCATACATTTATTTTGCAATTCATGGAGGTCATTCAAGCGCTTCGACTAACAAAGACCAACAACAGCGCCTCCGTTGTCTTGCAAATATAAGAGATTCTTTATGATGCTTTTATGACTCGACTTTATGTGTTTGTTGAAAAATGGAGACATTCAAGTGCAATGTTATCTGGATAATAAAGCGCTGTAATAGCAGTGATAGTTTTTCAGTCATTGGTGAAAGCGGTTTATTATCCAGGGAGGCACAAATAACAGTTTAACCAGGTGAGCTGAGGTGAGGTCCTGGCCAGCAGTGTGCTAGTATCAAAATGAGCTCATCAAAAACAGAAGAAAAATGAATGTGTAGCAGCAACAGAAGTGGTTACGGTTACTTTCCTCTTTTTTCATCAACTCTTTATGACCCAAAACACGTTAAACATGTGAAATGACCATTTATAACAAATTCTAAAGAGAGAAAAGAGTACCGTGATCCTGGATTATCAGAATTAGTTTTGACTTTGATTCCTGTTGAAATTCAAATAAAGATGTTGTTTCTCAGGCATTGATGGTAAAATGTTTCAAGTGTTCAAAATGTTGAGTTGGCAGCAAAGAATATTTCACTTATTTCTGTGGTTACTTTTCTTTTTCTCCGATTTTTTGCTACTGGTTGGTTTTTATTCCTTCCAACAAATACAATGTACGGTAATTTAGATTCCTTTTGTCAGCGGTAGGAGCAAAATTAAAGAAATCTCCTCGCTCTTTTCTACGCCCACTCACGCTTTTCCCTTCCTGCTCCTGATGCGCCTGCCGAGCGCCTGATGAGTGCTCGCCTTAGTGCCGTTGGCCGGAGATACAAAGCAGAGAAGCAAAGCAAATTCACCGAAGTGAACTTTGCTTTTATCGAAAGATCAACAAGCCACTTTATCGCCGCTGGTCACAATCAAAGGTGTCTCCTGGTGAATGAGAGTGAGAGGCAGCCAGCGGATCAATGAGATCCGCCGTTCGCCGAGCACGTAGCTGTCCTGCACGTTCACATGCAGCAGCAGCGGCTCATTCAGCAGAGTATAACTCAACCGTCGCCATCCCTTGCCACTTACATATATGCGTCTGACAGCTGTTTGGTTTGCTCAGCTGAAGGTTAGAGCCCCCGCATAGCAGGGAAATGTAAACAGGAGAGCAATGACTGGCAGTTGATAATGGAAAGGGTCCGTTGACAAATACATTTTTAACCCGACTTTATTACTAGAAATCTGTGTTTGAGATCCACAATGAAAGGTTAAAGGGTGTTCATTTGATTTTGTGCCACAGGTGTCATTCGAACACAAGAGCTGCTGGATCACGAGACCACGCCGCACTACTGGCTCACAGTCTACGCCATGGACCGCGGCGTGGTGCCACTCTCGGCTTTTGTTGAGGTCTACATCGAAGTCCAGGACGTCAACGACAACGCGCCGCAGACGTCCGAGCCCGTGTTCTACCCGTCCGTCATGGAGAACTCCCCCAAGGACGTCTCCATCATCCAGATAAACGCGGCCGATCCTGACTCCAAGGCCAGCGACAAGCTCAGCTACAGGATCACCAGCGGGAATCCACAAGGCTTCTTCACCATCAACACCAGGACGGGTAAGACGAGTGTCGTTGTCTCATTACCCCGGTGTTATGGATTATGGGGTAGATATAAAAATGTATGGTTTAGTTAGTAGTAACTCCATGACCTTAGATCCCATATGTCAGATCCTCTCGTTTCTACATCAGGGGTCGTAGTCATCAGATGTGATAATGGGAGGTAGGTTGCTTCTCCTCATCCAACCCCATCAGTGTCCTTAAAAGCCTTTAATGCAGCAGATAGAAGGAGCTGTTTATGTAGCCTGACATGGATCACAAGCCAAGCGACGGCATCAGTGACTCTGCTGGTGGATCTGCTGTTTTCACCCACAACAGGAGCGGGCTGAGCCCAACACTCCAACACTCACACGGTTCTCTGGAAGCGATGTCATGATTAATATTTGAAGGTCTTTTAAAGCAGATCAAGCCGGGTGTGTTTAGTGGTAGAGCAGGAAAAAGTGCCTGTGTAGGTGAAGCCTCATGTAAAGACAGAGCTGTCTTTTGAATTCACGTGTTCTCAAAGATTAGGAGCAGGTATGAAATACATTCAGACCAACAGGTCCTACCTAAGCAACTGTAACATTAATATACAACACAATAAAGCAAAGTGTCACAAACTTTAAGAAAGATTCAAAGTACAGATCTTTACACATTTGTTATTGAAGGAATACAGAATATTTAAAAAATCTATTAAACATAGAAACTATAGCCAAAAATCAAGTTTACTATAACTTGGCTATTTGCTACTTATTCAATTAAAAACAGCAAGAAAATAAATCAATTTAATCTATTAATGCAGGGATTTGAATAATTAAGAGAAGTGAGGAAGTTAGAGTAACTAAAGCTGATCTGAAGAATCGTTGTTGATTTAAAAACAAAAGCTGCTCACATTGTTTCATAGATTATTAAAGATGTTACATAGTTCCAGACTTTGTAAACAAATGTAGATGGAAAAAACACGTCTCCTTTAAATTGGATTCCAGCTCTGATCTGAATCCTTTATAATCTCTAGCTGTGTTTCTATCAATGTTTTTTAATGCACATTTTAAAGTTTGGCATTAGAGAAAATATTGGCAAAGTTTGAAAGAACCTCCTGCTTTTCGCTTGTTAGGCTTCTCTAAAAGGTTAAGTTAAGTATGATTGAAACATTTCTCAAAGTTTCCATGTTGCAAATTTTTATACCGATGCAAAACGTCAATATGTGAGAAAATTCAGTTTTTTACGTAATTCTAGTTTGATTCGTTCCAAACAAGTGGATGGAAACACGTCCGATTTCCTTTAATCTGCTTTGTGACATTTATAAAAGTGAAATGATAATTGAATGGAACCAATACTAACTATTTTTGTGTTGTTTCTCACACTATGTTCCGATTTTTTGAAAAGATTTATCCATTCAGTCGTATATGTGTCAGATGTGGACAAAAAAAAGGCATTTTGGCCAAAGTTAGTGAGAGCAGAGACGTCACAGCCAAAGAGAGACGATGGTGAAGATTCCTGGGTAAAAGCATTGGTCCTTCTCTGAGACACAGAGCTGGTGCAAAGTATGAGCAGCGACCTCAGTCAGTATTAGGGTGTTTGTTCTGTACGCAGAATAGAAGGGCAGGAAAACACCAGCAGCTGAAGTGAGCAGGAAACACAGGGAGTGTAGGGTAAGTTTACCATTACTAACAGGTCTGTCACTGCTTTAGCTGATCAGGAGGGGAGGGTGGCTGCACTTGCACCACTTTGTTCCTGGCTCATGTGTGTGGTGTTGTTTCTCAAGGTGGTCACATCAACAAAGCCCAGTTATTTTTGTTGGAAGTGGCGAAGGGAGTTCCTGACCAAATAAGGAGGCATTATTTAAGTTAGCTCCTGAACTGAGCTCGCAGCGACGCCGCGCTCTCAGCGACTGCTGGGAAAAGAACAACAAGAAAAATCTGAACTTTTCCGTTTGCACTCATGGATTTTGTTCTGTCTGTGTGCGTTCAAATAAAAGCTCAGCTGATAAGACTGATAATAAATGATTTGTCTAGTTTCTAGAACGATTGTACTAGATGACCCTGGAAATAAGACAAAACTAAAAAGCTATAAGAGCTTTTTTAAATCTATTTATATTTATTTATAAGTGAAAACATCTGGCAGTGGAACAAGTATTAGTATTATCAAGAAACGACAATGTGTTTGGAATGCTCCTATAGAAACATGTCCCCTTGTTTACCTCATACTGAACAATCTCTAATCTTACAGCTGGATTAAAGCTCTTAGCCCACATATGGATTTCAGGTTATATAATAATGAGCCGCTGCCTCACGTCCACCGTAGGCAAAATCACTTTACGGTCCAATTTGAACATCTACTGCATGTTTTATGATCGTCAGAGGAGCTCACAGAACAAAGAAAACCCCACATAGAAGCAGAAGGATAACACCCATTCATGCATGTCAAAGCTCGTTTAAACTTTCATCAGCGGCACTTACATCAACTTTAACTAACACTGGTTTGGAGGAGGCTTCCCTGAATCACTGCTCTCACTCTCTGCCTCTGAGATTTAGTTCTGTTTTTTAAGGTTTAGTTAAAGTTATACCCAGAGCTGTTTGTGTAGTTTGAGCTATTTTATGTTATTTGTGAAGCCGATGAGTGAGTTAATCGCTGATTTATGTACCTTCCAAAAGAATTCACACCCTCTCCGATGGCTAAAACAAACTTTGCTTTAGTTGCTCAAACGTTGTGGGCCTGGACTTAAGTTAAGCACATTTTATCATGGACACCAATGAAGACGACGGACAGGAAGTTCAAAGCAGAGGAACTTCAGAAAACTTTGTTTTGGATCAAAAGAAGCTAATCTAAGGGTATTTGTTTGCTAACAGGGCTGCAACTGCTGATTATTTTAATAATTTTAAATAAATCCCCCTGCGTGAGTTTAAGGTATAACCCTAGTGCTGCTGCCTCATGCTAGTTTAACTAGTTTACAGTCCGTGAAAGTCTAGACGTCTCGGCTACATCGGCGCTGTTCCTCGTCCTGCGTCGTTTTACACGAGTGCTCCTCCTCTGCTCACCATATCTGCGTCTCCACAAAACAAATCACTGGGTCCAAGAAAATCACCGTAACGGTCCTTTAATGAAACATACAGGAAGGCGATCCGTCGATATCTTAGCAATGATTGGTTGGTTAGAAGGCCTAGTCCAAGCACGAATCTGTTCATGTTGACGCTGAATGACGGAGCGTTTTATTCTACTGGGTTCTGTTCTCAGTCTTCACTCAGGATCTATGGCAACGCGCCCAACATCCAGTCTGACTGAACCTAAAACAAGTAAAACTTCAGCCTGTAGATATGTGAGTCTGTAGTGACAGGGACGGACCCTGAACTTGGTTTTCTGTCTGTAAAATCATTTGTGCATCGTTTCCATTCACTACAAATATTTATCAATCCCAGTCAAAAGGAAATCTGGGCTTTAGTTTAGGAGTCTCCAGTGTGGGTTGACTTTTCCCACAAAATGCAATAGCGATATAGATTTTCATTTCTTTAATTCTGTGGTAGTCAACAGCTTAAAAATAGTCCAACACCCGCCCACATCATAAAGTTCATGCAACGATCTCGCCGCACATTACGCGCTTTTTTTAAAATTTCCGCTTTGTTTGGTGTTTTTCCGGAGATTTAAATTTACTTCATGCGTCTCTGTAATTACACGTTCTAAATTTGCATGGAAGGCGCAGGCGCTGTCCTGGCATATCTTCACAGGGGTGGGAAAAAGGAAAAGACCTTCAAGCCTGTGTTTTTTCTTAATGCGGGTTATGAAGCTTGGTAGGCCTGCGTGTTCCAAGCTAAACAGATCTATCATGAGCTATGGTCTTCTGCTGCCTGCTCAGCTCACACAGACTCGACTCGACGCCTTGGGTGGTGCCGCTCCACCTGTTCTTTTCCCCCCCAATCTGCCTCACTAAAGCCTCGGATAAAACTCTCTCTTTCTGCCAAGCTCCCTGAATTTATTTGGATTTAATCACATTTTTCCACATGTCCCGTCTCGCAGCGTAGAACTCGGGATTGTTGTGTGAGTGCCCATTAGAAGCCCGGCAGATTCACTTTGACAAGAGTTGCTATGTTTGTTAAAATGTTCCAAATAATGACCAGTTTAAACAGATGAATCTTGAGCTTCAAGGCAAAACGTCTGTAAATACTCGTGTAAAAGGACTTTTTCTAATTG
>JAVLVB010000664.1:104140-134886 GCA_032876305.1 Orestias chungarensis
TGTTAATGAATTCAGTTCATATTCATTTAGAGTTGCAGGAGCAACAATAAAGGAACACATGTGGAACAAGACGCTCACCCCCAGCAATGTCTACCACTTACTAACTCTGTTCTAAACATGCTGGTAGAGACACAAGTTCAGATTATTAGGAACAAGAATGTCCAACTAAGTCACAACATTCACAATAAAGATCTAATTACACATTAGAGAATAATGAGGGCTGAGATTATTGTTAATATGCTGAATTTTACCTAGTTTTGGTGTTTTATGCCTAGAAATGAACAAATATTTTACACTGTTGATCTCATTTGTTCCTTTAAACAAAGTTAAATAAATTTCATTGAACGACATAATTCTCTTGTCTTTTGTTTCTCTTTATTAAAATTAGTTGTTAATAGCTTATATGTGAAAGTAAATGCTAAATGAATTAATAATATAAAGCGATAAATCGATTAATCGGAGAAATAATCAACAGGTTAATTGATTATGAATGCAATCGTTAGTTGCAACCATACAAACTTCCACAGGCAATATTTATTTGTAAGTAGAAGTTTGGGGAAAGAGATTCATTTGAAACAAGGCTGTAACTATTCGGGGCGCTTAACCGATATTGAAACCAGATTTGGGTTCGATTTCAGCCAAAACTGGATTATGAGTTTATATCGACCTGCATCTACAGTCTTACATATGAGCAGTCCACCTATTATTGTTAACATTTGCTCTGTTTGAGTAATATCACTTAATCAGACCCTTTCTAACATTGTATCAATAAATAATTCAGGCTGTTTTCATTTCGGTTAAATATCCGTATTGTATCAGAAGAGAAAATCTGCATACATATAACATTAATTAATTATCAATATTCTTTACTTCCCTTTCCCTGAATGCTTTTACATGACGTGTGTTTTGAATTGCTGCTATAGAAATAAACTGAATTTAATGGAATTATCCTTTCAAAGTTATAAAAATACCACAGACATTGTGTCTTGGTCATCATAATTATGACTGCCGCATCATAAAGCACACATAAGCAAGCATCTCTATCTTGGTTTTTAATATCGGCCTGGTTTGGCTTATCGTACAGATACATTAAAACAGGAAATTTGAAAAGTGAAGCACTCGTAATACTTTCTAGATTCACCGATTAAAACAAACGAAAAATTGTTTATTTCAGGTATTATGGACACAAACTGAGAGAAAACAGAGAAAAAGGAAAGAAGGACAGAAAGTAAGAGGAAGTAAAGCTGCTGTCTTATTGCAGTAAATGCATATGATCTTGCTGTTATATTTGTATTGTTTGGACCTTCTGTAAACACTCTAATTGTTCCAGTATTGACCAATAGCCTTATTGATGATCATTAATCTGTGACACATGCAGACACGTGAGAGTTTAGGTTGGAGCCAATGAGCAGCTCCCCTCCTATAAAGGCTTACCCTTATCTTCAGAGTGTGGTGTGGCTCGGCCGATAACGGCTGCTATCTGATCCTAGTTGGTTGTTCTGCCTGTGATACTTGCTGGTGAATGATGTTGTAAATTAAAGCTTCATGGTGGATTTTTTAACTGCTCATGTTGATGGCGGGGCTCGCATCAGCTCCTAGTAGCGTTTAAAACGGCAAACTCATCATGTTTTCGGTGGCTTAACAAAGCACTGACCTCTATCAGGGGAAAGGAGATAGGAAAGGAAAACTTACAACAACTTCCTGGTGTTTCCGGTAATTTGACAGCAAATGCTTTTCACTGCGCTCTGGAGAGATTATGTGGTAGTTAGTTGTGTAGCTTAACAAAGAGAAGGGGAAGACGAGGACTAGAGCCACTTTTCCACTGATCCACCTATTTAACATGCTGAGCTTTTTATAACCTGGTATTTCTCATATCAGTCGATATTGTTATTTATCATGATACATCTTTATTTTTGAATGTTTAAAGTTTAATTATCTTTGTTTGGGGATACTGGGTTATGCATTCATCTGCTTTAACCCGTTTAACTAACTAATGCTGCAGGTTTGCTGTAGGTCTGATCTCCAACAACAACAGTAAACATTTGGTCTCTTGTTTAATTTTCTTCCTACTTTAACGTCTGCATGAGTGTGTTTATGTCCCATTTAAAGCCCTGCTTGATGTTATTTGTAATTTGTGTTTTTAAAGTGTTTTGTTGTGTCCATTTTGTAAAAAAAGGGAATAATCAGCATTTTCTTTTTGGCAACATTCAATAAAAGAAACAAAAAAGCAGCTCCTACTACTACCCCAACCGTTAGAAACGGCTCTGGCCTTGTTTAACGGATATTTGCAGGACCTCAACATGTGTGCAGGTCTTAGCGTTACTGATCACAGTGACGGTGCGCCAAGTCAAAGCCACCAACGGCCTCCAAGAGGCCCAAACTCCCTCCTGGTCTCCATTTGAACACTGGCTGTTGCAGTGAAGGACATGGTTGAGGGTACCTCTGTTCCTGCCCCATCTCAAACCAGCATGGGTGTAATTACTGTCAGCCCAGCTCAGTGTGTGTGTGTGTGTCCTCTGTGGTCAGCTCTGGCTCTAAAACTGGTTATTTTACGGTTCTTCAGCGTTTAGGTACTGACAGAAAGGTATGCACCTTTATTGACTTCCACAACGGCGCCAACAGAGAGCTGAGACATAGTCTGGCGACCCTCGTCTGGCCGTGCTGGAGAGCAAAACAGCTCGGAGAGTTTACTTTGGAATCATTTCCTGAAAGCAATACCGCAGGAATACATTTAGGAGCAAATCAAACAGAAACGCAACAGCATCCGACAAAAGTGTCGCAATGTTTAAGAATGTTTAAGAGTCACGAAATCTCTCATTTCTGATGAAAGCATGAATGGAAATGCTGAGGAATTTCTAAAGTTGAGTGTAACTAAACTAAAGACAGTCTCTGTTCTAAAATGTTTGATGCACCTCAGCTCACCAGGCCATGGTGAACAGATGAAAGTGATCATTTGAGGTAAAGCTGTAAGTGTTTTTAAGTGAACCTGATCTCCTAGCACAGGATCTTATTTCCTTTCTAGTGATGTTGAACGTTTCGCCTAGTTGTGGAACAACTAACCTTGTTTAGAACACCAGTTAGATAAATCACTGAACTGCAAACATTTAATTGATGGATGCTTTAATGCAGAGGTGGGAAACTTTTACGACCCTCAGAGACGTTTTTGTCTTTAGTCAGAACAAAAATGAATTAGAGCCTCTAAAGGATAGATAGCCTTTTTAAATAGGAAACTATGACACTGTAACTAGGTGTTAGATCTGCTTTTATGTTTTGAAACATTTTCTTTAAGTGCCATTCATGTTTTTTTTACACTGTTATAGTATACAGCCATAAATGAGAGGTACATAACACACGTGTTTCCATAAAATAAACATCTCAGCATAATATCTCACGACCTCAGCATCACATTTGTAGACTCATCACTGCACAACCCCAAAATAAGGATAATTGTGTGCGGGATAGCTGAACACCATCTGCCAAAAGATAAAACCTATTGGGTTTATTTACATCAGCAGAGCTTCTGCTGGCTTCCAGCGCAGACTACAAGTGTTTTTTTGACGTCTTAATGAGTAGGTTATCTGTTCCATTTTGTACAATTCCCTGACTTTTTGAACCCATGAGTCATAGGAAGGTGGCTCCAATTGCATCCTCTTGATTGTAAAGCATGCCAGGGCTGCTGTAAAAAGGACATTTAACAGATATACTTTGGCCAGTCCTTGCACACCATCTGGTATAATACCAAGTAGCGCAAATGTAACATCCTTTGGTACAACCCCTGGGAAGATACAGTTTATTGCCCTGTACACCGCATCCCAAAAGTTTGAGGTTTGGGAAATGACCCAAAAATGTGTGTGATTGGGGACCTCTGAACCAAAGTTTCTCCAACACAAGCTTGGTACTGTAGGATCCATCTTAGTAACTACATCTGGGGTCCTGAAATATCTGCTAATAATTTGACATTGATATTCCCGCCACGTATTTGAGTTTGTAACTCGATGTGCTTTGTCTCTCCCATGTTTTGTCAGAAATAATTTGGGCCGTCTCGTCCTCCCTGCCAATCAAGAATCCGTTTATTTATATAGCGCCAATTTACAACAGGTGTTGTCTCAAGGCACTTCACAGATAATCAATTAAAATCAAGGATACATTCTAACAAATCAATTTGAAAAGGTTTCCAATCTAAGGAACCCCAGCAGATCATGTTTTCTAGATAATTGTTTGGATATGGATAAGACTTACTTGATAAATGAAGGATGTTGCACAGTTTTGATGTGGCGCACCAGAACTATTTGTTGTGATGGGAAATTCTCAAGACGGCGTGCAAATAATAATCTGTAGGCGACGCACACATTTATTCTACATAATCTATGATGTCGTGTCTGAAACATCTGTAAAATGTAAATGAGCCAGAAACCATGATGGGCAAGTAGTGCAAAAAAGAAATAAATATGTTGCACCTTCAGAAAGTCAATTTTTCTGAGGACTTACATCTGCGCAGCTCACTCTGAAGATTAAATAATGCCTAAAACTGAGAGGATTATAAAAAAAGGAGCAGCGAGCAGTCGCGCCTCTCTTATATCCCTCAATCTGAGTGCAGGACACGGCTATTTCTGTGGACCCAGAAGTTGCGGCCTGCTATTCTTGTGCAGGCGTATGTGGCACTGCTGGTCCGGGGTTGCAGAGATCCTTTGCTTTATGCTAATCAAATGCGCTGCGGCAGGCAGAAAACTGCTGCGGTCCGAGCTGGCATGTCTACTCTGCACTTGGTCTCGGAGAAGTTGCAATTACTCTGGGAGTGAGTGCCGAACGCTGCTTATAACGGGGAGCCGAGCGGCGCCCTCCCCCCACCGCCTCCCGCACTTTCTTCTTCTTGCCTTGTTTGTGAGTTTGGTGCAAAATTAAATTAACAAGAAACTCAAGACTCTAGTTTGTAGCTTCACTATCAAAGTTCTCTCTGGGATTGATGTCACATGTCATGAGTCGTTCACAAAGAAGAGGGAATGAAAGAAGTCCATTAAAGTCTTGGAAGTAACAGCAGGGGCTGTTCTGAACTTTCTCTTTGTGGTGTCTGATGTCTGACTTAGCCGTCTATTTATTCAGCTTGTGAAGAAACTAAAAGTAGGGTGTCAAGACTGCACTGTTGTATGGGGACTATTTGCAGATCTTTGTGATATTTCACACATGTCAGATAAAATTGGGGGGTACGAGGGGGGATCTCTGGCAACGGGTGAGACCACAGGCAAAATTCAGACGTGTCGCTCAAACTGACCAGATAACCAGCGGCGTTTGGATTGGTAGAGCTTTCCTGCAATCATCAGTGGCTGCTCTGCTCACTATGTTGTAATTATAGTGCAAATATACCATATATTACACTTACTTTAGTTGGTTTTTGGCTTTTCTGAAAACTGCAAGTGTGTAGATTTAAAACCATTTACTGAGTCATTTCAGTTCAAACCTTCGCTACTACTTCCTGTTCATCAGAGCCAAGCGCAACGTCAACATCTGACAAACGTAGCTTGGCGTCGCCTGGTTGATTCACTCTAATCAAGTGGATAGAGATGAGACTCATTAGCATTTTCTGTTTTTCTTTTTAATGCTTTGTTCAAACTTTGCATGATAATTGATTGGAATCAAAGCTACTGTCCACAGAAAAGATGAAGGCGAAGTGAAAAGCTGAAAAGAAAGAATAGAAACGTTTCTTCCCATGATATCAAAGCTAGGACACCATTGTTACTGAGAGCTAAACAATGTCGATTCTCAGAACGGTAGATCTAATCTTGCTTTATTTACCTTTTTCCATTGATGTCTGACTCCCTCTGGGTCAGTTAGAGTTTTACCATTTATTTTGTGTCCTCTTTGTACCGATTCATGCCAGGAAACCAACTATTTCACACATTCACCTTCTTACCATACTGTACACTGATGATTCAGAAAGCCTGAAAATAATGAAGCAGACATTTACTAGTTTATTTGTTTTGTCCCTGTGGAAAACATATCAGACCAGTCAGTTTTATGAGAACACTTTGCATTACATTTAACTGCAATACATGTCAAAATAATTTTCACGGCCTACATTTTCAAACCCTGTACATTACATTGAAGTGAGTAGACACTTTAAAGTCACACTGGTTGTCAAAGCAGAATCATACGTTCCACTGCCAGATCACAATAGATAGATAGTACAAAGTGTCCAGTGGTAGATATGATCAAAACGGCCAAGGTGTGATCTGGTAATTAGGGATGCCTTCATATCATCTACTGGTACGCTCATCATTTCAAAGGGGTGGAATTATTTTCATTTGTGTATTATTGTCGCTGTCTGCTCACATAGAACTCTAGTATTTAAATAGAAGAAAAACTGCTGCATGTGGATATGGAGTAAAACTCACCACATCTTGCCAGAAAACACATTTTTGGTCAAACAGACGAAGTTTAAATGAAACAGACAAAGGTTAGGTCACACTCTTCCCACTTTACAGTATTTTTATGTGTTCTCTGTTTGTGTGTTTATTATGGATGTTGATGTTGATGTTGTCTTCACCAGGTCTGGTTACCACCACTTCGAGGAAACTTGACAGGGAGCAACAAGACGAACACATACTGGAGGTATTTCCTTTCCCTCTCCGTCTTATTAGTATAAAAATCACATCTTTTTCAAATGAAATGATGTGCCATGCTGATAATAAGGGAAAAAAGGAAAGGTTAACATATTCAGTTACTTAGAACCAGGAGAAAAGGACACAGCAGAACTGAAGTGGGGAGCTGGGGATTTTCCGTCTGTGAGGTTTGGCCTTTCCAGCCAACTTTGACCGAATGCCACATGTTGCCAACCGAGACGTCTTCATAGATATGCAAGCTCGGTGTTTAGGAGTACTTTCTCCCACTGATTTCCGGACGGGGGTAGCGGAGAGAGAGGTGTGTGGGAGAGGCTGCTGACTGTTCCTTTGTTCTGTGCCAATGTTCCGTCTCCTGGATGGAGGGAGCAGGCTGAGACAGGAAGCTCCCGTAAACCTAGCAGGCCAATGTCTAAACTTGTGGGATTTAATTGAGCACATTTCTGTCCTTTAATGCCTCCCTTCCTCTTTCACACCACAGAGTCTGTGTTGATAATGGCTCATTTCATTGTGTTTGTGTGGATGACAGAGAACAGATTGATCAGCTTCTAATTATTGCTGAGAGCAACACGAACCAGTGGTTTCTCTGTTAAGGTTTGATGTAGATGTAACGTATATTTTACTGCATCAGCCACATTAGTGCACTGAGAATAAAGCTAAAGAAGAATACGATGATGGGGATGAAGATCACCTTCAACTCAATGTTAAGAAACGTTCTGTCTGTAGTAAAATATCTGCTCTGTTTTTTTATTTATGGCATTGTTAAGCATCGTTTCCCTTTTTGGTTTCCTCTGTTATACTCACAGTTGCCACAGCACTGATGACTATTACCCAAACATAACTCATCACTGGGTTAATGTTGCCTTCTTCTCCTTGGGCTTAGCTTATTATAAGTTTAATATCGTGCTGCATATTATCTCAGTGAAGCCAGATGAGCCCAGTTTAAGCTTCGCTCATCAAAAGGAGGTGATGTGGCTCAGAAACATCCCCTGGTAGACACTTGGCACCTGGCACTACTTTTACTTTTACTCTGAACATTTGGATGAAGGTTTGGGTAAGTAGAAAATGAAATTGCTGTTATTATCAAACAATAAATGAATAAAAGAGAAGTTGATAAAGATAAGTTCATAATTAAAATGTGTCCAATTTGAAACATGAATGATCAGTTTCTCCTGAGGTCGAAAGGTCAATGTTCCTGTTAAAAAGATCTGTGAGGAACTATAAAGTGTTCCAGAAACATCTCTGTAGCTGTTTTCTTTTAGTTTGGTGTCTTATGTTTATGATGTTGTTTAACTTAGTTATTGTTACTTCTACAAATGAATGAATGAACACAGAATTACAGAATATCAGTCAAATATTTGAATTTGTACAAGAAGGCCTTTAAAAAAAGTTCCACCCTGCACATTATCTAAGGTCTTTGTTTTGTTATAACTGGGATAGTTTGAAGAAAACAAGCAAAAATATCTTTGATATTTCATTGAAACCATAGCAACTAAGAACATTTGTGCATGTTCTTCCTACAATGTCTAAAAAGAATGTTGCTGTTTAGGGAACCAGCCGACCGTTTTTAACTTTTACAGAGTTCTAGAGAGAGGAACCTAAACATGTGGAACATGTGCAGCAATTAGACTGTCAGCATTGTTTGCACTAAACGAGGTGGAGGGAGCAGGGAGGCTTTATGACCAAGCATAGGGGGGTTGGGAGCTGTCGTGTGTCTGTGAGAAAGAAGCAGAGGCAGTTAAGAGCAGAAAGCAGCAACACTGCTCGCGTTGTTCCGGGTCCGGGCTCGGGCGGCGGGATCACAGGCCTTCATCCAGAGGGAGGGGGTGGGCAAACGGAAAAAAGTGGGACATGCCAGGACATGCTGATTACTCAGGCCTGGGACTGGAGGGAGCGCATTGTGATGTTGAAGCAGAGGTAAATAGGCTGCTCACATCTGCTGCCTGGAGCCTTTGGCAACAATGAGCTCAGGCTGATTTAACCCATTTCAGGTCCTGCCCACAACGTTTTCTTTTATAATTAACCAGCAGAAACACTAAGGGTTAATATGACTAGAGCACAAGCATGGTGCACTTTTCTCTAAGTAGTTCGATCATTACAGGGTTCTTAAAAAGCATTTATCCGGTTCAGCTCCTAAAATATAAGACTGACAATAAAAATAACATCTGAGCAAATGTTTTATTAAAAGCTCTGCAAACAAGGAGCAGTTGACTAACGTCACTGAACTGTTCATCTTATTGGCCTCTGGAAATATTTACAACTATGTCACTACTGACTAAATAAATATGATATATTTACAGATTCATTCATACACAAATCATATTTAATTATTTAATTCAATCATTTAGGAAGTAAGTCACTTTTTATAATGGGACATGTAATACTTTTTATGACTAGATCTGTTAATATTGATGCATTTACCTTTGTACCTTTTGGCTCTCCATACACGCCAAAGGTCATATTCTACAGTTTTGTTCACACAACGAACAAATTTGACCCCAATCCAACTCATGGCAGAGTAAACGGTCCAGTTCTGATCTTTGCATCACCACCAACCAGCTTTATATAAAAGTGATTTAGTATAAAATGATTTATTCATGAACAGAATAACGCCTTCGAAAATGTCCGTCTGTGTGGAATTAATTATAAAACGTGTTTCACTTAGTGAGTTAAACTAAATGTTATTTTTAACAAACCCAAAAAAGGCAAAAAAAATATAAATCAAGAAAAAAAATCTTTAAACCAAAAAAAAAAAAAAGATCTTTTAGAGCCACAAACACATAAAGCCACCAGTGCTTTTAAAAAGGCTCTAACTCACAAGGAAAGACTTGGTAGACATTTTTGTAATTAACTTAAAGTGCTCAGAAGGTCAGAGATAACTAGCAAATCAACCCAACAGCAAAACATATCCAGGGTTTCACTAATGTTTGGTTTTTTAACATAAAGCATCCAGAGAAGTCAAAAACAAATTTGTTTATCGTGAAACTTTCCATTAGAGTGAAGAGGGAACGCATCGTCCCCAGAAAGACGTTCTCATTCACTTGAATAGACTCTGCTCATGTGAGCAGCGGGGACAGCAGAGACACTCGCTGACTGTTTCAGTGAAGTACTTAGCAGATGCTTTTAGATGGAAGTGGTGGCGCTCAGTAATCCATGATCCCCTTTCTATGAGGGATGTAGGTTTGTTTGTTCAGGTCATGATGTAGATTCTTTGTTTTCAGCCTCACTCAACGTTAACTCAACTGTCTGAAGTCCCAGTCACGTGTTAACTTGACTATCAACATGTAGCTTCAGTCAGGGCGCTGTAAATGATTTCAGGATCTGGCCTCGTCTTCATACTGAGCACTGTTGAACCTTTAATTGAGAGCAATAATTCATATTAATTCATATTTTCAGCTGGGTGAGTGCAGCTGCTGATACAGCGCTGAGTAAGAACAAGAACCAACACCTTTATTTCTGATACATGTTCCAACGCTGGGTTTCTACGTGGTGCCGTGAGTGGAGCCTTAACTCATACTTCTGCACCTGAAGAAGCAGGTTGTGTTTGAAACAATGTTTGAAGTCTTGCCTCCATCACCAAAGCTACGTCTACGCTCATTTGAGCCTTTCCAGGTGATACATGTTCACCTTCTGAAACCTTTACCGTCTTTCTTCAGATAACCGTCACCGACCACGGTGTCCCGCCTAAGTCCACCACCGTCCGCGTCATCGTGCAGGTGCTGGACGAGAACGACAACAGGCCGATGTTCCTGGAGAAGATCTACAAGATCCGGCTGCCCGAGCGGGAGCGGCCCGAGCGGGAGCGAGCCGCCAAGAGAGACCCGGTGTATCGGGTGATCGCGTCGGACCGGGACAAAGGCCCGAACGCAGAGATCTCCTACAGCATCGAGGAAGGAGACGAGCACGGCAAGTTCTTTATCGAGCCCAAGACCGGCCTGGTTTCATCCAAGAAGTTCTCCTCGGCGGGGGAATATGACATTCTAACAGTGAGTATTAAACCAGGGGAGTTCCCCATGAAGCTGGAGAATAATACACCATTGATTGTTAATCACTGGGTTCCTCTTTAATTAGCTCACAGGACAACACAAGTGTGGAGGATCTGAATGTTAGTTGGTGTTTCTGCTAACGTGAGGTTCTTTCTTTAGGTGTTGATGCCACATCAGAACTCATTGCTCCCAGGGATCACTAGGAGAAAAGAAAGTGTTACGTGTGTGAAAATGAACTGTTCTCTGTCTATTTGCTCCAGGTTTCTCATGTCACTGGTAGATTTGGTGATTAACGTCTAACCTTAAAGCTGAAACAATCCTATAATGTAGCTGAGAGGCAGGAATCATGTCAGAAACTCACAGTTAAAATCTCCCTCGTTTCCTGCTCAGATTAAAGCGGTCGATAACGGACGGCCTCAGAAATCTTCTACCTGCCGCCTGCACATCGAGTGGATCCCCAAGCCCGAGCTGGCGGCGGACGAGGCTCCTCTCCGCTTTGAGGAGTCTCCCTTCGTGTTTTCGGTCATGGAAAGCGACCCGGTGGCGCACATGGTGGGCGTCGTCGCCACCGAGTCCTCGGACGTTCCCGTCTGGTTTGAAATCACAGGTAGCGCCTGGTTTATGTTAATGCTGAGATGATGCATGATGACTGCAGGCTTGCAGGTAGACCACCTGTTCTAGGACTAATATAGTGAACGTGTTTCTCCTGCTTCTTAATGAATGTAGCCTCAGATTCATTCATGGACTTTTTAAAAAGTGCTCAGTTCTCACAACAAATCCGGTTTCTTCTTTTTGCCCAAAGTGACCCATATGTGACTGTTTCAGGCCGGCGAGCGGCACATTCCTTAGCTTCATTTCAGGGACATTTAAATCATTCACACAGCGATTATTTACTAGTATGAACATCCAGGCAGATAAAGATTTGAACTAAGCACCAAGACCTGCTGTGTGATTTATGTAAGGTAGAGAAGTAGATCAGAACCATTGGATTTTACTTTAATTTAATTATTATTATGTGAAAAAGAAATTCTCATACTTGGATAGAGAGTTATATGAGAACAATAGTAAATCTAAAGAACATATAAGACAGAAGTAGAGAGGTGTGTATTTATGGCCTTTTGTCAGCAGTAACGACACGTTAAAACATCCCCAGTGTGAATGTTTAGTGACGCTCTTCCTCTTTTTTGTGAGTGTCCAGCATAATTCTTCATAATTCTGCCTTTTAGCTCAACATGACCTAAACCCTTCTCTTCCTTCGCCTCCGCCTGATCTCCTTCTAATCAAAGTCTGACTGACACGTCTCCCTTTCTCTCTTTGTGCCTCTTTCTTTGCTTCCCTCTCTCTGTGGAATGTTCTGTTTGGTTGGATTGTTGCAAGACGGCAGTGAGGATTCTGAGATGTTTTACATCCTTCAGATGGCTTGTGACCACAACTGTACAGCAGAAGGTAGCTGCTGGGATCTCCTAATAGGCTGAGCTGTATTAGGAGATCATGTGACCGTGTCTGTGTTTGGTGCCCCCTGTTGGTTGAGTCTTAAGGGGGGTTGATGTTTAGCTACACTTTTCGTTTTTTCCTGCTAAAGTAGAACGTGCATGGTAAAGCGTTTCTATTCTGTTGATAATAAGTTTAAAGGAATCGCTAATTGGTAACATGTTAAGTTTGCGTGTTTATTGCCGGTAACATTTGCATTTCATGTGTTTTGAAGCCTGTGACACAGATGCAACTTCGTGTCTAATCTCTCCTTTTCGTTGTTTGCATGGAAAAAAAAAATCCCAGGCGGTAATTACGACAGTCGCTTTGACGTGGGCAAGGCCAGCGGAACCTTGATTGTTGCCCGGCCCCTGGACGCCGAGCAGAAATCAAATTACAACCTGACAGTGGAGGCCACAGATGGGACACGAACTGTCAGCACTCAGGTAATTGAAACACTAATGAAACAGTTGGAGGCTGATGAGCCAGTCGTCCTGCTGCTGTTTCTCTCTGACGAATAGTGGGAGTTAAGAGACGGCTTATTAGTAGATCAAATCACCTGTTGGGCTGTAATGATGTTGTGATGCTTTCACTGCCTTTACCTGGGGAACTGTAGAAAACAAAAAAGGCTTTTTTAATGTTTAAATCAAATCTTCTCATATACAAAATTGTAGATAACTGATGTCCCACTGTAGAAGCTCTGCAGGCATGCAGGCTGCCTCTGGTTTCAGTGGTGATGGGATTCTCCTTGTTTTCTTACATGTCGTTTGGGGCCATACAGGACGGCAACACTCGCAATCTTTCGTCCTTTTGTCCCTGAAAATGCGTCTTCAGAGAAAATGATGTATTTGTTGTCAGTGCGAATGAATGAATCCTTTCATCATGTGTCTGCCGCGCTCCACTGAGCCTCGGATGAGACGCCACTTCTCTGGCATTCTGGAGCTCATCTGCCAGCGCCAGCGTGTCCTTTTATTAGGAGCAACATCTTAAAAGCAGCCACACAGTCTCTGTTTGCTCACTTAAGATGTTTCTCTCAGGACGTTTACAACAACGCCATGCTGTGACATTTTAAGTGAAAATATTCCCCTTTAAAGGTCGGGGCCGATGGCAACGCTTCCTCTGCATGCTTCTCTCGTCAGCTTTAACATATTTCTCCTCTTCAGTTTGTCCTGCTGGGATTATAAAAGTTTAAAAATATGTACAGTAAAAAAATGGCAGTTTTATTTGCTAGTTGTCAAAATTGGATTATATTTAAATGAAACCCAACATAACCTGGTTAAACTTGAGCTTTCTTTCTATTCTGGAGGGTATTTCTATGTATCTGCTGAAACAAGATTAAACTGCAGATTAATTGATGCGTCACATTAAACAGAAATTGGGTCAGATTCCTGATGTCTCAGGTATTCATTTGTGGATAAACTGTAAGGAGAGTAAAGTGACGGTTTGTTAAATCTGAGTTTAGGTTTTTTTCTTCTTCAAATTAGATCTATACGGTCATAAACAGCGCGCCTCGTGAAAGCTGAGAGTTAGATTCATCTATTCCTCAAATCAAAGTCATGTGGAGGCTGTGCTGCCAGACAGGCTGGCCTATTTTCTCTCTCCCAGGAATGTTTCCTCTGTTCTCTTTCGCTCTGTCGTCCTGTTTGTGTTTCACTCTGAGCCTCCTCAGGCTTGTCTTCATTTGTAGGCCAGATGTAAAAGACAGATGATTCCAGATGATTCTTCTGTTTTGAGCCGTTTAAAGTGTCGGACCTCGACTGTAATCCCGTTTTGGGAACGTTTTTGGTGGCTCCGTGCCAGCGGCCGCTTCTGGACGTCTCACAAAGGAAAGTTTTAAATTTCCTTCCTCATTCTGTGTAATTCCACTCTACAGTAGCAGACTCATCTGAAAACAATAGACAATATCAGATTTAAGGCTCCAAGGAATCCGTTGGTAATAACGTTGATAGCACTGTGGGCTGTGGGAGGTCTTTGGTTGGCAGTCGGACGCTCTCGGTTGCTTTCGGTGGGCCTGTGAAGGCTTTTCTCAAGGATCAGCTGATGAATATGAGGGGCGCCACATTGCATCTGAGGAGCTCCGCCAGCAAGGCGGCCTCGGCATGCGGCCCAGCCTCTCCTCCCACGTCTCCAGCTATTCTCCCTTTGCTGGAGAGAAGTTCCTCAAGCTGTTCTGCACTGTAAAAAAATGCTGTTGTTTTTACAAAACAAAACTGGCAGCTATAACGCTGTAATTTTACACGTTTACCAGTAAAATTAAGCCAGTTTTTGATTTAGTCCTACTAAAAAACACCTTTGAAAAACAGATTAAAACTGTTAAAATGCCAATATAAAACATTTTATTATTACTTTATGTAAAACTGAAAAATGCTTTAAAATTTTTACTTTTTACTAATTACTATACTTTCAAATATCTCTAAGCATCAAATTTCAACAAACATTTACCACTTAAATGCAAGTCCAATATAAATTGTATGTATAATGATAATTTAAAAATAAAAACATTTTGTATAAACAAACGTTTTCATTGAAAATATAATTTTAATCAAGTTCTCGTTTGTCCTCTCTGACATGGAGCAAAATGCAGCCGCTGAGCAAATATAAAAATGTCTTTTCAACTCTTTTAACATCAGAAGAAATGATGAGATGCAACTTTAAAAACTTTTGTTCTTGAAATTATCAAATAAAACGTCTATTTCAGACATTTACAAAAACATTCAGCTCCATTATGATTGAACACTGTCTTGACTGTAGTCCTTTCTCAAACATCACGCCACTCATGATCTGAAAGTTCCTGGATCAAGGCGAGTACACGAGGGTTCACACGCAGTGTTTCTTCCACCTTGCTGCCCTTGTCTGGGTTGATTGAGAAAAAACAACTTAAGATAAAGAGGACAAGCAGAAAACCACATCAACATTTGCTTCACATAGGAATAAAGCTTTGATTCAAGATATAAACGTTGTCAAAAGTCAAATTTAACTCTCTACAAGTAGAAAAATAAAACCTCATACCTCTGCAAAAACTCCAGTGTAGATGCCAGACCCGATGATAACATGTATGTTAAAACAATAGTAGCTCCCAAACATCAAGCAAAGGGCAGAAATAAAACAGGAGATGTTGTTGATCCACACTCAGCATGAATCGTTAGGCAGGATTGACCTAAAGAGAAAATATATAGTCTCCTGATACAACACAATGACATTTCTATGAGAGAAAAATTAAGCAAAAAGTAGCAATAAAAAACATTTGACATAGTAAGAGCCTAAGAAAAAAACAATGTAGAGAAAAACATGCTGGACAAGATGGACAAAAAGACAAAGAAAGACAACAAAACAGACAACAGGACAAAGAAACTGGAAAAACAAAAATGGACTCAACACATAAACAACTGGGCTCAATTCTGTGCACTCTGCAATGCAACACGTTTTACAACAAAACACGCATGTAATCATGTTTAAACAACGTCACCCTACCTATGCAAGTCACACGTGCTGCAGGCGTAGCAAAAAGGATGCTATTGTATATTGTTCCAAATGTAATCTCCCCAGAAACACAAACTACCGAGCCTTTTACGTTTGAAGAAGATAAAGCTTGACTTACATTTGATTCAGCTTCTTTTGAATCGTTGCACCGCTTTCATGCGCCAGGTAAGCGGACCAATTATAGAGCAGAAGAGACCGCACTGGTTAACCCGCTAAAGGGAGAACTGGAGCACGATGCAGTGTTCTCTGTATGAACTTTGAGCTTATACTGGCAATGATGAAGGTAAAAAATACAAAACATAAATCATAAAATACACCTACCAACCATGATTTCCTTGTTGATTCTGGTGTTTCCTCCATGTTAGTCTGAGCTCGTGAAATATGAAGGAATAATAAGCCAAATTGACAATAAATAAGTAAATGAATTAAAGAGGAAATGAGAATCTAAAAAAGTGTGAATATAAACAGATGACTAGTAAACAAAACTGTAAGTAAACGATGTATCATAATTCCTTATTTCCACATTCTTTTCCAAATCCATTCATTTCTTTACTTATTTCATTGTCCATTCATCTTCTATCTGGATTTGGGTAACGGGGGCAACAGCTTAAGCAGGGGAGCCCAGACTTCTTCCTATCGCCACATTCATCAGCACTTTATATTGCTCAAATTCGTAAAAATGATCATTCAAAATATGTTTGTTGAATGTAGCTAGCTACCAATTTGTTTGGACCTAATAATCACAGAATTTAAATGTTAGTTTTACACTGTTGGTTAGTTTTATAGGATATAACTTTTTTCTTTAAAAAGTACAAAATGTGTGTTTTCCACAACAAAATAAAATGTTGTGGGCAAATGTCTATTTTAAAATTGACAATACTTTTCAGTTGTACATTAAACAACATCACACTGGTAAATGAACTAAATGTCTGTATTTTACTTAACAGAAGTTTTATGTCATGATTTCACAAATTTGTACTGTTTATTTGACAGACTTTTTTAACAGTGTGCTCACAATCTGTTCCTGGTTCCTCCTGTTGTTTTGGTCCACACTACAAAGCCTTCCTTTATATCTCACGTGAAGGTTTGCTATAATTACTTATATCGCTCTCGTGAGCATCAAAGGGGATTATTGTTCCTCTGTACTAATTTACATTTTAATCTCAGCTCTAGAGAATGTTTGAGTGTATTCTTTAAAGGGAACACAATTATTATTTCATACATTAACCTTTTTTTCAACAACATTTAAGCTTACAAGCCTCAATAGTTTGATTTCAGCCCTTAAACCTCAGTGGTTTAAATGTTAGCATTTGGAGTTAAGGTCTAAACTTTCCTCATGCTGTCACGGAAATCACAGCCCAGTTCATTAGTGAAGTCTGCTGTTGACTTCACTAATGAACTATAGGAATAGAAGTGACTTTATGTTCTAGAAGTGTTCTTTCGATCATTTGGCTCAGACACTGAGGAAAGAAACGAAGCGGCTACCGTTATTATCAGTGGATCACTCGCTTCATTTAATAAAGAGATCGGGTCAAGTATTTACTGACAGACGAGCCAGAAGACGTTTTCAACTTCATTAAGCTCTTATTGCACCAGCGGATGCTTTAATGACTAGTCTGGGTGTGTCCTCCCTGCTCAAATCTGTCCAAGCTGGGACATGAATTGTGCTGCAACCCTCATCCGTCGGCTTTGGGCTGTTCCTTCTTCTTAAATCCAATAATGAAATCCTGTAAAACAAAAGATCTATATCAGCCAAATTTATGTTTCTTACATATTAAATACAAGCGGCAATGCATCCTTAGACAAACCTATAATATAAATAGCTTTATGTTATCAACAAACTAGTATATTTATCGTATTACACTGAAGCTGCATCCACAAACTGTCCCTGTTTTAGCAAGCGGCCTTCACAATGATTATTCTATAAGTATTACCGGAGCAGCCATGGGTCGTTTAGATCGACATTATTTTAGCTTTTCTGGCTTTAGTTTATGTTAATAGTAAATCGTGTTCATATCTAGGGCTCATATTAAGTAAAGTCACATACTGACAGTAACTGTTTGAAGAGTTTTGACACCAGGATCTTGTTACACCTCTTTCCAGTTGAGATTTGGCTGCCCTGCTTATCGAAGGTGCCGTCGCCTCTTATTTCTGGGTAAATCTCAGCCACAGCTCCTGTTTTTTCCACTTGATTTTAATTTAATCCCAAACTTGATTGATCCCCCCAACCATTCTATTTCATTTTTGCTTATTTTTCTTACTTTCCTCTTTTTTTAATCTTCAGTCTCCATCTGTCATGTCTGTCTCTCAGAACCAATCGTGTTTCTCTTCAGCGATCCCTCAGGAAGCCGTGAACAAACAGCAGGCTGCAGCCTCCTGCTTTCCGATGTTTTGGGACTTGAAATGTTTTATTTTTTACATTTTATTTCAGTCTTCCTTGTTAAGTGTAAAGTGTGTGTTTATGTGTGATGTTGGGTACGTGGGCTTGTGGGTGGATGTGCTGCAGATGCGGCTGACCGTGTCTCATTCCTTTCGGCTTCTTTGCAGCACTATCAGTTCTTTCCGCAGTTCTCACTGTTCAGAAAAGGTTTTATCTGTTGAGGGGCCACATTGAGAGCCTCTTTGTGCTGGAGGCCCAATTTTATGTGCTTGTTTAGTTGGGTGTATAAAAGTTGGATATGGTGACGGCGTTGGGCTCAGCGTCAGACGACGAGCTTGGCGTGAGACCAAATCGTCACAGTTCTGCTGGGAATTGTTTCCCATCTCAGAGTTAATGTTGATGCAGAGAAACGTTGTTTGACTTTTTTCCGGTTAGCAGTGTGATACGGGTTTCTCAGAACAACACGCAGCCCGCCGTGTTCTGGCCCGCAGTCAGGACTCCCAACGCTCCTCCTGCAGGAGGACATCTGTGGGCCTCAGCCGCAGCGCCAACATCTCAGCACTCGGCAGATTGGAAACGTTATCGGTCCTGTCAGGTTGAGTCTATATTTATCTCTTGTCTCAGCTCACAACGGCTAACAAACACGCTTACTAGCACAAACCTAGCGGGCAATTGTTTTGAGCAGAGATCTGACAAACGGCGGTTAGCTAGTGAGCCGCCACCTGTTCGAGGCTTTTGTGTCCTGAACCCACCCTCCAGGACATCACCCCCTGGTGTCCGGTATGCAGGTGTCTAATCTAGGCTGATCCCTTTGTTCGCCGTGTTTGGCAGTGGTGGAAGCCCCTCACTGCTCTGGGAAGCAAAGATGACATTCCGGCAGCTCTCCATAATCCTCTGTCGGAAGTCCAGCAGACGAGTGGCTGGTGTTGATAAAACGAGCTCGCAGAGGAATTGCTCAGTTTGGAAAGTGTTAGAGTTTTGGTCTAGAATGGGTGAAGAAAAATTCTCATATGGACTAATCTCAGTTTCTATCTGAAACAGATTTTATGCAAAAAGCATTCATGTTTAACTCAATAACCATCACATATTAAGAATAATTCGTTTTTGGGGTAAACATTAGGACATCTACTCTGTGAGAGCGTCTTTTGGTTGGATCTTCTGGTTGTAACAGTCTATATGTCTCTGCATCACTTCTCACTTCACTTCAGAGTCGTTTCAGGTGTTTCTACATTTAAACTCCCGATTTTTTACATTTATTCTTATGCAGATGTAAACATGTAACTTATTAAGATGTCGTGGTGCTTTTGTTGGATAGATGTTTAGGTCTGTGGGCCATTGGAATAAGAAAATGAGAACGATTTTAGATGAAAGTTGAAATAAGAGTTGGACTCTTCCAGGATCGCCATTTCGCTTTCAGTAGTTCAGTGTTTAGTACGTGAATGTGGAAAGAATGGATTAAAGGATGGATAGGTGGGTTGTTCGCGTGTCTGCAGTAATGAGGTTACTGTACTGGTCTGTTGTGGGGAAGAGGGAGCTTAGCCTTAAGGTGAAGCTCTCAGTTTACTGGTCGATCTGCTTTCCTACCCTGACCCGTGGTCAGCTCTGGGTAGTGTAATGGAGAAGAGATATTGGAAACAAGATGTCAATAGTGATGTTCTCCACATGGTCTGGGCTCTTCCTTGGAGATTGGATGAGAATCCCAGAGTCGACCTGCTGCTCCTCCACATCAAGAGATCTGGTTTCTGGTTAGGATGTCTCCTGGACGCTTCCCTGGTGATGTTCTCTGAGCACGTCCCACACGAGAGACCCAGAGGAACAACAGGAACACGCAGGATACACAACAGTTTTTTTTGGCTGGCCTGGGAAAGCCTTGAGATTCCTGTGGAGAAACTGGACCAAGTGGGCAGAGTGAGGTCTGGATGGATGGATGGATAAAATATGGATGGATGGATGTCTTCTTTAGATGAGTGGTCAGATCTAGGGTGGCTGCAGAAGTTATTAACGTTGTGGTTTTATATGACAGAAGCTTAATTGCTTATTTTGTTGGATTTTATATGATTTATTATAAAATACTAAGTACCTTCACTTTTAAAGTCTCCTAGTAGGTTCCATGTCAGTCTCACCTTTTATTTACATCTTTCCATCTTCCTGTCAGCCATGTCCAGTTTACTCTTTAGTGATAAAGAACATCGTCCCACAGCATAATACCGCCATCACCGTGTTTTTAGTGGGGATATTTTCAGTACAAATGTGTGCCTCTCCCAAAGTTTGAATGTTACATTTTGGTTAAATAATATTTGAATATTTGAACTTATACACTAGTCAAAACTTGAAGATTGGATTCGGTTAGAGGGCCTTAAAAACCGACCCAGCATGCAGCAGCGTTGTGTGTAAACATAAGAACGAGTGTGCTTTTCACCTTTAGGTGCTTGTCCGGGTCATCGACACCAACAACCACCGGCCACAGTTCACCCAGCAGGTGTACGTGGTGAGCGTCCCGGAGGACGAGCCGGCGGGGACAGAGGTCCTGCAGATCAACGCCGTAGACGGAGACGAGAAGAACAAGCTGACCTACACCCTCCTGAGCAGCACGGATCCGTTCAGCCTGCGGAAGTTCAGGCTGGACCCAGGAACGGGCGTCTTGTACACTACGGAGCGGCTGGATCACGAAACTATGCGTCGCCACGTCCTCACTGTGATGGTATGAAAGTATCACACTAGGAGGAGCTCCTCTTGAGACATTTAGTTCATCAGACTTTTGCTTTGTGACAGAAAAGAGAAAGCATTGATTTACCATATGGGTTCACTATTAAGCCCAGTTTGCAGTTTTTGTCTCTTTTCTTTGACGTTTTACTTTTGTTTTCAGGTTCGGGATCAGGACATTCCGGTCAAAAGGAATCTCGTGCGTGTCATTGTTGATGTGGACGACACCAATGACAATGCGCCGTGGTTTATAGGCACACCGTACTCTGGACGCGTGTTTGAATCAGCTGCCATCGGCTCAGCTGTGCTGCAGGTCACCGCCCTGGACAAAGACAAGGGCTATAATGCAGAAGTTATCTACAGCCTTGAGTCCGGTGCGTCGCCATGCCGTTCTGATAAACCATAAGTGCTTTTCTCGAGTAGTAGAAGGCTGTCTTTGTGAAATGAGGCAAATGAAATCAGCTCATTAAACATGCATGAGTCATCAGTCGTGGTGTCTCTGGATCCTGATCATGAATGAGAAACGTCACAGAGCCTGATATTATCAAAGTTTTTGTACAAAAAACAAATTGAGTTTCCCACCATGTGCTTCTCCTACATTAATCTGCATAAAGCAGATTATGTTTGTCTTTAGTTTGAAGACACGCATAATTGAAATAGCTGAGATGACTCTATGTTGGTCTTTCTCGTTTTGACATACAAAGCTGTGAACATCTACTAGAGATTGACGTTGATTTTCCTATTTTTTATCACAATTACAGATCATCCATTAAAAATAACCAATGGTAATATTTTTCCATTAAAATCAGTATTTTTATAATTAAGGAAAAACAACTCAGCACACTTGAGTAGAAAAACCTTTCCAGGTTCGGGGAAGGTACAATTTGAGGATTTGTAAGTATCTCCTCCACCAATTAGGGGAAACATTGAGAGACATGGAACAGTGAAATTGTGTCTGTAGTGATGTATCGTCTGTCATGGTGAACAGAGACCTGGACGGAAAAGCAAAGTTCTCCATTTACTCATTGAGTGACTTTGATCTTAAATTTTGGGTGGTAACTGAAAGAATGCGATCATGGCTACAAGAAGCCGAAATGGGTTTTATTCACGAGTAATTGTTGCTAAAATATTTATGATCAACTAACATCATTGGTTCATTTCACCTCACCATCCCAAAGCTAAATTCTGCTAAACATGTTGAATGATGAAATCTCTTAATTGAAACCTTCCTAGATTATAAGATTTCAAAGGCCAACACAGCATATCCAAGTCTTAAGAAAAACAGAAACAAATTCAAAACCATTTCTGTGAGAGCCTTAGTCATCAAATGGAGAAAACATGAAACAGTATGACCTTCCCACTAGTGGTCAGCCTTGTGATTGTGATTTAATAGTAAGAAAGACACTGGAAACTAAGGCAATCCAAGTATAACCTTAAACAGACCTGGAATATAACTGAATAAACATAAATCTGAGGAGCAAATTTCCACTACAGTGGCTCATGCTTGAAGGCAGGTATTAAGGTACGATCAGCCAATAAACTTAGGAGGCAATTACTGTTTACATAAAACCAGGCTGTTTGGAAAGAGAGAAAATGAAAATTGGTTTGTATTCACTCAGTTTAATATTTGTTCAAATTAATATTTGCTTGATGATCTAAAGGTGTGACGAGATAATCAAAGAAATCTTAATGGGGAGTAATTACTTTTTCATAGCTCTGTACATTCTTGGTACAAGGTGCTGAAAGCGTTTCATTGCTTATGTCTTTCAGGAAACATTGGAAACTCTTTTGCTATCGATCCTGTTCTGGGAACAATCACAGTGGCCAAAGAGCTGGACTGCAGCAGCAAATCAGCATTTGAACTGGTTGTTAAAGCCTCAGATAATGGAGCACCCCCATTATTCTCTACTGTCGCCGTAAGCATTGCAGTTACGGTTTCTGACAACGCCGCCCCCAGATTCACTGGAAAGCAGTTCTCTGCAGAGGTCAGCGAATCAGCACCTCCAGGAAGTTTTGTGAGCTTGATCTCCGCCATCAGCCAGTCCTCTGTTTTCTACCAGATAAAAGGAGGCAACAACAACAACATGTTTGAAATCAACCCAAACTCAGGAGTGGTCATAACACAGCAAGTGTTAGATTATGAGACCGTGTCTGCGTACAAGCTCATCATACAGGGTACCAACATGGCTGGGCTCGCCACCAACACGACCCTTCTGGTCCATGTGAAGGATGAAAACGACAACGCTCCTGTTTTCAGCCAGAGGGAATTCAAGGGAGTAATCAGTGAGCTGGCCTCCATCAACAGTGTTGTCCTGACGCATGAAAACGCCCCTTTTGTCATCCATGCCTCTGATGGTGATTGCGACCAGAATGCCAGACTAATTTATCAAATCGTTGAGCCTTTTGCTCATAACTATTTCGCCATCGACTCAAGCACCGGAGCCATCAGAACCACAACGGCTTTGGATTATGAACAGAGAAGCATTTTCCGCTTCACAGTTCAGGTGCACGATCTTGGAATGCCTCGCCTGTTTGCGGACACCCCAGCCAATGTGACAATCGAGGTAATTGATGTTAATGACTGCCTACCCATTTTCAGCCAAGAACTGTATGAGGCGGCCATCATTCTGCCGACCTACAAAGGGGTAGAGTTGACTCGAGTGAACGCCACAGACTTAGACTCTGGGCCTAACTCCAAACTGCTTTTCTCCATCTTTGAGGGAAACATCGGTGACAAGTTTAAAATCGATCCTCTAACAGGCGTTGTCTCCGTTCAGAACGTCACACAACTCAGGAGCAGATATGAGTTAAAGGTCAGAGTTTCTGACGGCAGATTTGCAAGTACGGCTACAGTGAAGGTCACTGTAAAGGAAAACAAGGAGAACAGGAGGAAGTTCACTCAGGAGTCATATCAAGCATACATTCAAGAGAACTCTTCTGATAAGAAAACACTTGCAGTTATTGCTGCCGTTGGAAACCAAGTGAATGAACCGTTGTTTTATAGAATATTAAACCCTGACAACAGGTTTAAAGTCAGCAGTACTTCAGGAGTTGTCTCAACCACTGGGATTCCTTTTGATCGGGAAACCCAGGACACATATGATATTATTGTCGAGGTCACTGAGGAGAAGAAATCTGAGGAAGCTGCTCATATTTTAGTCACTGTTATTGTGGAAGACGTGAATGACAACAAGCCAATGTTCGTCAACCTGCCCTATCATGCCCTGGTGCAAATGGATGCTGAGGAAGGTCATGTCATCCGACAGGTCACAGCAGTGGACAAAGACATAGGCCCAAATGCAGACATTCATTACTCTCTAAAAGAGCCGGGTGATCACTTTGAAATTCACTCATCAGGTGAAATCGTGCTAAAAAAGATGTTTGAAAAAGATTCAGTTGACACAAAGTTTGTTTTGGTCGTTGTTGCAAAGGATAATGGAAAACCAGCTCTCTCGGCAGAGGTTGAGGTGCCTGTGACAGTAGTAAACAAAGCAATGCCCGTGTTTGAAAGGCCTTTTTACAGCATTGAAATCCCTGAAAACATTCAGCTTCACTCCCCTGTGCTCCATGTGCAAGCAAATGACTCTGAGGGGCCTCGTATTGTCTACACCATTTCTGAAGGAGACCCTTTCAAACAGTTCTCCATTGATTTTAATACAGGGGTCATTCATGTAATTCAGCCGTTGGATTTTGAGACACATCCTGCTTATAAGTTAGACATCAGGGCCACAGACTCTCTGACTGGAGCTCAATCTGAGGTGTTTGTTGATATCATACTTGAGGATGTAAATGACAACGCCCCTGTGTTCCTGTCAAACTCCTACTATGCCAATATTTCTGAGGCCGCTGTTATCGGCACATCTGTGTTGCAGGTGGTTGCCAGAGATTCTGACACTGCCAGTAACAAGGAAGTATTTTATCAGCTGGTTGAGGAAAGTGGGAAGAGCTCAGACTTTTTCGCTATTGATCGTGAGTCTGGGATAATCACCACAGCTCAAATTCTCGATCACGAAGAAATCCAGCAGCACAAGTTGAGAGTCCGTGCTGTTGACAGTGGCGTCCCAGCTCTGATGAGTGACATCACTGTGACGGTGGACATTACGGACCTGAATGACAATGCCCCAGTTTTTACTGAGCACACTTACCAGACCACCATCAGTGATTTGGCCTCACTTGAACACTTTGTTACCCAAGTCCAAGCATCTGATGCTGACAGCTCAGACGTAAACAAGTTGGAATTTTCAATAATAGCTGGAAACGAAGAGCAGAACTTTGCTATCAACAAGCAAACCGGCGCTATTGTAATTTCAAATCATCGCCGGCCACACATGCAGCCTTTTTATAACCTTAGCGTGTCGGTGTCAGATGGTGTATTTAGAAACTCTGCCATCATAATTGTAACAGTTATGGGTGCCAACTTCCACAACCCCACCTTTTCCCAGACTGAATATTTGGTAGAGGTTGTTGAGAACTCACCTGCTGGGACCCTAGTAGCTGAGACAGAGGCAACAGACGATGATGAAGGGCTCTATGGCCAGATTACATACCACATCGTCAATGACTTTGCAAAAGACAAATTTTCCATCAATGAAAAGGGACAGATTTTCACTCTTCAAAGCCTTGATCGTGAAAACACAGTTGAGAAGGTCATTCCCATTTCTCTGATAGCCAAAGACGGCGGTGGAAAAGTAGGCTTTTGTGTCGTCAATGTGATTGTAACAGACGCAAACGACAACTCTCCGCAGTTTAGGGCAGCTGAGTACAAGGCTACCATTGCATCAGATGTCCCCAAGGGAACAAGTGTGCTTAAAATCGCCGCTTCAGACATGGATGAGGGGAGTAACGCTGACATAGAGTACTCGATTGTAGCAGATTCTGAAAATATAGGGGAAAACTTTGAAATCCACAAAACCTCTGGGGTCATCATTACCAAAGAAAGCCTCATTGGACTTGAAAATGAGCTCTATGCATTTTTTGTAAGGGCAAAGGACACTGGGAATCCACCCACACATTCAGTTGTCCAGGTTTACATCAGGATTGTCTCAGCAGAGACGCCAATTCCCAAGTTTGCAGAAGCATATTATCGGTATACTGTTTCTGAGGACCTCCTCATTGGAACAGAGATAGATATAATTCAGGCAGAGAGCGACCGACCGATCCTTTACAGCCTGGTGAGAGGCAGCACTCCAGAGAGCAATGAGGATGAAGTGTTTGTTGTGAACAGAGATACTGGAGCTTTGAAGCTTGAGAAGAGTCTGGACCATGAGACGACCAAGTGGTACCAACTAATTTTGCTCGCTCAGACTAAACAAGAAAATCTCGAAATAGTTGCTTCAGTAAACGTAAATATCCAAGTGAAAGATGCCAATGACAACAGTCCAACATTTGAGGCGGAAACATATCAGGCTTTCACTGTTGAAAACCTTCCAAGTGGGACCAAAGTTATTCAAGTGAAAGCCACTGACCTGGACTCCGGAACCAACGGCCACATTGTCTACAGCCTGGACCCTGTACAGACCTCCCAGGAGATCTTCGAGCTGTTCGCAGTCAACGGCGAAACAGGATGGATGACCACCTTAAAGGAGCTTGACCGTGAAAAGACGGAAAAACACCTAATCTATGTCCTCGCTACTGATCAAGGCGACGCCGTCCAGTACATCGCCAGCACTACTGTGGAGTTGACGGTGGCCGACGTGAATGACAACCCGCCTCGATTCACTGCAGAAATCTATAAAGGGACAGTCAGTGAGGACGACCCCCCACCCAGTGGGGTGATTGCCATCCTCAGCACCACAGATGAAGATTCAGAAGACACGAACAAACAGGTCAACTACTTCATCACAGGTGGGATTTTTCTACTTCCTGTCTCTTAAATAGGGCGTTGGGTGGAATTGTTTAATATACCAACGGTGTAGGATACACGGCTGTTGCATCCGGGGTAGAGTTGTGTCAAACAAACTTTGTTGTTTTATGTGTTAAAACAGTCTCACTCTGAAATAAAAAAGAAACATTAATTTGACTATTAAAATTAAATTCCACGGTAAATAATACATGAATTTAACAAAATCTCATGTGCAACAAAAGAGTGAGAAGTGAAACCAGAATGATAGCAAAGCAAAGGCGGCCGTGTTGTTTTCCTGGCAGCAGGCCACTAATTGAATAGTTGGAAACTCCAGAAACGTTGACAAACGAGGCTGGATCAGGACCTAAGATAATCTTTCCTTTAGGCAGCGTTGCTGCAGTTTAGGCAACTATCCAAAGTTCTCTGTTAGGGAACTGCAGCAAAGAGACATATCTTGAAGTGAAGAAGGAATCAGAAACAAAGTGGAGCCTTATCTTTAGATCCAGTTCAGTCTTGCACGTTATAGAAATGCGCAGTAGTGCAAATGTTTTAACTAGAACAGATAAAACAAAAATACTGTGATGCTAATTAGAGCTCTGTAAAGTTTCTAAATACTACAGACATAGAAACATTTGACATAGAGAGGGACCCCCTATCCGTGATGGTTGGGGGCCGCAGTCGCCCACAAACAGCTCAAATCTGGGAATACTTAAGACCTGCCAAATTTGATCACTCTAGAGCCTAGTGTGCTCTAATGCAGAAGCTAATACTACACAATATCCCAGTAGAAGACAAGGACAACGTGTCAAGTCCCATTGTGTCTGGATATTTCTGTTTTTTTGTGTTACTCGATGTTCCAAAACAAATCTGCGAACGCTGAAGCACAAATATTACGTCCTTCAGAAGTGACAGCTTAGCTTAGTCGATGTCTGATCTTCCTCCTGATACGTGGTTGTCATGTGTCATGTCATATTACAGGAGGCGACCCTTTCGGCCAATTTGCCATCGAGCATATCCAGAATGAGTGGAAGGTCTCCGTCAGGAAGCCGTTAGACCGAGAAGTGACAGACAATTATCTCCTTAACATCACCGCCAGTGACGGCGTCTTCACCGCTAAAGCCTTCGTGGAAGTGAAGGTGTTAGACGCCAACGATAACGACCCCATGTGTGAAAAGGTAGGCTGTGTTTGTTACTTCCTGCCGCGGCCGTAGCTTCTACCCCTGTGTAATATTCCACGTGTGCCCCTCTTTGTGTCCGCCAGTCCATCTACAGTGAGAGCGTCCCAGAGGACTCCCCGGCTGGCAGACTCGTCCTGCAGGTCTCTGCCACCGACGCTGACATCCGCTCAAACGCACAAATCTCCTACGAGCTCCAGGGAGCCGGATCAGAATATTTCATCATGGATTCTGACACAGGTGTGAATCTGTGCAGACGGACAAATTGACGACCTGAGATGTTTGCTTTTAACACACACGAGGTTTTACAGTTTGGTCTTTGCTACATGCTAAATTCAAACTGTGTAATTCCTGCTACAGATTCTCTGTTGGACTTTGGTCTGGGCTTTGACTAGGCCTTTTTAAAACAGTAAAACGAGACTCCAAAAACGGAAAATCCCTCCCTATCTAACGCAGTTTTGCCGACTCTTTTCACCTAAAGCTTCCGCGCTCAACATGAAGGTGTCTGTGTGTTTCTCTGACTGTGTCAGCCGTAGGAGAGGTTGGAAAGTTTAACCCAGTTTTTAATTGACTTTTTTATTTAAACTATTTTATGAAAAGGGCCCAGAACATTTCCCTGATGTGCTTCTTAGAGTCTTTACTTAGATGGAAATAACGTCTGCCTAACTTCCTCCCACCCGTAAATCAGACTTGTTCTGCTTGGCTAGTTTGGGTGGAGAAGTAAGCTGAAAAATTCAAAAGCAAAGCTAAAGTAAGGCTAGTTAATCAAAAGCAACCTGTGCTTTTAGCTTCTTTGGGAAGTAAAGGCAGTAAAGGGAAGCTAAAGGAACCGAGCCAGTGGATTTTAGCAGCTTGGTCTCACATCTGCTGTCGCGCTGACAGAGACTGAGAGACAAACGCCATCCAGCTGTTAGTTTGAGCTGCTGAGGAGCAGGATTTCTTTATTAGTAGCAGAATTGCTGATTAGGAGAGCTAAGAGGCTCTGGAGTTTTCCAGCATGGTTGGGGTAATGGTGGCTGCTCACTGCTGCCCCCCCCCCCTGCCTTTCTCTTCCTCCTGCTGCACTTTACGTTACTAATTTATTTTGCTCTCTTATCTCCTGAAAGCCATGGAAAGCTTTTTTATTCAGCTGGTGAGGAGGATGAAAACGTTTGACATCATTAGCTGAGCTGGATATTTGTCTCTTTCTGTTGCAAACTAACGTGTGTGTTTGTTTCTACTCTCTAGGGGAGCTGAAGACTTTGCTGCCCCTGGACAGAGAGGAGCAGGGCGAGCACAGGTTCAGAGTGCGAGCTGTGGACGGGGGAGGGCGATTCTGTGAAGCTGAGGTCCTCATCAGCGTGGAGGACGTCAATGACAACCCGCCGCAGTTCTCGTCCGAGTCCTACTCAATCACGGTGTTTGAGAACACAGAGACGGGAACGTTTGTGGGAAAGCTGCTGGCCGTGGATATGGATGCAGGTTAGCAGTTTGATTCCAACTTTGGGTCTGTTTTTCTGATCCTTTTAACACAGGAAAGAAAAGTTACTAATGCTGATCCTGCTGGATCACAAAGGATTATATTCTAACTCAACACGTCAAAGTTAGCATTTAAAATGGAACGTGTGGTGATTACTAGACCAAACGAGGCTTCTCACTGTTGTAGATTGATGCAACTCGTCTTCAGTTTCCCCGGATATAAAGATGCTGATATTTAGCAAAGTTTGATCTTTACATCATGGTATATCATCTCCTCATCAGTGTTGCTTTGAATTAATTCATGCATGCTTGATTCTATTTGGTCTGTTTTCCATAACTGAGCAATTAGCAATCACCAGTTTCCATTCTCCAAAAACAATATTTTATAATGCAACAAAACAAAAATCATTCCTAGTTTCAGTTGCATAGGTCGTTATTGGACAAGGCTGTGATCAGACATTATGTCTAGGAATATATGATTAGCTCCATAAATAAAAATGATAATAATCATATAAACACAAACAGGAAACGGCTGAGCCTGAGATTCCCAGATGAATCTGTTTGCACTGACTCTGCTTCCTGCTGCGCTAATAAAAGTTAATTAGTAGGAAACAAAACAGCAAATTAGCAGCAGGCCAGTCACAAAGAAACCCTAACCTCAGGTGATTTGATCCTGGCTCAGCACAGAGCTGCATTAGGCTAAACGGCATGGAAGGATAACAAATGTGAAATTTTATGAACGATCAACCCCCTGAAATTAAAAGCTCCATTACACTCTAATGAAATTCCTCTCTCTTCAGGCCAAACTCTCAAAAGGGAGGATTGCATTTTCCATTTACCTAGCGCATCACCATGGGGGGCACATATTTATCTCAGGCGTCTCTTCCTTTCAGCAAACATTGCCAATCACTAAGAGCCTCACACTCGGGTAGTTCTGAGAGCTTAAAACCTTCCAATTTAACAGCCGCTGGAATTACTGGAGGTTCTTTCTGGTTCTTTCTCGGGGACTGGTGGAGCCGCCGTTCCAGATTGCTTTCTGAGTTTAGTGAAGCAGGACTGCAGAGCTCCAAGGACCGTTTCAGATTGTTGACTGACAGAGAATCAAGTGTGTCTGTGACAGTGTGAATACCAAACCTCCAACGGCCCCTCAGAGACAGATGAGAACACAAAGCTGCAGAATGTTGGATTTTACACATTGAGCAGTTTGAGAAGGGCCGTAATTATTAGGGGAAGGCAAGTTTATTTGTATAGCACATTTTCGTGTACAAGACAATTCAAAGTGCTTTACACAGGAAACAAAAGACCAGAAAATGAAACAATAAAATCAACTTTGAATTTAAAAATAAAATAATAATAATAGTAATATTCTCAGTTGCTATATGCACAGTTAATCAAGGCTGTTTTCAGCCTGGATTTAAACATCACCAGAGTTGAAACCAGTCTCACCTCTTCAGGAAGACTGTTCCAGATTTTAGGAGCATAAAACTGGAATGAAGCCTCCCCTTGTTTGGTCCTGACTCTGGGCATCAGCAGGAGGCCACTACCTGAGGTTCTCAGAGTCCTGGCTGGTTCATATGGCTCTAACATGTCAGATATGTACTTTGGGGCTAAACCATGAAGAGACTTGTACACAAGCAA
>JAVLVB010000664.1:134986-166002 GCA_032876305.1 Orestias chungarensis
CCAGATTTTAGGAGCATAAAACTGGAATGAAGCCTCCCCTTGTTTGGTCCTGACTCTGGGCATCAGCAGGAGGCCACTACCTGAGGTTCTCAGAGTCCTGGCTGGTTCATATGGCTCTAACATGTCAGATATGTACTTTGGGGCTAAACCATGAAGAGACTTGTACACAAGCAAGGCTGTTTTAAAATCTATTCTTTGATTGACAGGAAGCCAGTGCAGAGAATTGAGCACTGGACTAATGTGGTCATATTTCCTGGTTTTGGTCAGAACTCGAGCAGCAGCATTCTGGATGTTCTGAAGCTGTCTTAAGGCCCGTTTAGAAAGCCCAGTGAGCAGGCCGTTACAGTAGTCTAACCTGCTTGAGATAAAAGCATGGATAAGTCTTTCTAGGTCTGGTTTAGAGACTATTCCTCTGATTATGGAAATGTTTTTAAGATGGTAAAAGGCTGCTGATGTTACTGATTTAATGTGGCTGTTGAAGTTCAGGTCAGAATCGAGTATTACCCCAAGATTTCTGACCTGATGTTTAGGTTCCAGAGAGAGCGTCAGAAGGTAAATAATGACACTTTCTCTTTGTTTCTGTGGGCCACAGACAATGATTTCAGTTTTGTCTGAGTTTAACTGGAGGAAGTTGTTCTGCATTCACAGACTAATCTGTTCAATAGTGACACAATAAATCCACAGGCCCATGTTCTCTTGCTGTCAGCGACACGTAGATCTGAGTGTCATCAGCATAGTTGTGGTAGGACACATCATGACTGCGTATTAGCTGGCCCAATGGAAGCATGTACAGATTGAATAAAAGGGGTCCCAGGATGGACCCCTGGGGAACCCCACAGGTTACACCCATTCGGTTGGAGACGCAGTTCCCAATTTGAATAAAGTAACACCTGTCCTCAAGGTAGGACTTGAACCAGTTTAGAGCCATACCTGCAGTATTAGTGACTGGCTGCAGCAGGGATGGATTTCATCAGCTCCATATCTTAGCTGGTGTGTTTTGTTTTGTCTCCTGTTTCCGCTCAGATACAGTTGTAGGTTTGACCCAGTTTACCGCAGCCTTCAATCAGACTTTAAATCTAATGCAACCTCCTCCAAATCTTGCATTACCCTCCAAACTTTGTGCTTATTTTAGGAGAGGATTCCTCCTTGGCTCTGCTGGCTGTTGCTACAGCCTCTGTGATCTCGGTATGATGTCTGCTCCTCGCCCACATAGCTGCCCTCCCACCCCCCGTTCAGCCTCCCGTTACAATCTCTGAGAGCCAGCACTTATCAGCGCAGAGTGATTATGAAGCAGACAGAGACACAGAGCCAGACTGTTGCCCTTGATCTGTGATAAACTTCTAAATTCGTGCTTTATCTCACCACCTGGATTTGAGCGTATCTCTTTTTTGCCCCCAGCACAGCTCTGCAATCTTTCTCTCGTCATTTCTCCTCTAAAGTTTAGCCGTTTCTGAGGAATTTGAACGTTTTGTGCTTAGTCCTTCTGATCTTCAGAGACTTCCAGATGACTTGTCATAGCTGGATGCCTCAGTCACATGATTACTGGAGGTCTGAGCAACACTGCATTAGCTAAATACAACATTTGTGTCATTATTGTCCTTTTTGAGCTGCAGGTGGCATTAATGTGTCATTTATAATGAAACTTATCATCACAATTCTAAATTAACGATGTTTGAAAAGGACTTTTATGAATAATTTGTGTTTTTTATGTGCGGTTTAAGGACAGAAATCGCACCTTCATTGAGAAGCCGATTCTAATGTTGTTTTTGGGGCGAACTGTTTACTTTTATTGTTATTGCGATAGAAACACAGGATGTCACGATGAAATCACTCTTACTCTGAGCCGAGTGGTCGAGACCAGACCACAACTGTCATCACAACACAAATATGACTGGAACGCTTGTTGAGAAAGAATGATGATGAATTGATGTCAGCACATCAATAATCTATATTATCATGCCTCCATGTTTCCTGAGTTCAGTTAAGGGCTGTAAACATGCAAACAGCTCACAAAAAACACAACTTATCATGTTCTTTATGACGGTACTGTAAGGATGTGGAAGTTTGCTAAAAAAGTGGTTTTGCAATTAAAAACTCTTATTGTTCATGCAGTGAAGTCATTTACAGATTTGGTTCAATATTTGGCAAAGTAACCGCTCAGTTTGTTCACTTTCTCACCTTCAACAAATAAAAATGTATTGATGATTAAGACATATTAATGTACGCGTTTATTACTGATCTATAAGGGAACCTTACTGTAAAGTAGAAGTGATTTAAGCTGTAGAAAAAGGTTCAATAATTCACAAAATGAGTTTATGAATGTTTTATAAATAGCCTAAAATGCTCAGATCCTGTTCCAGTGCATGTCTCTCCATCGGTTCATCATCTTTCACCTTTCCCACATATTTGCAGCAGCCGTTCCCTTAATTTTCCCACAGTTCCACTCTAAGCAAAGAGTGACTGAATAAAACATTTTATTGTTCATTTCTTGAAGCACTCATCACATGATGTTCATGTTCTGCTTACAAAGGAACAACATAATTAAGCAAACGTTCCCATCTCAGTTTAATAATCAGCATTACTGCCATGGGACAGATGAGCTTCAAATAAATAACCATACAAGACAATATAGGCAGATTCAAGTCTGATCAATTCTCCTAAGTACCACAAAGCGATCGTCTTCTAAACGCTCCGGCGGGATGAGAGTGATGCAAATCTCTATAAGCAGGGTTGCCTACGGTCATCTCTGCACCGTGATAATGAGATCTAGACAGGATAGAGGGCACTCGCCTGATAAATGGAACCATAATAGCATATTCCAAATGGGGACCACCTGCAGAGAAGCGTCCTGAGTCTTACTCTGATCAGTCTTTGTCGTGTTTGTGGGAGGACGTGAGTTATGAGAGACGGGTAGATCAGAGGTTTACAGCTTCTGTTCTGAACACAGAGAGATCATTTACAGGGAAACGCAAAACTATTCACACCATGAAATGTCCTTTTTATTCAGCAAGAGGAAATCCTGCCACCTCTGCAGACTTGAAAGTCTTTTAAAAGGACAGGAAGTATTTAGTTAACGTAACTCCTGGTCAACAGATCAACATAGAAGGCAAATAAACAATTTACAAGCTCATCAAGTAAATTCTATGCAGCCCTAAATGGTTTTTGAGAACATTTATGAACAAACAGCATGAAAATAAAACAGTCTTGGCTTTGAGTCCTGACATCATGACCTGTTCTGCTTGGCCTCCACTACTCTCTATCCCCTGTATAGTTATTGTTGTTGTTACCTGGTACAAAGGTTTAATACCAAGACAGTGTGGCTTTGCTGCAGCTGCAAAGGAAGCATCTCTAAGAGTAAATGCATGGTTCTTTTTCTACATCGTAAAGTTGAGTTCATGGATCTGTGTCCAAGGAAGAGGAGGAGAGCCTTGAGTTTTTGCACATGCGCTCACAATGGTCTCCCTGAGACATCATATTTGTGACAAAAATCATATTTATGGCCTCAGTGTGGAAGCACAAGACTGGAAGTGCAGAGTTTGAGTAAAACTTTCGGTATTTTAAGGTGGGAAGTTGATGTCTGAGCATTAAACTGACATAAACTGTTCCATTAATTGTCTTAATCCACTTGGTTGCAGCGCCATCTATGTTGGATAGTAATTGAACAATTATGTCACATTTGGGAACAAACTGCTGTCACATCATCTGTTAGTTTATAAGCAGAAACTTTAAAGCTAATTAAAGGGAAAAAAACTTCAGATTTCGTCTTTATCTAATCAAAGTCCTCAAAAAGATGTCAGTCAGGCGGAGATAGCTGCAGATGTAATAGCAGCCAATGGTGGTTTAATTCTTTTAAAGCCATAAGAAGTAAAGTCAGCAGTTAGCAGCGTTGTTAGCAGTTTACGTACTTGTGAAGATCAGTGACTCTCGACGGCTCGTAGAAGGACGTCGCCGGGAGAAGAGACGATCAGCCGAGTCTAAACCTGGTTTTAACCTGGAGGTTAAACGTCAAATGTCCCAATACTGTCTCTGTGCTCATTCCAGGTCTCAACAGTGACATCGTGTATTCATTCACCGACTCCGCCGACGGATTCTTCTCTATTGACGACCAAACGGGTGTGATAACACTAGAGCGCGCCCTGGACCGCGAGCTGCAGTCCGTGCACGTGCTGAAGGTGCGCGCCAGCGACCAGGGCTCGCCTCGCCAGTCCTCGCCGTGCGAGGTGACCGTCTCGGTGCTGGACATCAACGACAACCCGCCCGTGTTCGAGCACCGGGAATACACGGCCAGCCTGCTGGAGGACGTGGCCGTGGGCACCCAGGTGCTGCGGGTGCAGGCGGCGAGCCGCGACGCCGACGCCAACGGAGAGATCTCCTACAGCATCATCAGCGGCAACGAACACGGCATGTTCAGTGTGGACCCCCGCAGCGGTAGGTGGGGGGGGCGCTGTTAAACTGAACAACAACACTTTATGAATATTTATCACATTTCAAATGATTTAGAAGTCTCATTCAAACCTACATACATTCATTTAAGCTGACGGCTTCACTCTCCAGACCCTGAAGTCTGATTGGCTGCTTCAAACAGGAAGTTTACGATGATTCTGGGTCAACATTTTAACAGGAAGCCTGGAGATTATTCATTTATTTTCTATCAAAATCTTCAGCCTCTGTTTCTCTATTTTGCTCTGAAATATAACTGATAAGCTCTCCAGGGATCTCACTACAGACTTTGAGCAGCTCAGTTTTGGCCTTGCCCACTTATAAGGAAGCGGCCAATCAAAAGTCAGGGTCTCTGCTCTAGTCCCGCCCACTTTTATGGATAAAATCAAATGTTTAAACTAATTTGTGACGTCCATAAGAAGATCACTAATTAATATCCAAACTATATATAGTTTTTTGAAGTCAGTAGATTTAATGAATATATAATACATTTATATTTAACATAAAGGATGGAACAGTTAAATAATTATTTCATTATCATTTTTTTATTGCTAATCTTGTGGTTTTCTAGTTTTTTAATGACGTCCTGTTTCCTGATCCTGCTCAGGCGACGTGTTTGTGATCGAGGCGTTGGACTACGAGCTCTCTCATGAGTACTACATCACCGTGGAGGCCACGGACGGCGGCTCGCCTCCGCTCAGCGACATCGCTACGGTCAACATCAACCTCACAGACCTCAACGACAACAAGCCCGTCTTCAGCCAGGACGTGTACACCGCCGTGGTCAGCGAGGACGCCGAGCTGGGGAGGATCGTGCTGACGGTGAGGAGGCTGATGTGGTTTAGACATTTTTCATCACTCTTAATTTACCTCAGATCATCCACCTCCTCCCTCTGCGGTTCATTTCCTGGTCCATTATTGGCTGAATGAATCACAGATCTGGACCACTGCTCTGCTTCTTTACTATATCTGATACACTCAACCTAAAGTATTTCTAACCTTCATCACATGGACCTCCTCCTCCTGTTAGAAACTCATCTCCACTGATATATCTAAGATAGCTGAATATAAAGGAAGCATCACAGAACTAGGTGTTAGTGTCTTATAGCTGTAAATCTTGGCTGTCTGCTGATTTTCCCTGGGATCTCCTCCTGTGTTTGACATTTATTAGACTGTTGTGTAAAAATGAAGCTGCAGAGCTAAAATAAGTTTAAATTGCCTCTCAAAAGTACACGCTGGTAAAAAGCCATATTTACTGTAGCATTAAAGACAGAATGATGAATCATTTTAAATCTGGCATTTAGATAAAAAAAAACTAACAAATCTGTTGGAAGGAAAAAAGGTTTGAAATAAATTTGAGGCATTGTAGAGAACAGCAGCTCAGCAAATTCAGTCCAAACCCTTTCTAAGCATTGATCAGTGTGTGTGAGTGCAGAAACATTTGGTTAAAATTATAAAAGCACCTAATAATGATTTTAAAGATTTACAGATGAAATATTAATACTTATTTCTTTCAAATACATTTATGAATAAATAATTCTCTATATTTGTATCTCTCATTGTTTCCATTTGTAGCTTTTTATCATTTTTACCAGGATCTGGTTCATTTTTCGGTTCTGCCTGTAACAGGTGGTGGCCGAGGACTCTGACGGACCGTCCCACAATCACCTCCGCTACTCCATCGTGGAGGGAAACCAAGGCAACCCGTTCGCCGTGGATCCGCTCCGAGGGGAGCTCCGAGTCGCTCGCCAGCTGGACAGAGAGGGAGTAAGCGCTCCTGCAGATACGATGCTGAACGTGATGCACAGCCAGGCTTAATTAGGACGCTGGTTCAGTGCTGTTATCATTGCTTAGAGGAGAAGCTTTGTACAGCTACTGTAACTCCTGCTCTCTGTTTCCCATCAGACCTCTGGCTACACTCTGAAGGTGGTCGCCGCCGACAACGGGGTGCCGCCTCTTTCCAGCGGCGCCATAATCAACATCGACATCTCCGACGTCAATGACAACCCGCCGCTGTTCTCCCAGGCCAACTACAGCCTCATCATCCAGGTGAGGGGGCCGGGGGTGGGGGTTACTGCAGATTAGAGACAAACGCATCGATGGAGAGGGAGGAAGAGACGAGGGAGACAGGGATTAGGAGACAGAGGTGGAGGAAGGCTTCACGAGTGGAATATCAAGAAGTAGGAGGATGAAGGAAGAACAAAGGTAGGAATCAGAGGAGCAGCTGGGGAATGAGAGACAGAGGATGAATCTTAAGTGTAGGAATTCAGATCAGATGGAGGGAAATCAGCAAGGTGGGAAGATAAGAACCATTAGAGAGGGATGCTTCAATGGAGAGCTGACAGCTCAGTAGCAGAGAGCGAAGGGTTGTTTTCTCTCACCAAGTCAAATAAACTCATCTAGGTTTTTTATCTGCATTAATTAATTAACATTCATTTTCACCTCCTGCTGTATTTAACTCTCCATATCCTTCACGTCATTCTCAGCCGTTTGAGTTTGGTTTGCTCTGAATGAATCTCACTAGTCATGCCTTCTTTAACACAAACCTCAACATCTACATAAAAACAACATTAAAATCATTCTTTATTTCACCTGTTTCAACCTAAACATGAAGCTGCTGTTAAACAGATCCATCTAATAAGGTTTCTGTAGTTATATGTGACTAATGTGAGTTAATAAAGGTTAACTCTGGTTCCACCTCCAGTCAGAAGTCTGATCTTAGTTTAGCACAAAACATGACATTTTTAGATGAAAAATCCTTTTCTGAATCATTTGCAACTTTATTGTGGTTGTTATTTAACTGTATGACATAATAACCGGACTTATCTGAAAAGAGAAGCTTAAGGTCTGTATAAGCTCCAATATTAGAAAATAACTTCTCACTAAATCTACGTTTTTATCAGCAGTTTGATTTATTTGGATGCATTTGTCTTCCCTGGATCACTAATTCTCTTTCTTTGCCTTTTTTACTAAAGACAGTTCAATACGTTAAAGTAAACCATGAGCTCTGATCGAAGCTGCCGCCTCTGTTGTCTCTCAGGAGCATCGACCCAAAGGCACAAGCATCCTTCAGCTCACTGTAAGCGACCGGGACGCGTCGCACAACGGCCCGCCTTTCACCTTCACCGTTGTGGACGGGAACGAAGGCGGGGCCTTCCACATAGACCAGCAGGGGGCGGTGGTGACAGCAGGGCTGATGAGCAGGAAGACTAAAGACCAGTACCTGCTGCAAGCACAGGTGAGTCACAGAGGAGAGGTGAGACGAAGGTCAGGCGTTCACGTTGATCGAACTGTCAGACTTCTGTTCTGTCTACGTCACCGACTTCCTTTAGGCGCCTCAATCCCCTAAAACCCCCCACACGTATTTTTCTAGGAGCTCAGAGCTTTAAGATTAAGTCTGGGAGAAGCTGAGGAGAAGTTAGAAGACGGCGGCTTTGATTCACATCTTCCTTTAGTGGCAGGAACAGAGTAGAAACCTGTGGGCTGATGGGACATGAAGTCTTATGTTGTTGTTTGATAGCAACAGAGTAAGCTCAGGTTTGAGTCTCAGTTGTTGGTTTTTGCTCCTGCTGAAACCAAACAGCAAATCCTGCTAAAGTGTTTGTTCTGGTTAATGTTGTGGAGCAGTGGAAGAGTCTGCTCGCCCTCTGGTGGTGGGAAGCATGTACAGCGTCACTGTCCCGCTCTCCTGTGCAGGTGTCAGACAGCGGGAAGCCTCAGCTGTCCTCCACCGCCTTCATCAGCGTGCGCGTCATCGAAGAGAGCGTGTATCCTCCCGCCGTGCTCCCGCTGGATATTTTTGTGTCCGTCGCTGGCGAGGAGTACCCCGGGGGAGTTCTGGGAAAGATCCACGCCACCGACCAGGACGTCTACGACACCCTCACCTACAGCCTCGCCGCCTCGGCGTCCTCGCTGGCCGACCAGAGCGCAGCTCTGTTTTCGGTGTCGGCATCGGACGGAAAAGTCATCGCGCTGCGACCGCTGGACCTGGGCCACTACCCGCTCAACGTGACGGTGACCGACGGGCGCTTCTCCACGCCCGCCGACGTCACCGTGCACATTCGCCAAGCAGCTCGCCAGGCCCTGGACAACTCCATCGCCGTGCGCTTCGGAAACATCGCGCCGGAGGAGTTCATCGGGGACCACTGGCGCAACTTCCAGCGGGCGCTGAGGAACATCGCCGGGGTCCGGAGGAGTGAGGTCCAGCTGGTGAGCCTCCAGCCTGAGCAAGGAGATCTAGACGTGCTGCTGACGCTGGAGAGATCCGGCAGTCCGTACCAATCCCAGGAGGTGAGATGAGCAAAAATAAATTCAGTTTACAATCAAACATCTGAGGTTGTTTTCACAAGGCAGGCAAACGCGACCCCTATCTGACCTTTACACTGCAGACTCAACGACTCAATCCTGATATTTCTACCCAGGGAGAAATTCAATAATGCCACTTCCATATGTTCTCAAGCGTCTGCCGTCCAGATATGATGCATTTATCCAACTTTGAACGTGTTTGGCTGCAGATGTGCATCATAATTTAGCACCAGAGGAAACCAGAAGTGCTTCAGTAGAATCTAGACGTGAAGCTCAATGGTCTCTTCATCTGGCTCGGCTTGCAGGTCCCTTTAAGGGTCGTAAACATAGCGAACTCTGATGGTGGTCACATTTAATTAGTAGCAGAAAAAATGAATCAAAACGACACATCAAGATGAGTGGAAAGTCAGAAATGAGCATTGATTACATTATTATAAGCTAGCAGTTAGCCTGCTAATGGTTGCTAAATCCACCTAAACGAGGGACTTTCTGCTAAAGGCAGGAGGAACGCTGCAGCTGCTGCTTAACTCTGGGACTCATTTGCTGTTGGATCTTCCTCAGGTTGTCTTCCGTAAGCTGAACTCTTCCGCCGCCGTCATCGAGGACATGATCGGGGTCCGGCTCGTGCGTGTGGCGCAGAAGCTGTGCGCGGGCCTGGACTGTCCGCTGCACTTCTGCGACGAGGTGGTCTCCCTCGACAAGAGCGCCATGTCCACCTACAGCACGGCCCGCCTCAGCTTTGTCACGCCTCGCCACGTGAGGACGGCCACCTGCCAGTGTGACGGTAAAGACCCAGAAACGCTAACGCCGAGTTCTGGAGCTCTGGTTCCTAACAGGCTGTCCTCACCTGTAGGTGGACGCTGTCCTGTTCTGAACAGCCTGTGTGAAAGCCACCCCTGTCCAGAGGGGATGGACTGTGTGGCCGATCCTAGAGACTCTGTTTATAGCTGCGTGTGTCCAGAGGGCAAAAAGGGCAAATGCTCCGGTAAGAATACATCTAACCCTGTTTTAGCATCTAATACTGGATTTTATGTTAAAACCAACGTACACAAGCAGCTGGTAGGAAGACTTTCTGTGGTTTGTTTAAAGAACAACATTCAGGTTATTTCTCCTCGTCACCCTGTTGATTTCAGATCAAATCATTGAGAAGAACAGAAATCCAGTCTCACTGGTTTGTCCTTGCTTGATAAAACACCTAGAAAGAATATCTGTATCTGTCAAAGACGCTTGTCTGAGAGCATTTTGGTAAAGTGAAGATGCTGAAAGTGGACAAACAAACATCATCACAGCTGGGCGCTACATGCTAGCAGCTTCATTATAACCATTAGAATAGGTTCACATTTCTGCTGCGTTTGGTCTTTGGTCTCCTGGGCTGGACGTCTTGTTTCGCCTCTTCTGCTTGTTTCTCAGTGCGCTCTCGTTTCAGACGGCCACTCGCTGACCTTCAGTGGAAACGGTTACGTGAAGTATCGACTGACGGAGAACGACAACAAGGAGCTGATGAAGCTGTCGCTGCGGCTCAGGACCTTCTCCAACCACGCCACGGTCATGTATGCCAAAGGCACCGACTACAGCATCCTGGAGGTGTGTGGCCACTCGGGCACATTAGAATTTTGACCTTTGCCCTCCTAACTGCCCGACATCTCTGTAACTAGAGAAAAGAGCAAAGCTGAAGGTTAAAAAGGTATTTAGGAGCTTCAGCCCACTTTGGGAATCTGGCTTGTTGGGCGGAAAATAATCTATTTTAGTACGAAAAGAAACAGACGGCATTCCTTTTCCAGTCTGCATGTTTTCAGTTTCAGGACTTTTAGTTTTTGAATAGAAAATGAATAATTACGACTTATTTTACCGCTGGGGGGGCCACAAGCTACTTAAAAGAGGACCAATCCTAAAGGATCTACCAACGTATATATACTGTATATAAGTATGTATGGCCTGGAGCTCCTCCAGCTCCTCCAGCTCCTCTGCTAAGAGAGAGTGGGAGACTGACTAGACACCGTAGTTTGCTAAAGCTAATGTAGAGTTAGCTTGTGTTAGCGTGCTTAAATGAGCGTCATTTTGCTCCCCGGTATGTAAATAAAAAGACGGACGGACGCCGTCATCTACTTCCTTTATTCCGTGCGGTCGATGTGTCGATGGCGATGGACATATTGGGCTCCCCTGTTGTGGCGTATCTGTTGGGATTGAGGGCTAATTGGCCTGTTCTGTAGGACTTTTTGTGACCTCCAGTCTCCGGCCGTGTTTTCTCACAGATCGTGAACGGACGGCTGCAGTACAAGTTCGACTGCGGCAGCGGCCCCGGCCTGGTGTCGGTCCACAGCGCTCAGGTCAACGACGGAGAGTGGCACTCCGTGTCCCTGGAGGTGGACGGGAACTACGCCAAGCTGGTGCTGGACCAGGTGCACGCCGCCTCGGGCACGGCTCCCGGCACCCTGCGCACCCTCAACCTGGATAACATCGTGTACTTCGGGGGCCACGTGCGTCAGCACGCCACCCAGCGCCTCGGCCGCAGCCCGCCCATCACCGACGGGCTGCGCGGCTGCCTGGAGGCCGTCGCTCTGAACGGCCAGGAGCTGCCTCTGAACACCAGGGCCGGGCCGGCGCACGCCGTCCTGGAGGACATGGTGGACGTGACCCCTGGCTGTGCCCTGGCGCCTGCTGAGAGTTGTTCCAGCAACCCCTGCACCAACGGAGGGAGCTGTGTCTCTCTGGCCAACGGAGGTAAAGAGCTGCTCCGCTCCTCTGATCATTCGTCTTCCAGCCATTAAAGAATCATGAATTCTGAATAGAAGAGACAAATGTCACCAATGTCCAAACCTGTTTCATTTTAAATAAAGAAAAAAGCTCCTCATCGTTTGCCTTCTCTGATGAACCCCCCAGGCTACTTCTGCAAGTGTCCCGCCTCCTTAATGGGCTCGCACTGCGAGGTCGCCATCAGTCCCTGTGCCTCCAATCCCTGCCTGTACGGCGGCACCTGCGTACCTCGAGCCGGCGACTTCTACTGTCAGTGCCGGGGGCAATACTCAGGACAGAGGTACCACGCTGCTTCCATCCTCCAAGCATGTATACCAATGTTTCGCCTCTAAATGCCCCCAGACACAAAAACACCTGCTGTACCCCTTCAATCTTTCTGCATCTGTTAGATTATGAACCAGCATTTGGTGGTTTGACTGTTGCTGGCGCTCTACAAGCCAAAGTTGTCAGAAAAATGGCTTCAAGCCAGGCCAGGAAGCGGGGGGGTTACCGGCCCCCCACATTATTAAAGGGTGGGGTCGTTTCTCCATGAAATCAAGTAGTTTGTCTGAAAAAAAAATGACATCTCAGTTTTCTCAGAAATTGGCTGATGTGATCATTTTCTTCTTCTCTGATGTTGTAAAGGTTCTTTTTTCTGAAATAATAATAATTTTCCATCTTCTTCTCAAAGCTCTCCTTAGTGTCTCTCACAGCCAATGTTTTTGGTGGTAATGGTTCAAAATGACATGTGCTTCACTGGTGACACTCAGGTGCCAGCTGGGACCGTACTGCAGAGACAACCCCTGCAAAAACAGCGGGAAGTGCATCGACAGCCTGGACGGTCCCGTCTGCGAGTGTGAGGCTGGATTCCAGGGAGACAGGTAGGAAATAAGATGCTCCATCGGGACGAGTTTGATGTTTTGTCCTGGGAGCTGACTGAGGACAAAACATTCCCCCCCGTTCGTTCTAAGGTGCCTGAGTGACGTGGACGAGTGCCTGAAGAAGCCATGCGCCAACGGAGGCCAGTGCCAAAACACCCACGGCTCCTTTAAGTGTAACTGCTCGGCGGGTTTCCGGGGACAGACGTGTGACCTCCCAGACGAGCTCCAGAACCAGTTCGTCTCCACCTCCTGGAACATCGGCCTGGAGGAGGTGATCGGCATCGTGGTCTTCGTGTCCAGCATCTTCATCCTGGTCCTGCTCTTCATCATCATCCGCAAGAGGGCCTGTCGCAGCAAGTCCAAGACGGGCAGCGACGACAAGCACGGCGGGGGCTCTGCGGTGCCTCACTCCTTCCTCCAGAGGGCGTACTTTGATAACAAGCTCAACAAGAACATCTATTCTGACGTCCCTCCCCAGGTCCCCGTGCGCCCCATCTCTTACACTCCCAGCATTCCCAGCGACTCGCGCAACAACTTAGACAGGAACTCGTTCGAAGGCTCGACCATCCCAGAGCACCCGGAGTTCACCACCTTCAACCCGGATTCTGTTCACGGACACAGGAAAACCGTGGCGGTCTGCAGCGTGGCGCCCAACCTCCCGCCTCCTCCTCCCTCCAACTCCGTCTCTGACAGCGACTCCATCCAGAAGCCCAGCTGGGATTATGATTATGACGGTAGGCCTGCATCCTTCATATGAGGCAAATACTCCTACAAATGACTCACTCTTCACATTTTATTCTCTAGTTTTTAAGGAGAATATCTTGTTACGCTTGAAACGCCACAAAACAAAGAAGATATAGCAGATTTCAAACAATTATTACTTTACTTTTAAGTTTAAAAAAGTCTATATCTAAAACTAAATAGATCAATATAACATGAACAATCTAATGTGAATACAGAAAGTAGAAGTTCTGAATAAATCTGAGTTACATATTGAATTACTGACATTTCAGCCCCTGAAACATACCCGAGTATTTTAGTGATGGATTTTCTATAAATTCATATGAATAAGTCGTAAAAGGGCCGACAGTTATAGATCCACAGTTGTAGCTTGATCATTTATGTGTTATGGATTAATAATTATGTAACAATAGTAGTTTTACATCAGGATTCAGGACATAAAGGTTATGTTAGTAAATCTTCTGCAGTTCATCTGTCTGGTGTTTTGCAGTAAATGTTGATTCAATCAGTCTGAAAAGCTTCTACATGTGGCAACTAAATGATTTTCTGCTTCTGTTCAATCAAGAGCATATAATGTTGTCATTTTAGATGGTTTTAGTCATTTTTTTACCTTTACTGCTGCTGTTGCTCTCTCTGTATGTTCCAAATAAAACAGTTTATTAGTCTGAACACCTCAAAATGATCCAATAATGCAGATTTCTGCATTCTGGCTGTCTTACTTTATTTCCCCAACAATTTAAAATAATCGACATGAAGCTTTAAATTCTGCCTCAACCTTAAAGACAAATCCCTGAAATGAAGTGAATCAAATAAAAATCCACGTTTTCATGTGAACTTGGATACAAAACCAACAGTTTAATTGTTTTACACAGGATTCACGTGTGTATTAATATGTATGGGAATCACAAACTGGCACATGGATTATAACATTTATGCCCACAATAGTTCATCAGACTAATCCGTGTGACTTTTATTACGTTGCTTCATTTTTCACATTGGGATGTAATAAAGATGACCTGGATTACAGCTAACAGAGGTCATCATATGCTTAGAGATTACTGTGATACAGCATTTTCAACCCTAATCTAATTTACTCCCCACATTTATGAACGGATTAGGGCTGATTTGCTGGTTTCCTGTTTCTAGCTAAAGTGGTGGATCTGGATCTGTGCCTGACTAAGAAGCCGGTGGAGGAGAGCGCCTGTCACCTGTACGACACTAGGGGGAGCATGTCCGAGGTCCACTCCCTCAGCTCCTTCCAGTCGGAGTCATGTGACGACAACGGTACGCCGCCCTTGTTTAGCGACCCCTGACCCCTCACAGATGCTGACATGTGCTGAGCGGCTGACCCGGTAGCTGCTGTGGGGTCACAAGTCTGTCTCTCTGTTTTTCTCCTGTTTCTTTGTTGTGCTGGGGCTTCAGCTCCCATCTGGATCAAATCAGTCCACAGATCCAGAACAAGGTTTTAATCAGGGCGTCCGGCCTGTAAGTCTTCAGTCGCTGTCGCTACAGACGGACGCAGCCGGCGGGGAACGCTGTGGAATTCTCCTCAGATTACAGATTCAAATTAAAACGCTTCCGCTGTTTCAGATCATCATTGGTTCACTTTTGTTTCTACAATGTTTAGTTTCTCTTTTTTTGTTTCTTTCTGTTTTTGTTCCCTCCAAACTTCAGAAACAAACGGATGTTTAACATGGGCCAGTATTTTACGGGGGTATACGCTTCTCTTTTATGTTTGCCTATTTTTCCTTTTTACTTCCATGGTTTTCCTCTCATGCACAGGTTCATCTCTGTAAATCAGGATCTCATCCAACAGTTTATATCTTCAGTAACAATAATGAAATGATTAGCATGCAGTAATGAGTGATTTGGCTTCATGGTGGGATGTTTCTGCGTCGTTATTACGTTAAATATTCTGTCATGATAATAATAAGTTATCGTCTCAATGATAATATATGGTTCAAACTTTTTTCCTTTCTTACAAATATAGTACTAAAATGTTAAAAACACGATAAAATAATAACAAATTTCTATCATTGCCTTTATCATTATCATGATAGAATCAGAAGAATCTAAACCAATATCACCAACAAATGAAATCAAAAAGCCAAATTCCTTTAAAATGTAAATATTACATAAAAACTATAAAACTGTAAAACTGTAAAACTGTGTCCATATCTCAGACTTCATTATTACTTAACAGAAGTTGGTAATCATATGTGTGGGAAGTTTAGTGGAAGGAAAAAGTCTCCAGGGATAATCTGTAGAGGATTGTAAACAGAAGCCAGCAAAGGTTTGGTGAATGTTAGGATGAGTAAAAACACTAACCATCAACACTCTCGTGTTAGATTGAACACGAGAGTCAAACTTCTCCCTGATGCTCCTGTGCATGATAACAATCCGTCCATCTTCACTACGTTCATCCACACTTTGGAAAATCCAACCAAATTAGATTAACGGCAGATTAAGGTGACGCCATCTTGGTTTTGTTTTTACGGGGAATTCCACAGATTCTTCCATCTGTACCGTCAGTGCCTCTCACTATATAGGTGTTGTGTTTTACCCCCCATCACCATCCCAGCCATAAACCCCCTCAGAGACTCGCGGTTGGTTCTTAAAACACTAAAACGGTGAAACAGCAGCGAGGAGCGCCCTGTGTGTGGGACCCGCCGTCACTCTGACCTCATTCCATCATTCCTGACTTGCTTTTTGTTTTTCTCTGAATGATCATGATCATTTTGACTAATGTCCAGTCTCTCGGACCCCCCCCCCCCTCTTCCAGCCATCCATCTTGTCAGTTCTGTTGCTGACACGGTGGAAGGAGAAGGTAGTCCTCTAGCTCGTGTCCACCAGTTTGTCTCCTCTGTGTTTGGATGTAGAATCTGTCATTATCTTACACAAACAGGCCTCATCCAGGTTTGGCTGCGCAGGAAGAAACAGATGTTTGGTTATTAAATATGTACATACAGGCTCAAACTCAGAACTTGCTGCTTTGTAACTCGTTTATCTGACCGTTTTTCTTTTTTTCACAAGCTTGTTGTTTAGAATAAGATACTTTACTGAATGAATGTTTCCACTAATGAATCAAAACTGGTCAATGATTCCCTATAGCAGTAATTTATGTTTGATGAGATGGAACCAAGTCATCTCACTCAGCAGGAAGATTTGACTCTGATCTGATTTTGTTGAGAATATTCGACTCATTTCTGAAATTTTCAGTCCAAACTTTTCAAACCACCTCAATAATGAGACAATGAGACATGCATCATAATTGTGGACCAGAAGAAGCCAGACGTCTCTCAGGTCGTCAACTGTTCACTCAGAAGTCTGAGTCTGAACGTTGATCCTACCAAAGCTTCACTTACTCGTTTCTACCAAGTCTAGTTAGTTGGTCTGATTAGCTTCTAAAACTCATTCATCCACACATTATCAGGCTGTATGTATATATTTGAGCCTGTAGGTAAAATCACAAAGGAATTTGAAGTTGTTCTCTTAATTCTTGTTTTTTTTCCCAATGAAATCCAGTTTTATGTTTTATGAGCCCAAATTTACTGGTTTCTGGTGACGGCCATGTTAAAAAAGTGTGTAAGAAAATGACGAAGCTGCTCTGCGTTTCTTTATCCTGCCTCTCATCGTGTCCCCTTCGCTGTTTTATTGTGATTCTGAGCTGCTGTTGAGGTTTTAACGTGACTTCTTCTTTCTCTCTCTCTCCTATCCGCCTCGCATAAAGAGTCTTTTTTGGCTCATGATCTCAAGAACCCAAGAGGTGACTTTTTACATGTTTGTTTGGTGGTGGCTGTTGTTCCTGCTCCCGCTTCCTCACTAACCCTCAGTAGAAACGTGTCGCTGTAAGATGAAGCTGGAACGTCAGCAGAGAAAACTTTAATACGTTGTTTCTGTTTCTGTAAGACGATTGATCTCCTCTGGCACTACCTTGCATGTTTGAGGCCGATCAGCTGTCTCGCTTTCTCAGTGCTTAACTGGTTGTGCTCCCGTTTGTGTTTGTGCGTTTATTTTCACATTTGGCTTTTTTTAATTCTTTAAATTAGAATTTTCTGTTATTAGCGTAAAGGTTTTGTAAGATGAACAGATCTGCTTCAGAATGGCACAGGGTCGACACCTGTGTTCAGTCAGAGAGCCCTGAGATTGCCGACTAGGTTCCTGGTCTAGGAGAAGCTACAAGGTGTATTTTCTGTTTACCAGATTTTGCAGCATGCAGATGAATTTTCAGATGACAACCATGGTTGGTAATAGATTGACTCCACATCAGCGATGCAATATCAATGTTTTAAATTACTGCAAAATATTTTATGCAATATCTAGTAGATCTACTCAGGAGCAAAACACAGTTTTTGGCATTTATCTAATAGAAACATATAAGGAATACAGGAGTATTAATCAATAACTACACAGCCTCCTAATATCCTGCAGTCTTATCAGAATTGTTGTATCTATGTCAGTGTTTTTCATGTTTAGGCTTCATGTAGAGTCAATAAATACTCCTTAATTATTCATGTGTAGACACCCTGGTCTGTATTAACATGAATAACTGGTGTGACCCAGAACCTACTACTAAAACCAGCTTGTTAGAAGCAGCAGTCTGCAGAAGGCTGTGAACGGCTGTGTTCTGTGTTCAGGCAGCTGAAACTCCTGCATGATGTTGGCTTTAACTTTAACATGACTTCCCTTTTCTCTTCAGAGGCCTAATATTTGCTTTTGTGTTTTGGCCTTCTTTTATTTTGGACAGGATATCACTGGGACACATCTGACTGGATGCCAAGTGTTCAACTTCCTGGAATCCAGGAGTTTCCGCTTTACGAGGTTGTGGAGTCTCCGGCGCCTCAGTACAATGATACAAGTGCCATAGACACCGACTACTATCCCGGCGGCTTTGACATCGAGAGCGATTTCCCTCCCCCGCCCGAGGACTTCCCTGCTAACGACGACCTCCCGCCGCCTCCTCTGCCGGACTACAGCGACCGCTGCGACACACTGCGTTCCCTGAACCGAAACTTGGAGAAACCCGGCCCAGGAAGCTCCGGCTCGATCCACCAGCGCCCCGCCCTCCCCCAGCTTTACAGCCTTACCCAGTACCTGCCGCATCACCCCTACCCAGGGGACGGTGGCGACACTGAGGGCCAGGGCGTGTCCTCCACCTCTGCTACCGTCACCCCCGCCTCCACCATGGGGAACGGCGGCTACAGAGGGGAGTTCGCCTTAGGTTGCGGCCGGGACTTTGACTCAGCTCTGGACAACATCTCCATGTCTCTGTACACAACCACAGCGTCTTGCTCTGACATGTCGGCGTGCTGCGAGGAGTCCGAGGTGATGATAAGCGACTACGAGAGCGGCGAGGAGGGCCACTTTGAACAGCTCGCCATCCCGATGCTGAACTCCCAACAGCACACTGAAGTCTGACACTGGATCCCAACTAAAGTGCCTGAAACCACAGCTACTGTCGTTGGTAGCAGACACAACACCAACACTAAAAACGCACAGTATGTGGACACAAAGAGCACCATCAGCCTGCCATGCTAACGAGTCAACAGTAGTTTTGGGGGATCATTCACTGCTTAGTCAGTTTGTATCTTTCTGGATTCGGTCATTTCGTAGGGGCCATGTTTGTTTCAACCTTCACAACCATGGATTTAAAATCTATTTCTGTGAGCTGCTGGTGTTCTACTATAGTGAAATAAATAATATGCACCAGGAGTTTGTCAAAATCATTCTTACAAGTTAACTGGACCAAATAGGAATCAACAATCAATGGAAATTTGGTTTTTTTAGAAATTAATATATTCAGAATTTAATTACACAATACTTACCTCCATAATTCATCACGTCACTTAAAAACAATCATAGAGATACACAGTGCAGCAGTAAAGAGGTACGAAGCAGTTTGTTCACTGGTATAAAACGGACATACTCATTTACTGGTACAAGGTGGGCCCAAGCTAACAGTAGGCCCATGCTAATGTTGGCTCCTAGCTAACAGTAGGCCCATGCTAATGTTGGCTCCTAGCTAATGTTGGCTCTTAGCTAACAGTAGGCCCATGCTAATGTTGGCACCTAGCTAACAGTAGGCCCATGCTAATGTTGGCTCCTAGCTAACAGTAGGCCCATGCTAATGTTGGCTCCTAGCTAATGTTGGCTCCTAGCTAACAGTAGGCCCATGCTAATGTTGGCTCCTAGCTAATGTTGGCTCCTAGCTAACAGTAGGCCCATGCTAATGTTGGCTCCTAGCTAATGTTGGCTCCTAGCTAACAGTAGGCCCGTGCTAATGTTGGCTCCTAGCTAACAGTAGGCCCATGCTAATGTTGGCTCCTAGCTAATGTTGGCTCCTAGCTAACAGTAGGCCCATGCTAATGTTGGCTCCTAGCTAAAAGTAGGTCCATGCTAATGTTAGCTCCTAGCTAACAGTAGTACCCATGCTAACGGTGCGTTTCTTGTATTGGTCCTACTTTTTATCCAAAGTTGTCCTACATCAAACATTCAGTTAACGTTGTTGACTAAGTAACAGATGTTCCTGTCTGGAAAACGCTTTCCTCTTCCTTTAGAAACTAAATCCGCCTCATAGCTAAATGTTGACCATGCAGAGAGGAAGGAGATGACAAAGCATGGCTACGACATAAAGGTACAAATGAGCAAAACGGGGAATCAAAAGACCAGAGAGGATATCAGAAGGTTGCTTCTACGCTTCTGTTGACCTTTGCCCCTCTGAGATGGCATTACTGATACTTTAAAGCAGACTTATTATGCTTCTGTTTTAAAAGTCTTTAAAAAAAAAGAAAGAAATGATGTAAAAAAGTTAATGCTGGCAGCTTCGGCCCACAAAGATGTATGAAGTCCTGAGAAACATTCGAGCAGAGTGATATGACAGCCTTCTATGCACTAAAATCACAAGTACACTACAGTAGTTTGACAGAGTTGCCTAGTGTTGCTGTGGAGTTACGTTAAAGCGGACGGTACTAATCTGGGCATTTATGAAAGTTGTTTCAGGTTTTTAAAGTGGATGTTCCTGCAGTTTAATCTTTTACGTTTCTGTGGCTGTTCTCATAAAATTCCAATTCAAATATTAATGAAATGATGTGTGACACTGAGATAGATAGACATAACATAACACGTTCCCTTTAAGTAACGTTTATCTTGCAGAGCTTTCTGAAGGAACGTGTCAGTGTAAAAAAAGGAATAATGACATATTTTTGTTCTGACAAGTCAATGAAACCAATCGAGATGTTTTTATACGACTCCTGATTTTCCCTGTAAATGGAAGTGTACAGTTTTGATTTGAAAGTTTACTAGGTTTTGTAGATATTCTATGTTTTTATTTTCGATGAAACAAACGTGATTTAAATGGTGTGAAATCAGCCGTTCTGTGCTTACATTCACAAAAAAGACAAGCCTGGCTTTCCTGATTAGTGCACTCATGAAAGGTTATCGTCTCTGAACGCTCTTCACAACTATGGCTCTCCGATGAACGGCTGCATATTCTTGTGTTTCTTTCTGTTTGTACATTTTGACTCTGAAACTTGTTTATTTTTCCACCGAGATAATGGGACCCGATATATTTATAGTGCAGTTATTGATGGGCACTGGGGCGTTCTTCATGTGTCTGTGTGCGTCTGAGCAATGCTACGGTCTTGTTAAGGTTTTTATTGAGTACTGCCACAAGCTCACGCTTTCCTACTGGCAATAAATTATTCCTAAAAAAACCTAAATATTCTCTGGTGTGCTTTGTTTGAAAAGTTTCAATGACTAGCGTTGATGTATTGCTGAAGTAATTTCACTCTAATGTGGTTGCTGTGGTGTTCTTAGTTTCCAGTCACTGACAGTTTTGGTCCCACAGACAGAACGTCTGTGGGACCAAAACTGCTTTCTAGCTTTCTCGCCGCTTGTCTGGCTGCTTGCGTCCTGCAGCTGCTTGTATCAGTAAACCACGGCTGTCTTCCACGTGCCTGATGGAAACAACAGGACCCGCTACCTCCAGGCCTGTGTTTCTGTTTGGTCGCTGTTGTCCTCCTGGTGACTCTGGCTTCCTTTAATCTATCCTTGAATGAGTGTAGTGAGATACATGCAGAACCGTCTGTTGAATTTCTTTGATGGGTTTTAACCAAACACAAATATGCTAAAGAACCACAAACAAATTCACCACAAGATTTATTGGACAGCAGCTTTTACTACATGAGACAGTAAATCAATGCTGGGATGAAAACTTTCTAACCAAACTTCTGACTATTCTCCTTTAAGTTGGAAGATTTCACCAAGTCAATATTTATAGACTCAATACATCTAAGAAGGATAAAATGAGAAATCAGCTTCTGTCATGGTAAAGTAAGACAAACCGCTAATGTTTATTTGTGCAACTACTTTATGGCATAATAATTCAAAACAATTATCTTCAGCTTTATTTTTTATTTAAATGCAAAAAATTCATTTCTGTTGGTTTTAAACAAACCGGAGCCTAAATTTCTGGGTTCTTTATTTCATAAGGAGACGTTCCATGTTTGTTTCCTTTGGATTCACATTGACCTCAACTGTCAGGACCGGGTTCAGATAAAGAACTGAGTTCTGGTAGGTGGTTCTGACAGAACCGTGCCCAAACCAGAGGCGCTAGAGAAGCTTACCAGGAGGAACTGCTGCTTCTGTACTAGCTGGTGATTACCTGCTTCAGAAAAGGTGAGTCCAATGACAACAGGATGCAGCAGCGAGGGAAACAGGAAGCTTGAGAGCGCAGAGAGAAACTGACCAACAACAGACTGTCAAGACTGAACACAACAAACAAAACAGCTTCTAAAAGGACACAAGAATATAATTAGATCTATAAACAATAGAATAAAGACTAATGTATGCCCTCTTTAGCCGGGTAAGGATGTTTCAAAAGATGTTATTTCAGAAGATAGAATAAAATAGATAAGAACATTTGGATTAATGGGAGTTACTAACCTGTTAACTATCCTAACCGGAGGATTTGGCAGCGCTGTAAACATTTGCAGCTTCATACTTTTGGATTATGAACCCTCCTAAACTTTAATTAAACAATTCTTTAAAGTAATGCAACATTCATTTCATCAAAAGAAAGTCAGGAATAAGTTAGGGAACGACCTCTCTGATGTGACTGGTTTGATGGCAGAAGAATCCCAATAAAAACTCACTTTAGACAAATGTGTCTGTTTTTTAAGAGTAAACCGTGTAATGACTGCTATTGTGTTTAACATGTCAGTAATTCTAATTCAGTCTATTAGTTTGTCTCTGTAAAGCAAATATACTCCCTGTGGTTTCATAAATACAAAAAGAAAATAAAACCAGGGTTTTGATGCGTTATAAACTTTATAACTACTTCCTGTTCAAAATAACAACATGTTTGACTGCAAAGATGATTGTTATATTAACAAAGAGGTCAACATATCTACCACATAAGTACCTCAATTACTGCCCTCCCTGGTAACGGTCATCTTTTGTTTATTAAAATGATGAAAGGTTTTTCATTAACAGATTAGTAACTGTTAATGAAAAACTTTTTTATGTTGAGGGTGGCACTAAACGTGTTTTAAAAAAGCGTAACAAACTAAATGACCTGCTGTTTTTAATCATAAAAATCAGTTTAGATTCGTTTTTCTTTAACACTCATAACTATTCATTTATATGTTGGATTTCTCTAATGGTATCTTAGTATCTGCATCTTTAATGTTGGTCTACATTTGGCCCGGCTGCAGTGAGGGCCCCAAATGGCACCGGGGTAAAACTTGGTCCCCGTTGACATTTTGCTTTTAAACAAACAAACAAACAAACAAACAGCCTTACAACTTTAAAGATGTTGTTTGGCACATTATCTTGGAGATGTTGAATTTTTCTACAGTAGATGAAATTCTTCCTTGGTTTAGTTTTAGTGAGACGTGTCCAGGAGACAAAGATTCAATTAACTCTAACTAATTGGGGTTATTAATGCATTTTTATAACATGAAAGCAGAAAAAGGGATGAAAACAAAAGCTGCAGCTTTAATTGTTCTCTTTAACAGGACATTGCAGGTTTTACCATCAACCACTAGGTGGGAGCATACACCTTTTTTTTAATGCTCCACTTTAGCAGGAAGAGCTTTTAGGTCACCTCAGAATGATTCAATGATCACTTATGAGGAAACTTTATTAAATGATTAGTTTCCTCCTCAGATCTGAGGATGACTAATAATCCTCTTCCTCTTATTCGTCCACGTGTGACTAGACAGTAATAATAGATGGAATGACTCTGTGTCATCTGTGTGTTTTCTGATGATGTGCCCTTGTGAAGACGCTCGGATCAGAGCGGGGGAGAGAGCCGTGGTGCAGCATCCATCCAGCAGATCAGGTTTGAGCCAGCTTTTCTGCGCTGAGCCTTGAACTTTGACCTTTTAATCAGCAGCCCAAACTCTGAACTGAGGAAAAACATCCAAATTCACAGCTCACTGCAGAAAGGAGGAGGAAACACAACCAGGGTTGATTGAAAGCGTTATATTTAGATAGATGCCATACCTTTCTACTGAGCTGGAACACTGTGAAGCGTTTATTGCGTTTGAATATAAATCCAACAGATGCTGTTGATTGTTGTTGCTGTAGATTCAGTATCTCCCATTATGCAAATCCACTGGTTGATGATCTTGTGAGACATCCCTGTCGTGTTCAAGCAAACATTTTGAAATGATCTCAGCTTCCCGACCGACTCTCAGTGCACGTTCCTATCGGACGACGGTCGCCACAGATAGACTAGAATGACCATTTAGGGCAACGCCCATTCTGTATCAGGCAGGTCATCGAGGTGTGACAATCCTTTATACCGCGGTTACACCGCCACCATCATCAGCATCATCCTGGACCGCCAGAACACCGGGGTCTATCGATGCTTTCATGTCAATTATACCAGAAACATCTGGACGTTGCAGCTAATATTGAGAAACAGGCGAAGTCTGAGCACGATATCTTGATGCTTTAGTCCTTCTGCTTCAAGGTTTGTTCCTTTGTGTACAGAGATGATTATCTTCAGTCCTCCTGTGCTCTGTTTGAATATTAGCATGCTGGTTTTCATATGCAAACGATTATAAAAGTTCCCAGTGTCTGTTGATCAGGATTTTAGGTGAAGGTAAGTTCAGTTTCATTTTAATCAGCCACAAGTTGTTCTCTGTTCTTAACGGTGACAATCTTTCTAAATAATAATAAAAAAACTCCAGTATGAGAAATTAAACAGAAAAGCTCCTGGATACAGTGATAAACCAGAGGGTGTTCAGTTGTGTCAACGAGTCGAGATAATACTGAAGATCTGCAGTCGGTCGGGTCGAGGGTAAAATAACACCTGTTGAAAAATCTGCCCAGTCATTCATGAGAAATGATGTGGAACCCCCACGTCAGCCACCCACCAGTGAAATAGTCGCAAATGAATCCCTGCTGCTGCTGGGAAGTTCATTCCAGCTGAACTCTTCAAATTAGTTCATGTTTTCAATTTAACAGACGAGTTCAATAGCAACTTCCCCACAAATGTACTAATAATGATTGTAATTTTCTCTATTTTAATGGTTTTGAGGGATGAAATATTGTTTACTGGGAAATAGTTTACTAATTTTTACATTTTGAGGTAATAAATAGGAACGTGAAACCCATGCCCACATCCTGATGCTGCCACCACCGTGTTCTTTGACACATCTTTGAGACTTTAAGGTAACAAGTTGATCAAACTTTGACCTTCCATCAAAAATGTAACTTTTCAACCTTCCCATAAAGGCCAGCTAGCAACCTGTGATTAGCTTGATCCGTTTCCTACTTCTATAACTAACTTCCATGTCCATGCTGAAGAAACACATTCCCACAGCATGATGCTGCCATCACCGTATCTCATGTTTTTGTAGAGTTGACCTGGTGAGTTCAGGGAGTTGTTGTGTGAAGCTTTAACTTTGAGAATAAAGGTACGCAAACAGAATCTTTCTTTATTTTATCAAACACACAAACAAAACAACACGTCTATTCATACAGAAACTGAGTCTGGACAGAGAAAATGAATTGGACAAATTCATTCAGGCCAGGCTCTACGTTTAAAGAGCGCCGCTAAGCAGACTGTGAATGTGCGTGAGAGACACGGAGGCGCATGCAGAGACCACTGACCCCAATAATCCTCTTTCTCCCAGCGTACACATCTTTTTCCTGGGTGGAGCTCTGCTGTTGTCATGGCGATTGGCTGTGGCGGGGAGGAGGAGGAAGAACGGCAGATAAAAGCAAACACTCTTGTTTCTCTGTGGGATGTAGCGATGACCAGTGAGGCGGCAGAGACATGCGGGGCCTGTGTTGAGAACCGCACTCATTACATTACTTCTGTCTCCTCTCCTTCATTTAGCTGACAGCTCGCTCAAATGAGGATGTGTGTGTGTGTGTGTGTGTGTGTGTGTGTGTGTGTGCGTGCGTGCGTGCGTGCGTGCGGGTGTGTGTGCGCGCGTGCGTGTGCGTTGGTGTGCGTGCGTGTGTGTCTTATCCAGCCGCCCCCCCATTCCATCATCCGCAAGCAAAACAAATAGCAGGGCTGGTATTCTGAACTCTTCATTGGTTCCTTCTTCTGTCATTTTATTTTTTTACTAAATTTGTGCAGGGAAATGAAACAAAGACTTAAATTTAGGAAGATAAAATCAATCCATTGTTATTCTTTTGCTTTTCTGATCATGGTCCCTAAAATGTTTAGAATAAATCCAGAAAGTCCACAGTTTTGTGTTGCTACTTGTGATGTTCCTCTGAAGACAGACCAGATCGAGGCATCATCATGTTCACTCATCTCCACCTTATTAAACAAAAGTTAACTTGTCTGGATCAGCAGTGAACTCTATAAAGAACAAAACACAATACAAGTCATCGACTCGTACTTTTCAATGTCCAGAGCTGCTATTACTGATTTATAACCCATGTCATTTATCCATAAATCAAGTTTCACTGCTTTGGATCAAATCTAAACAGTGGAAACGAAGGAATTAAAAGGTATAGAGCTGAAGGCAACTCAAAGAAACCTAATTTACTGATATAGAGAATGAAATATGACCAAGATAAAAGACAGGAGATGTGGTTGACTTTGATGATGTTGCAGCAATGGAGAACCTGGAGGTTGTGATTTTAATGGGATTAAATAAACCTGGAAAAAGTGTCAAGTAGTTTTTAAAGCCTTAAACTACATTACATCAGATTAGCTGATCAGACTGCGATGTGTGAAATTATATATTTATATTGTCTTATTATATGTTAACTATGCAACATTTGGATTTATGCACAAATATGTAGTCAAAAGGAAGTACACACCGTCACTTTATTGAAAAGAATAAATTAGGCCCATCACTAGATTTGTTTTATAAATCTTGATCCAGTTAATTATTGCTGTATTTCATTGTGTAGTCAAGAGTTTTTAAAAGATAAAACATCTAAGATTTAAAAGGAGAACTCTGTTATTTAGGAGGGTGGGGCGTCTGTAAGGCTAAAGGGAGGATAGGAGGATACTGAGCTTGTTTCTTAAGTGTTGAAGAATTTTTCTAAACTTCTAAACCATCAATCTGAGCCTCCTTTTGCTTGAAGCCCCACATTCATGGCACTGATGTCTTCTCCACGTGGTTGTAGCTTTAGAACAACCCTGCAGGGCGTATTCAGCCTCCTCTAACCACTTTGTTACACTTCTCTTCTTTATAGGTTTTCTTTAAGACAGTGGTTTATATTTAGAGCTGAGAAAAAAAACTTGAGATTGTAACACTGGATAAGATTATAAAAACCAAACGGCAGGTAGAATCAGAGGCCTAGGATTGACTGCTAGAGCTGCTGTCAGTAATTAATAAAACACAATAATTGCTTTTCATACAGTGTATTTAATGCCACGAACAAAACAACTAAATAAGTACAACCACAAACACAATATTACAGTAAATCCTTCAAAAATTAATGTGCACAGAAACTGAATCCTTGTCCACACTTTCCCCCAGTTTAAGGGCACCTGGAGTCAGATGTCCATCTGGCACCTTTGTCCAGTTTTTTTAGAAGTGAAGTGTCCAAGTGCTATTGATTTAAAGAATCAAGCTGAATAATGATGTATGTGTCCAGTGTGGTGGGATGGAAGGGGAAATTAGTGCAGATTGCCCACAGCCTCCTACCAAACCAGCATGGAGGGGCAACGGTTCGTCTGGCTTCCAGTCGGATTTCTCTTAGGATAGGGTCTATCTTAAACCCAAAAAGGGGTCATCTGGCCATTTTCACATTCAGTTCAAGTGCATGCCGATTTCATGGCCCTCCAAATTTACTGGCACCTTGGAGTATATTTGCTTGGGAGTTCTGAATGATAAGTGGAGCAAGTAAGCACTGGAGAATATAGTTCAGAGTGGATCTTAGTTGGGATGGGGTGAGTGGATCCGGAGATGAGGTTTCTGGGTTCAAATGGAAGATTTCTTTCAGGTAAGTTGACTTGAGATGGGGGAAGGTGAGCAGCTGAAGTGCTGGGGCAGACAGAGAGTGCAGAACTATTCTTGAGAGAGGGTTTGCCTGACAAACTGGACTAGAAAGTAACTCCAGAGCTCTGGTGATCCCAAGAGAAGTTAAACCTATGTAGAGCAAACACAGGAGAGAGATTACTAGGGACAACAGACAAAAACCTGAAACACAAAGGAGCTATCTCTGAAAGGATCCGTTACCTTTTGTAACTAACACCCAGGCGATGAGTGAGTGGTAAGCCGCTCTTCTTATGCTGCAGCACTGATCAGATGATGAGCTGCACCTGTGCAGAAACACTTCTCAAGTCACTTGAAAATCTATTCATTCCAATCATAAAAAAATGATAAATAAATCAGTTTAAAATGTTCCATCTAAGGGTTAGTTGAGAATGTGGATGTAAACTTCCTACTAACGTCCTGCAATATTGGGGCAGCTGAGAGAACCTTGCCTGTAATGTCCTGGATGACACCATCTGTTGTTGATGAGCCCAGATAACAGCAAAAAGTTTACGTCCATATCATCTGCTATCATCTGTTCACCAGTGTTGTTCAACAACCGCTTACATTGAGTTTGCACTGATGGACTGTATCATGCCATTGCCTACAATGCATGTGGTGTTATCAGTTCAGTCGTTGCTAAGATACAGGCGAAGCATCCAACTGTATTGTAGCAGTAAGTGTTCAATTCAATCATAACTAAATCTCTGCTACACTTGCAATGTTTCAAGTTTTTCAGCTTCTCTACCAGATAAAACAAGTTGTTGGATTTGTTTTTAGAAATGTCAAAGATTTATACATTTCCAAAAACAACCTCCTCTGGGAAAGTTGCAATCTTGTTTTCTACTTAGAATATAAACCCATTGTTGAGAGGAAACCCCTGAAGAAGGAAAACTGAAAGTTTCAGCCACATGGGAAGGACATCAATGCTATGATTGTGTGAGTGTGTGAAAAACACCATCCCCACCAGAACAGTGAGATACTTCAATAAGAAACTCTGGATGAGCAGTGACCTGAAAGAACTGTTAAATGAGAACATTTAACAGATTTAACTGATGTTTGTCATCTGTAGAAATATTCAAACCACTCTGGAGTCATTCAGTGGAGCAGAGATGCAAAAGAAGCTGATCATTAAGAGCTGGTGGACTGATATGTGTTATAGTGAGGGATCATTATTCTTATCATAAATGTGAAGAAAAGAAAATAGATGATGGTACATTTGCAGAGAAACAGGGTTAGGTCAAACTCTCTACCCACGATGGAAGAAGTGGGTGTGGTTAAGAACTATAAATACCTGTGCTGGTTATAAGAGTAGACTGGGGATGCATTAATGAAGCCATCTACAGCAGAGACAGAGTAGACTAGACTTCTGAAAGTTTAGATACTTCAAAATTTACTGCAAGATTGTTCTAGAAGTTGGTTGTGGACACCTTAATTTCTTCTGCTATCATCTGTTGGGGTGTGAGATTGTTGACTAGGGACATGAAAACGAAGGCTGGTTCTGTTCTGGGGGGTACTTTCAAGAAGGATTCTTTAGAAAATCAAGAAAATTATGAAGTCTTTGTAGAACTTTGTAGTACTTAACTCCCCAAATCACTGACAAACTAGGGTCCAGACCAGGAAGCAGAGTCGTAGTTTAGAACTCCTTTCTGCGGCTTCTCTACATTTACCTACCCAACATCCCATTGAGACGGTGTCTTGCCCACGGCCAAAACCAAATAGTTTAAAGATCAATCTAAAAAGAGCTAATACTGAAAATCTCATAAAGATAAAACTAACTCAGATGAAACAAAAATGTACAACTATTAAGTGTGGCTTATTGAACATCAGATCTCTATCCTCAAAGTCCTTAGTTAATGATTTAATTCTTGATAATCAAATTGATTTGCTTTGTCTCACAGAAACCTGGCTGCAGCATGAGGATTATGTTAGTATCAATGAATAAACTCCGTCTAATTATTCAAACTTTAACATTCCTCGAAGTACTGGGAGAGGTGGAGGAGTAGGAAGCATTTTCCAATCAGGTTTATTAATTAATCCCAGGCCAACTAATAGTTATAGTTCTTTTAAACATTTAACCCTTAGCCTTCCTCATCCAACCTTTAAAAGAATTAAACCACTTCTGTTTGTTATTTTGTATCGTCCGCCAGGTCCTTACTCTGAATGTATAGATCCGATCTCAGATTTTTTATCTGAAATAGTGTTAATCACTGATAAAATCATTATAGTGGGAGATTTTAACATTCATGTTGACACCAAAAATGACAGTCTAAATGTAGCCTTTACTGCCATTTTAGACTCAATTGGCTTCACTCAAAAAATCCAAACACCTACCCACTCTCTTGGTCACACTTTAGACCTTGTGCTGACTTATGGCATTGAATGTGAAAACATTATAGAACTGCCTCATAACCCTCTCCTTTCAGACCATTTTTGATAACTTTTGAGTTATTTTTCACTGAGTACTTAAAATCTGAAAGAAACTGTCTTTATAGTAGGTGTCTATCGGACAATGCTGTTACAGCCTTTAAAGAATCCATTCCAACTCTAATTTCTTCAGTATTTCAGAGAAACGCAGTGGAGGGCAACAAATTAATTTTATGCCCTACACAGATTGATCCTGTTGTTCATAGTATTACGTACTCATTGCGTACATTAGACAACGTAGCCCCCATAAAAAGGAAAGTGATTACTCATAGGAGGTTGGCTCCCTGGTTTAATTCAGAACTTCGTACCTTGAAGGTAAAAACCAGGAAATTAGAGAAGAAATGGTGGTTTTCGCTTTTAGAGGAGCCCTATCTATCCTGGAAAAACAGCGTTCTTCTGTATAAAAAGACCCTGCGCCAAGCTAGATATGCATGTGTTACTTTACTAATAGAGGAGAATAAGAACAATCCTAGATTTATTTTCAATACAGTTGCTAAACTTACGAGAAATGAAAACTCTCTTATATCACCCATTCCTCCGACTCTTAGCTGTAATGACTTTATGGAATTCTTTATTGATAAAATTGAATCTATTAAAACTAAAATTGATTGCCTCCTACCAAACATAACTACTACCTCAGTAAGCAATGAGGTACTGAATGTGGCGCTGGAGCCTGATCTCTGTTTGAAGTGTTTTGTTCCAGTTGAGCCTTCTGAGCTTTCAAAAATATTTTCTTCATCTAAGCCTTCAACTTGTATTTTGGATCCAATCCCAACAAAATTGTTTAAAGACGTATTTCCTATTATTATTACCCCCATTTTGGAAATTATTAATTTGTCATTAGTGAATGGTTATGTACCAGAGGCTCTTAAGGTAGCTGTAATAAAACCCCTACTTAAGAAACCTTCTCTTGATCAAGAAAACTTAATAAATTACAGACTCATATCTAATCTTCCTTTTTTATCTAAAATCCTTGAAAAAATTGTTGCTAATCAACTGAGAGAGCATTTGATGAATAATGACCTAT
>JAVLVB010000664.1:172875-203394 GCA_032876305.1 Orestias chungarensis
AAAAAAAAAAAAAAACAGAAAACAACAAAAAACAACACAAAACAACACAAAACAACAGAAAACAACAAAAAACAACAGAAAACAACAGAAAACAACAGAAAACAACAGAAAACAACAAAAAAAAACAACAGAAAACAACAGAAAACAACAGAAAACAACAACAACAGAAAACAACAACAACAGAAAATAACAACAGAAAACAACAACAGAAAACAACAAAAAACAACAGAAAACAAAAAAAAAAACAACAAAAAACAAAAAAAAAAAACAGAACACAACAAAAAAAACGTGACGACGCGTGCTCGTTTATTAAGCAGAACTTTGTAGGAATGTTGTTTCAAACTTTAGCGAAATGACAATAAAAACACTTCAACACATTTATTGTTCATGTTTATATTTATGTAGTAGTGCGTAGTTTTGGATGTTGATGCATCTAAATCACTTCTCTACTGTCTCTGAAGTTTTATTTGGACTAAATGGATTTAAAATGCTCTGGTTTTATAATGATAATAACACAAATAATGCTCATAAAAAACACAACATTGACAAGTGGGATATCTGTGCTAAACTTTCTACAGTACCTGTGTTTAATCATATAGTTATTGTAGTTTATTTTTGCTTCAATAGAGCAAACAATGGGGGGAAAGTAAAGTGACTAATAAGTCACAATTCTTACTGTGAGAAAATATACATTTCGATAAACGGTACGATTTTCACAACTATTGACATTGAATCCCCTGGAAAAACCAAACCTCCCCAGACTTTTTATTTTAATCTGATAAAGTAAGACGAAGATAAAACATCAGCCTTATGTTTGTTTCTGATGGTTAAAAACGCAGCATCTTAACGGCGGCTGTTGACTCTTTTTCTTAAGTCAGCTCTGTTTGTCTGGTTAGTGGAGGTGGTGAAGCGCTCATCACTTAACAGTCAGAAGAGAGAAGAGGCTGTAGTCGTGCTCAGGTCTGTTCACTCGGACTGGCAGCAGCGCTTATCACTGCTGGCGTTAAGCAATGAGCGCTCAGCCTCCTGTGAGATGCAGACGAGGACAGATTTTGTGCCCCCTTGGTGAAGAACGGGATAAGAAGCCTTTAGATGAATCAATCTTTTATAGCACAATGTCACACTTAACAGTTGAGGAAATACAACCTGTAGTCTGAGCAACTTCTGTTCAGTGTTGGAAAATCCAATGTTTTCCAAAGACTTCTAACTAATAATCCAGGATTACTTTGTTTTACTTTTTTATTTGGTTTAAATATGCAGGAACTGACAGCCTAATTTCTGTTCTTTAAAATGGGTAAGACAAGAGAACATAGCTCACACATAATATAAAAAATGAATGTGCTACCAGAGAATAAGAGGTGGGCATTTATTGTATCATTTCTCATCATCCTGATAAATTTCCTATCATGATAAACAGTATGAAAAAGCTAAAATGAAGGTCAATGATGCCATAACGACAGTTAAAGCTGTTTCTTTTTTGTGTTGATCTCATTTCTGCTAACCTAAGTGTCTATAATGTCTAGAGCTATAACTTAGAAGTCCCAGTATTTAAACTGTTTCTAACTAGATTGAGAGTCTTCAGAACTTAAACTGCTGTAAACAGGCATCAGCGAAGTTCGAGGACTGAGTGCCTGCTTCTCTTTGAGTCCACATGTTGACCTATTGGCAAAAGGAAGCTGTGCTCAATATTGACAAAGTTACACCCCAGACCTTTTAACGCCATACACTACCACCTTCCCATAAACCTCTTTATATTACCAATCTGAACTACCTTTGCACAATCGTTTTATTTTACTAGTTTTGCACATTTCTGCATATTTTTGAATACATTTATTTTTATACTGTACTCCTTATATTGTATCTCTGCACTCTGCTGGTTAAATCATCTATCTATCTATTTATCTATCTATCTATCTATCTATCTATCTATCGCAACTATGCAATCTAAATCAAACTAAATGAATTGAGTTAAGTTAAAGGTCAGATCTTAAAGTGGTTATCTTGACTGTTGTCAGTTAGGGTCAGCAGCAGCTGAAGCCTTAATAAAAGATGCTGCTTTCTTCTGTTCGCTTTTAACTGAAATTTGGTTTTATAAAATGCGGGAAAGTATAGATTTCAAAATGTCTGTAACAAAAGGTCAGTACAAAAGAACGGGTATCTTTAGGAAGCTGGATCTTTAAAACCTTCCCCTTTATTACGGCTAATTACATGAAATGAGGTCATAATTCAGAATAATTCAAGATTTTAACCCCTTCAGTCTCAGTCAGCTTCTGTTACTTTAAGGCTTCAGTGTTTTCTGTGGAAAAACTTTCCAGCCCGTTAAACAGTTTTTTGCGGCCCTGAATGCGAGTCTGATCTTAAAGGATGAAAAAGCATTTACGTTTCTTTCTTTGGAAATGCCGTCCATTAATATGGAGGAGACTCGAGAGGAAATCGAGACGATTCCCGGAGATCATGCCTCTGGTTCACATTCGCTACTTTCCCTTCAGAGCTCCCGAGACGTGCATGCCTACATTGAATCCGCTGTGATTTTGAGCTGCTGGCTGATTGTATGAGGATTGGCAGAACTATTGATCCACATAAAATCATCCCGTTTGTTTTACCAGACACGGCAGGAACCCGACGCTGCAGCAGACTGTTTGACCTCACGGCTAAAGGAACAAAAAATAAATACAAATCTCAGGAGTGTATTTCAGAAGTTTCATATTTTTACAGCCAAGATAAATTGCATTTCCCTTTGTTATGGCTAAACAAGCAGGCATATATTTTCTAAATGTTTTCAGAAACCCGGGGCGGTCTGAGTAAGCGGGGGAAATTTAGCAGCAAGTAATGAAATGTAGCAGCGGAGAGCCTGGCAGCCGTAAACGTGAACTGGAGCGCCAGCAGTGCTGCCGTCTGAGCACGGCCAGACCTTCTGAAGCGGCCCGTGATGAAGTGATCAGTTAGCCAACAACGCACGGTGATTACTGCCGGCCGCACGAGTGAGCACGATCATTGTAGTGGCCCTCAGCTCGCTGCCAATAAAGCATCTCAAATGTAGCGTCTCTGTTTGTGACGGGAGTTTAGATTTTTCTCTCAGCTGATACTTTGAGTGTCTGCTGGCGTGAAACACCAGAGTTTGGAGTGTGATCTGAGCAAAGCGTTTGTGACATCTCGGCGTGAGCGCCGACACGCCACCGTGCTGGGCTTTTTTTCCTGCCGTCCTGCTGGATTCAACACTTTGAATGATGGCAAGGCAAGTTTATTTGTATAGCACATTTTTGTGTGCAAGACAATTCAAAGTGCTTTACATAGGAAAAAAGAGCAGAAAATGAAACAATAAAATCAACTTTGAATTTAAAAGAAATCAAATTAAATCTAAATAAAATAGTGATAATAGTAATAATACTCTCAGTTGCTACATGCACAGTTAATCAAGGCTGTTTTCCGCCTGGATTTAAACATGGCCAGAGTTGAAACCTGTCTCACCTCTTCAGGAAGACTGTTCCAGATTTTAAGATCTTCAAATGGACACATTCTTTTGTTGACGTGAATCAAATAAAATGAGCGCTGAAAAATCTCCCCTCTGGAACAAAGGAAGTCGACTCTCATCTAGGGTGTCTTTAAACATTCGAACCCCCAACGGGATCGTTTTCCTACTGTAACCCTCCAGTGAACATTTGCTGCTTCTCTGCAGGAACTTTTGAATCCACGGGGGTCGTGTTTTTTCTGTCGCATTAGCTCTTGGAGTTTAAATCAGCTAACGTATAAAATAATGTTTATATTAGAATATTTAGTCGTTCCATCTTTTCAACGCTCTGTCAGCTTCACAAACATTAGCTGTTATCACATCTGTCTGCGTTAACTTTGCTCTCCTCCAGCTCATTGAGATATCTTTGACTTTTAATCAACTCTTTCTAAATAAATAAAATCAATCCTAACTATAAGAATAAGGCTTAAATACTGTTGTATTTTTGGACCTGAACTGTTACACTTCACATGTCTAATGACCCGACACTCTCCTGCCTGCACTGTGAACGTGCCTCTCTGCATTTTTGCCTTCTTAGCCTCAATTAAGAGCGATGAAGAGTGTTTTTTTCTAAAGATGAAAAATAATCAGTCCCAGCGATCGGGTTACCAAGTATTCTTTCTCATATCGGTGTTCTCTTTAACAACTTAAACCAGTCTGGCCAGTCCTATGTGCCAAGAAAGAGACAAGTGTCAATCTCTGTGTGTCTGTCTGCATCTGTCCTGATCATTTCTGTTTGGAGCAGGGAACAGAAATGTTTTTGAGGTAGTAAAACTGAGCCAGCAGCAAGAGTCAAGGTCACATTTGTCATTTTTATTCCTTCTTCTGATGCCCAGTTCAGATTTCATCGGATCGTCTCGACCTGCTTTTTATGCCTGGACATGTGCTTAATAAAGCAGCAAAGCTGCAGCAAGGCTAATAAATATCTTGCTTCACTTTGACATTGTTACTCATCACAAGTTGTAAAACCACTGGAGCAGTGCAGGAGAGTTCAAACATTGACTAATCTATTATAGCATTCACGATGTGAAGTGACAGCCAGAGAAAAGCCTCACAGTCGGAGCAAAATAAAGCAGAAGCTGCACATCCTAGCAGGACTGCCTGGTCTTCAATTTGATGCATTGTTTACGTTGTCTCGGCGCCATCAGAGTGATACTTCACCTTTTAGTCTCGCTTTTGTTATTGCTGGCAATTAATATTTAGCTGCATTAAGACGTTTGTCTTAGGCTTGTAAGCGTGATTCTGCTTCGTTGTGACGTTGGATACAGAAATTGTCTCAGCCTCATGGAGCTTAATAAAGAAAAAAGAAAACAAATTCATGTATGTTATAGAGCCGATGTTGATTTCACAGCTTCCTGTTTAATTTAGAATCCTTATGCTGTGAGAAACTGTGAGCCTTTGGTCTGAGCTTTATCCGGGTCGTTTTCTTCTCTCTGCGTAAGACACAAAATGTATGTTATGTTTTGTGTACTTTTTGGGATATTCATTCGTACCTCTTTCTGCCCACTATAACCACAAATATCCCAATTGAATAAAAAAAAAGTGAGCTCATCCAAAGTTTTATTGTAGATACTGATGGCTGTAGGCTGACAGGATCTCCTGTAGCAGTCTGTATTACAGCGTATTTAATGACATTACATATAAAGCCTCCAACTGAAGACACTGTTGTTGTTTAACAGTCTGATTGAAAGGATGATCAGGGCTGTCCATAAGTTTCTTTATCTTTGTCCCGTCATCCCCAGAACAGAACCAGCCTTCTTTATTATGTATTTGAGCTTTTTCAATTACGTGATTATGTTGCTTCTATCAGAACCCATGACGGGGGAAAAGATTACACTCTTAAGGGTTTAGTTTAGCTTGTTAGTGAACTGAACCTATTTGGGGCTGTAACTAATGATTATTTTCATAATCAATCTGTCAATTTTATTTACCATTAATCACTTTTTAATATTCATTTATTTAGCCTTTACTTTCCCATATAAGCTATTAAAAACTAATTTTCATTAAAAAAAACGGAAAACACAAGAGAATTATGCTGTTCACTGCAATTTATTTAACTTTGTTTAAAGGAACAAATGAGCTCAACAGTGTAAAATATTTGTTCCTTTCTAGGCATAAAATACAAAATTGATTGTTCAGCATATTCCCAATAATCTCAGCCCTTATTATGCTCTAATATTTAATTAGATGTTTATTGTGAATGTTCTGACTTAGTTGGACATTATTGTTCCTAATAATCTGAACTGGTGTCTCTACCAGCATGTTTAGAACAGAGTTAGTAAGTGGTAGACATTGCTGGGGGTGAGCGTCTTGTTCCACACGTGTTCCTTTATTGTTGCTCCTGCAACTCTAAATGAAGATGAACTGAATTCATTAACAGTATTTAGCGCCTTTATTTTCTTATTAGCTTATTTTACCGCGCTGGTTCTTCCTCTCCTGCTTCAACTCAGACATGTACAGAATTTTTTCGTGCTCCGCCATCTTGCTCAGAGCAAATGCCTGGGCATTCGCGTGAGCCCTGCGCTAGGAAAACAAGGCTAAAAATTGGCTGATTTCTTCTTCTACTGCTCCACTGGTAGCTCATTACTGCCACCTAGTGACCGCAGATATAACAGATTGTGTTAAAAATAGACGCTTATAGAAAAATATGATAATAAAGCGACTACTTGATGAATAAATTAGCTGTAAAGTATTTTAATATTGAAGAATGTGTTCAGTTCCTCTGATCTGTCTTGACTTTCATCTATTTATAGTTTAGTTGAAATTTGTGTGGAACACCGAAAAAGTGAAATAATTATGAATGGTAAGAAAAATTAGTTTTTAAATAGCGCTACTAACAATAGGGTGGGGCTATGGCTTTATATTAGTAAGTGTTCTGATGACAACATGATATATATATATATATATATATATATATATATATATATATATATATATGCCTTTATTTTTCTTCTTCTCCTTCTAATCTGTGCTTCATATTATAAGTGAGTATTATCATTTTTGTGAAATGGTATTTGTGTCCCATCTTTTTACTGGTGTAAAATTCTGTCGTATGGGCAAAATATTCCATCAGTATAAAAAATTCAACTTTGTGGAAACAATTATTGCACTTCTAATAGTCCTTAGGATCTGAATATTGTAAACACTGATATATTTGTGTTATATTGTACAAGCCTGATCCAGAACAACCATTTGTTGCAGTTACAGCAGCAACTGACATGACGCCACCTTTCAATTATGTCCAGAGAGGTTTGTCATCAGCTGGTTAATAACGGGTCGCATTTTGTCCAAGGTGAAACTTTTACCTTAACTGTAGTAGGGGAACCCTAGGTCATACGGATCTGGTTGAAAATATTCCCATAAAATGCTTATTCCACACGTCGTGCACTTTTCTATGACGTGAGCTCATTTCCGTTTCGGCCGGCTAAACATGAACTTCCAAAAGCGTGATTATAACTCTGGCTTTATTGAAGCACTTTTCAGTTGCTGGCATGCCGAGCAAGCGGTGAGGCTTCACTTCATTAAGACGGGATAGTCTCTGATTCTTGTTCAAAATCAGATCTGGACTCACCTCTGGGTCAGTCTTCAGTGTTTTTAAGACTTCTAACAGCGTTTCTTCAGGGCTGACCTGGGTTTAGTTGCAATTGCAAGTTTACTCCAATACTAAACAGAACTCAATAGTCACATTTCAATTTCTAAACAATGTCCTGCATGTTCTCCCTGTGTATGGTTGGATTTTGTCCTTCCACAGTCCAACAATATGTATGCTAATTGATCTCTGGGATTATTATTGGAGTAAAAAGTAATTTACTCATATACGCTCCTGTTTTCAAATTTTTATATTTCGAGCCACACAAATTCAGTGCTTTATGTTGGTGTATGACATAAAGTGCCAATATGAAATATATCTATGAATATATATGAATAAAGGCCAAATGTTAGGCCTACTTTTCTTAGAGGTGTAATTGGTTTGTCATCAAGCTCCTCATTAAAGTTCCATAACTGTTAGGGGGTTTCATTGTTCCTGATATTCCCACTGCTGTTATCAACATCTTCACCACTTCCTGTCTGAATGGCTGCCTGTTGTTAGCTGTTTGTTTTTTGCCACATAAACCAGAAGTACAGAAGAGCCGAAGGTTAAAGGTTGTGACAGAGAAAGTGAGACGGCTGTAGAAAGCTGGACTGTTCTCAGCTGGCTGTGTCGGTGTTAGGTGGCCGGATCATGTGCTTCTGCTTTTGATGACAGTGACGGCTCATTGCAAGTCTAGCAGAACCACCCGAAGATTTGGTTTCACAAAAACTGAGACGGTCCTTATGAGTGCCCAGAGCTGAACCCTAGATCCACAAAATTCTGTGTGTAAAAGCTAAATCAATGATTTCAATCAATGCCGTTTGGTTCCTAGGACTGTCTGTGGTTATTAGCAATTTTATGAATCTCTGATCTGTTGTAGTTCAGCTGTGGCAGAAGATTTGATTTCATGCCTGGCGAATGATTCACGGTTGATGTAATGTTTGCATTGGCAGTAGTTCAGTAGGATTAACACTGGGGATGCAAACAGGTAGCTGACTTACATTTAATTGTCGATTGATTGTACACTCCGCAGGTGTACGGAGCCCGCAAGGGGACATAAGTGGAAAAAAAGGATCCCTGTCTTAATTTTGCGAGACATAGCAAAAGTTTTGGAAGATCCAGGAGCTGCAGTTGGTTGTTGAGTTCAACCAAAACTGCCAAATCAGAATCACATTAGATCCGTCTGAGTCCCGTTATGCTGAGAACTCTTTAGATCTCTCAAACTAATATCAAGACCATGTTTTCTGACAAGCACAGACTTTGTCTTCTACTTAAGCCCAAGATCAAACTAAAAATCTTCCCCAAAGGTGTGTGTCCTTTGTTGTTGATTTCACTCTCAAAGGATATTAAAAGTACATTAGAAAAAAGTTTTTGCACGATTCTGCAAAAGTAAGTCAATGTTTCCAATGTCGAACAAACAGGATATCTGAATAGTAAATGTTTAAACTTCTCATCCAACCACATTTGAATTCGCTCGATTCGGATGCTGATATATCTGGATAGGGTTTTTTTTTTAATGAGGAAAAAGCGTAATGAAAACAAGCCGAAACAAAACAGGAGTAACAAGGATATTAAAAAAATTTAAGAAGGAGAAAGTACAGATAATTGCGTTAAACTCCAGTAAAATACAAATACTCCAAATTTCTACTTATGTAAGGTAACAAAGTATTTGTGCTTCATTACTTGACCTCTGTTGTATTTCCATCTTCCAGAACTGGGTGATGCAGGTCATCCTTCAGCGTAGCCAGTTGCCTGCTGATTCCAGAGGAGTGAATGCTGCAAGTCAATGACTCGATGCAATCTGCTGGGGTTCCTTAGATTGGAAACTTTTTCAAATTGATTTGTTAGAATGTATCTTTGATTTTAATTGATTTTCTGTGAAGTGCCTTGAGACGACACCTGTTGTAAATTGGCGCTATATAAATAAACTGATTCTTGATTCTTGATAGTTTTAGGAGAAATCGTGGTTCAATCACAGTGATCCGGATGGGGAAAACCAAACTTTCCAAAACAGATGCAAATTAAAACTTTAACTGGTTCTGTTTCGAAACATAAACACTCAGCAGTTCTCCCCTTAAGACCACTCATTCATCCACTCTGCACGGCGGAGAACCATCAGCTTCTCAAACAAAACTTATTCATGTATTATGAAGGTGAGATGTGAGGACAAAAAACGAAGGTCATTAGACAAAAAACGTGGAACATGATGCCAGTTTGCACGGTTAATGGTGAAGGCTGTAACTTAGGTAAAGCACCACAGCACAGCTGAGTTGAAAGCCTGACTAACGGATCGCCATGGCGTGAGAGGACATAACAGCTAAACCTTTAACTAAAACAGTACCCGAGTCGTAAATGATCGTTTTACATATTTTAATTTTGTTTGTTGGTGGTTGTTTAGTGTTTTACATTTGATTATTTTCATCTTTTTTTCCCATTCAGCAAACTGGTTCCTGTTTTACTATGTTTTATTAATATGTTTAAGTTTAATAAGAAGACAACCACAATTGATACAAATTGTTTAAATTAAATGGTGTGCTTAATTTTTCTTAAAATTCAGAAAATTTTTGAAATTGTACAGAAAGATGTTTTTAATAAAAGAAAACTCTGTTTTTGCGAAAATTGCAGCTTATTAAACAATCATTAGTCAATCAGTAAGATCATTCTGTCAGTGTGAGTTGTCTTTTAGCCACTTTTGGCCACAGGGGATCACCAGTACACCTCCTCTGCTGGAGCTCCTTCCACCCCAGGTGCGCCTGGTTGGCGCTGATGAGCTGGGCCAGTATAAGAGGAGTGGTGGATCAGCTACTCGTCGCCTGAGTGTTTCTTTACTCCCGGTAAAACCTAGTCTCAGTGCCTATTCTAGTGTCTCTAGCCCTTTTGAATGCTTCCAGTTTTTGTCTCTAGTTGTTTCTTGTTTTTGTTGGATTTTGATTTGCTACTTTGTTTTTCCCACGCTTCTAACCACTGTTGTGTTTACCTCAGGTTTCCTTCACTCCAGAACTCACATCATCCTCAAGATCCTCTGTGGTTACCCTTCGTCATCTGGTTTCCAATTCTCTTGGCTCAGCTCTGTCTGCCCGCTCCAGCATACCCCATCAGCTGCACTACCCCTCTGGACTACAGCCTCACCGACTCTGCTGAAAGAAACTCACCACTCACTCCTCCCTGGTGACAACAGTTCACTCTCTCCAAGTAAGATCGTTCCTTCATTTTTCCCCACCGATTGCTGTTTCCTCACCTTACCAGTCCTCACCTTCAGAGGCTCCCGGTCTCCCACGTCGTAGACGTTCTCAGCTCCCTGCCGTTTACTTCCGCCCCGCTGTTTCCCGTTCCTCGCCTCTCGTTGCTGTTTCCCGTTCCTCGCCGCCCGTTGCCGTTTGCCCGTAGCTGACCACCGCCGGATTCCCTTCTCCACCTCAATCTAAATAAATCATTGTAATTATCTCCTGAGAGTTTTCATTTCATGTGGGTCCGAAGCTTAAATATTATGACAGAACACTCAGGCCAAGCGGACCCACAAGAGACTCTCAGGAGTTTTTTTTTAGATCAGTCCGCTATGCTCCATTCACACGAGTCCGTTCTCCGGTCATTATCAGTTTTTTCACGCCTGGAATAAACATTTACAATATGAACTCGCTTTGTTTGATGAACCCCATACGCTATAGGAGTTTATTTCTCTGGCTGCACGTGTTGATGGTCGTCTGAGAGAAAGGGACCGTTTAAGGGTAAACCACATAATTTCTGTCAGCCAGGCCCCCGCAGTCGTTCAGCCTTCGTTCCAGCCTCTCGATGCCTTCCCCAGGACTGTCCCTGAACCCCGTAAATCGCCGCCCCCGGGACCGGAACCTAGGCGGGTCAGGCGAACCAGGTTAACCCCGGAGGAACGGCAACGGAGTATGCAGTCGAGGGAGTGCCTGTACTGTGAAACCCCAGGTCATTACATCGCCATTTGTCCAACCCTCCGTAAGGAGAAACTCCCCGAGAAGGTAGGTCTGTGAACGCTAGGTAACAGACGGACTAAATCAATCGTCCTAGCCAGTCACGTATTCTTCTTCCGGCTGCATTGATCCATAACCATAAAACCTTCGACCTGTCCGTTTTGATTGATTCCGGTTGTGAAAGATCTCTAGTTGCCCAAGTACTCGTTGACCAGTTACAATTACCCAACTCAACCCTTGACAACCCGCTCCAGGTTGCCGCTCTAGATGGCAGATCATTACCTCAGATAACCCACATCACCAGTCCTCTACAGTTAGTCATCTCCGGAAACCATAAAGAATCTAGACCATTTTTAGTTTTTTCTTCCTCTCAACCTCATATAGTGCTAGGGTTTGACTGGCTCCAGGACCATAACCCCACCATCAACTGGTCAGACTGCTCCATTTCCTCCTGGTCATCTAACTGTCTCTCCTCTTGTCTCCAGGCCGCTGTTCCTCCTAGCCCGCCCCAGGAGGACGTCTCCATCGATTCCCAGGACCTCAGTAATGTCCCAGAGGAATATCTGGACCTTAAGCAGGTCTTAAACAAAAGTAAGGCCTGTTCCCTACCCCCTCACAGACCTTATGACTGCGCCATCGATCTTCTTCCCGGAGCCCCATTACCCTCCAGTCGTCTCTATAATATCTCCCACAAGGAGCGGATATCGATGGAGACCTATATAAATGAGTCCCTCGCCACTGGCATTATTAAGTCCTCCTCTTCTCCCCTAGGGGCGGGTTTCTTCTTCGTGTCCAAGAAAGATGGTTCGCTCCGACCTTGCATTGATTACAGAGGCCTAAACAACATCACCGTAAAAAATAAACACCCATTACCTCTCATCACCGCAGCCTTTGAGTCACTCCACAATGCCACCATATTCACAAAATTAGACCTCCACAACGCCTATCATCTCGTTCGTATTCGCCAGGGGGATGAGTGGAAAACAGCTTTTAAAACCCCCCTCGGACATTTTGAATATTTGGTCATGCCCTTTGGTTTATGCAACGCTCCATCTGTTTTCCAAGCCCTCATCAATGACGTTCTCCGAGACTTCCTCAATCTCTTTGTTTTCGTCTATCTCGACGATATTCTTATTTTTTCAAAAGATCCCACTGAGCACCGATCCCACGTCCGTCTAGTCCTTCAACGTCTCCTGCAGAACCGTCTCTACATCAAAGCCGAGAAATGTGAGTTTCACCAGCCATCCATCGCATTTCTTGGCTACATCTTCGAGGGCGGGCAGATCCAAGCAGACCCCACCAAGGTTCTCGCAGTAACTGAATGGCCCACTCCAGAGGAGTGGGCCATTCAGAGGCCATAAGAGGAGTGGTGGATCAGTTACCCCTCGCCTGAGTGTTTGTTTACTCCTGGTAAAACCTAGTCTCAGTGCCTATTCTAGTGTCTCTAGCCCTTTTGAATGCTTCCAGTTTTTGTCTCTAGTTGTTTCTTGTTTTTGTTGGATTTTGATTTGCTACTTTGTTTTTCCCACGCCTCTAACCACAGTTGTGTTTACCTCAGGTTTCCTTCACTCCAGAACTCACATCATCCTCAAGATCCTCTCTGGTTACCTTCGTCATCTGGTTCCCACTCCTCTTGGCTCAGCTCGGTCTGCCCGCTCCAGCATATCCCGTCAGCTGCACTACCCCTCTGGACTACAGCCTCACCGACTCTGTTGAAGGAAACTCACCACTCACTCCTCCCTGGCGACAACAATTCACTCTCTCCAAGTAAGATCGTTCCCTTCATTTTTCCTCAACCGATTGCTGTTTCCTCACATTACCTGTCCTCACGTTCAGAGGCTCCCGGTCTCCCATGTCGTAGACGTTCTCAGCTCCCTGCCGTTTACTGCCGCCTCGCTGTTTCCCGTTCCTCGCCTCTCGTTGCTGTTTCCCGTTCCTCGCCTCTCGTTGCTGTTTGCCTGTAGCTGACCACTGCCGGATTCCCTTCTCCACCTCAATCTAAATAAATCATTGTAATTATCTCCTGAGAGTTTTCATTTCATGTGGGTCCGAAGCTTAAATATTATGACACATTCAACTTTAGATGAACTCATTAACTGATAACTTACGTCCCTGACTAACAACATTATAAAATAAAATGTCTCATTAGAGTCGACTTTATTTCGTATCAGTGAGTTATTACCCGTGATGTGGGCAGCAGTCATCTTTTGTCTTAATAAAGTTAATAACTAGACAGTGGGAACTATGAAGGTACTGGACATGGAGTACATGCAGTACATGTGTTTTAGTTTATTTTGAAAGTTGAAAACTGAATAATCACTACAGCTTCCAGTTGAAATATATACGCGTGTTGGAGGTTCCTGAAACTTTTGCATTATATATGAAGCACATCCAGCAAGAGTTCAAGTGGTCTGCAGAAAAAGAGAGTATGTATGTGCATCACAAACCCCACTAACCTTCATGTATTTTAGCTGCATTTACCAACTCAGGGGCGACCTTTATGTAGCAGATGCTACATTTCAGGGATGCACGATATATTGGCATAAACATCATTATCAGCTGATGTTAGTCAGTTTTTTTTCTGTCCCTTTAGTTAACAGGACCAGTAATAGCAACCAATATTTAAGTCCATCTTATTTCTGTTTGCATTTCTGAAGGACAAAGCATTGCTCACATATTTCCATATTAGTTTTTTAATATTCAATTCAAATTGTATTGTATACACAATGATTGAGTTGTGTCAAATTGGATGTTGAAGCTTTAAAAAAAAAAAAAACTTTTTACAATTAGCCGGAGAATATTACGTAAAGTTTTCTCTATTATAAGAATACAACTAGACTCTGATATAAACTAGGGCTGCAGGATTATGATTAAAATAATAATCACCATTATTTTGATCAATATTGTAATCACGATTATTCATTGTGTCTGGAAAAACTTAGTTTTATTGCACCAGCAATTACAATTTAGCAACGGTTTTTTTTTGTTGTAAAAATTATTAAACTTAAAATGAAAATATGTGATAAATAATGAAAAAAAAGTACCAAACACTTTAAAATTTAAAATTATTGATACAATATGTTTTTGCTGAGTGAAATCTCAAAGAGAAACTTAAACAGAAATGGAAAAATATAAGAGCTTATAGAGAACAGACCAGCGTCTATCTACATTAGTGTTGCTGCAGCGTTCCTGTGATGGTTGTCTGGGTAGCTGCTGGACACGGACGGGGATTTAGTGACTTAGCGTTAGCCTTCATGCATTCCTTGTATTTACGCCTGTGATGTTTCTTCAGGTTGTTTAATAAGTTAGTTGTTATTCTGACACACCTCTGCTGCTCTCTCTACATAAAACTTCTTCCTGTTTAACGTCTATTTGCTCTAATTCAGAAACAAATCCAGATGATGGATGTGGAGTCGTTTAGAGGTACAAGCTCCTCACATGCAGGCGCTTGTTAATTCAGCAGTTTAATGACTTAATGATGCGTTCGCCCCCTGGTGGTCGGCAGACTTCTGGTTGAGAATACGTGATTAGAGATGCCGGGGCTGCAGCAGAGCTCGCATTTTTAACGTACAAAATTTTGATCACGATTAAAATACGATTAATTGTGCAGCTCGAATTAAGACCACACTATTGTTGCTCTGTGCCCTGCTGGGGAAATGAAGCCCCAGTTTCAAGACATTTTTATCCTTTACTCTGATTTGGTTTCTCAAATAAGGAGATTATTGTCATAATGGGGGATGGTGTGTTTAGTTAGATTGGTGTTATTTCCTCTCTGTAGTACAGTAGAAAGTTTTGGATGTAAAGGATTTTTTTCTCCTATTTGTTGTGGACACAACATTCATTTTTACAATTTATACATTATTTATTAGGGCTTTACTTTCCGAGCTTCTGGTACAGCTGAATGATCATCTATGCCATTTGTTCATTAATGTCTTGGGATGATCGGATGTAAAAATAATTGTGCTGATCGTGATCTCTGATATAAAATATTGCAGTTGTGGTCAGTAAACAATATTTACAGATACTATACATGTTTCGCTGCTACAGTTAAACTCCCTTCAGTCCTGGCATCCATAGCATCGCTATTACTGTCATAAAACTGGAAGACTTTATCAGAAATAAATAATGTTGCAAGAATCTGCATGTATAGCTAAACAGACATAGGAGTCAAGATGTTCTGATTTCATATGAACTATATTTCTTATATTTCATGCAGCTGAACGGGTATCTTTTTTTTTTTTTTTTCAAATCTGATACCTCAAGAAGCCTGTGTCAAGGTTCTGCAAACATTATCTTTGGCTGGTATTTGTGTCAGTTTGTTATATTTATGGTTCTCTGGCAGATACGTGAAGGTGCAGAAGTCAAAGCTGCTCGGAATGTCACATCAGCCACGCCTTTGATAAACACCCGAGAGACGCAGTGGGGCAGAGCAGCTCAACATTTGGTAAAAAACAACAGGAAAAAGTGAAAAACACTCAGTAATTAGGAAGCCAGAGCAGCTAGAGAGTCATGACTTTGGAATTAATAGTTGAATAATTGAACATGGAGTGATAAGGACCAAAGCATGTTCCCCAAGAGTATAAATTGTGTTTTTAGGTTGGGGGTCAGGTTAATGACTATGAATCGAATTGAATTGGGGTTAGATTCAGGGTTAGGCATGTACTGGTATTGGTTAGGTGTAGGATTGGGTTAATGTCAGTGTTAGGCTATAGACATCCATGAAAATGAATGCATGTCAGTGGAAAGTCCCCACAAGAATAGAGATACCTAACGGAAATGTGTGTGTGAGAGAAAAAAGTGGCTAAAAGTAGAAGCATACTTTGCAATCAGCATCTTTCTTCGTTTTTTCTTTATTCTTAAAATTGGGGGAGGTCTCTTCCTAGAATCATCTTCAAGTTTGATTCGTGTACTTTTTGAAGACTGACCCTTTTTAGGGTCAGACGCTTCAAAGGCGATTGACGCGCATCAAGCGTCCACTTCCGGTCTGGGAACCGGGAAACCGGGAACTGGACTTCTGGTCTCCTAAACGGTGTTTTTGTACAACAGCTTTCCTTTATTTAATAAAAAAAGCAATAGAACGTCGTTGTCGTCGGCCTCTGCTCCATATCAGTACCACATACGGCGCTAGTTTCTTCTGACTCAGAGTAGCGAAAACAACATCAATAAATCTATCCCCCATTATCACTTCAGAATCTTCTGCTTCGTTGGAAAATTTGTGTCACTGACCAGGCGTGCTCTGATTGGTTGTTTTGAGAGTTTTGGGTGTCAGACGCTCCAAACGCTCTGCTCTGGACACGTTACACGCGCAGGCAGACTAGCTGGCTGTTAACGTTTTCATTGTCCATGCTTAGTGCTAGTTATTATTTTTTCTGTTCTTTCAAATATCCTATTGGCTCATAAGTGTCATAACTATTTTACCAATGAGACCAGTGTTTGCACTATACATATATTCATTTGTGTTTGTGAGAAGGAATGGCTATAAGAATGTTTTTTTAAATTAGGACCCCTTTCTTAAAGGTTCCATTCACCCATAGAGTTACAGAAATGCTGGTAAGCAGACTGATTGCATTAAAGATTATTCAGTGAGACAAACTGTACTAGAAATCTGAAAGACTGCCTTCAGAAAAGTTTTATCTTTTTGATAACGTCATTCAATCTGAACGCATCATTGTCTTTCTTCATAATAATGTATTACATCACATAGATTTGAATTGGGTCCTGTTCAAATCACAGCATTCATTTTAAGCTTGTTGTTCTTTGCTAAAACGAAACGCATCGAGCTGATCCTGGCTTCTCATGTAGTGGATTGTTGATCTTTTATCTATATGTGTGGAATTGACTACTAAATATAGATCCTTCTGTTGAAAATGTACAGACACATAATTGTCCCAGCTGACCAATACAGAGCGCCTATGACTGCCAACCAGCAATGTAATATCCCGAGGAATCATGCAGAGTAAAATAAATGTGATTGTGTGTGCGCAGGTTTTTGTAAGAGTCTTAAAAAACAATAAAGAATGGCCCCAATAAGCCGTTTTTCTGAGCCTTACATCTTCTAATCTGTGTTGTGTCATCCTTTGCTGGTCGTCTTTGCACATGATGGTAGGTTACGTGATCATTACAAAACAGCAAACATAATCAATGCCTGTACCAGGTCAGGTTTAAAGCCTGTGTCTCAGTCAGTCGCTGCATTTAAAGGTTTCTTCCAATTGCAATTTATCTTTTTGTAAAAAATGTCTATTTGTGAAGGATTATATGATTTATTCAAGTGATTTGAATGTAGACATGGGTACAGAAAATAAGTGGAGTTATTGTACTCCAACTTTCCAGATACTTTTCTTTCTGTCTTTTTTCATACCAAGCTCTTATTCGTGTTTGTTAGGTTTCACATCGTAGCCACTAAATTTATGAAGGACGATCGTTATGGCAGCAGAATCCCGATTTAAAAACTTGTTATGGACATTGAAAATGTTCAGTCAGACTATCAGTAAATCTGTGGTGTACGCCATCATTTCTTTTGGATTTTAGCTTTAATTTTAGCCCTTATTGAAGGAACAACATATTTCTAAATGGATTCCTTTGGGAAGGTCTGGACATCAAAAAAACAAAACATACATTTTTCTATTTTTAGCACATTTTAAATAAAAGTCCACAAGACTTAATTTTACAGTTTTACTCTGTCTTTCAGTCAATAGCTTCAACACTTCATGTGTAGCTACGTAAAAACAAACAAGAAAAATGTAGATGAGGCAAAAATGCATATTAATAATCTATTACCTACTATTTCCATACAGGACATGTCTGACTGTAAATATAAAAAAAAAATCATTTTATTTATTTGTTTTTAAAAAGAAACCAAACTTTTGCATCTTGTCCAATGTGTTTAATAACTGCACCTAAAAAGGCAAATTTTGTCTGTTGGCTTACAGAAAATAATTTCATATCCCTTGAAATATCATTTAAAAGGACGTTACCTATTAAATATTGTAACATAGCCGAGGCTCCCAGATCATTTATTAAAATGGGATTCAAGTAAGATAGATTTGGGTTTTTCTTAAGAAGTATTGACAGAAAAGCCACTTACCTAAACTGTCTAACATTCATGACTAGAGCAATATTTACAATATTAAAAACAAATGGCACTGATAATATATGTAAGTAGCCCAAGGTGCAGGTTTAGTGTAGTACTTGTTTAATCCTGTTGTAATTGTTCCGGTTTAAACGCCTCTTTTATATTGTCTTTTGTCTTTTTTATCTTTAAAATGTCATCTTGCTTTAACTCTGTCCTTTGTATTATACAAGCTACTGGAACCAGAATTTCCCTGAAGGAGTAATCCCAAGGGATAAAAAAAGTTGAGTCTTAGTCTAAGTCTGAAAGTAGCCGACAAAAGACACACTCTGCCTTTACGAAAAAATTTTCGCAAATCATTTTCCCAATACATTCAACGCTGAGAGGGAGAAGGTTGCCGACGATCAGATTTCTATTCTAATTTTAATACTTACATTTTTGCACATGGGCCATGGCGCTATTTATATTAGTTAAAAAGATGTAAAACATTGTCCACCTTTTACATGACAGTAATTATTTGCAACATTTAATTTTTGCGTCGATATTTTTGAGCCACACCACCTCCTTTGAATGAGGCATTATTTATATTCTTTACAAGAGAAATTACCTCTACAAAGATTGTTTATACTTGAAGGTGAACAGTTAGAACAGATGTTTATACTTTTATATTTCACTGAAAGTAATGTGTGACATTTGGTAAATAAATCAATGAGAAACAGTTTGCATTTTCTGCAATCATGTTCAGATGGCACAGATATACAGTGTTCAGTCCGGGGTGGGAGGTAAAACTGCCAAATTTATCGTGGTACTGATTTGAGGTCATATTCCCCAGTCCTACATTTGTCTCATAATACGGTATTTTGTTTCTCTTTCCAGAAAGTAAAATAGGCAATTCTCATCACTGTTGATCAGTCAAAATAACCCTAGCTTTCTTTAAGAACCTGGAATTTAAATGGTCACTCAGGTCATCAAGAGATACACCAGCGGTTTATCTGCTAACCTTGACCATACAGGCAATTCTTCAATTTTTGACAGACTCACTGTCTGCCAACAAATAAAAGCCAAACTAAGAACAGATTTTAAAAAACCCCAAATAAAACAGTTTCATGGAAACAGAGCTGCCATGACCACAATGTCTGTTTAAAAATTACTCTTGCGAATAATTTCAAAAATCATTAACAACCAAACTGTTTAGAGATTTCTCTGCTAAGAAGTGACACAATGACAGAATCTTCAGCGAGTTTATTGATGTTATGTCCACTGTTTTAGTTTAGTTTTCAGTGAATAAGCCTATAAAATTATAAGTAAGGTAAACTTAAGCTCACTGTCTGAAAACTGCAGAGAACCTTCACTAAGTCTCCATAACAACCATATATTTTAAATCAATCAGCAAAGCCGAAGGTCTGTTATCCATTCAACAACTGCAGTGATATAATAACAACCCAGCAGGATTTTAAAGCATAATTGCAATGCAACACATTATTTAAAAAAAGTCGCAACATTTTACTGTAGCATAGGTTGCCAACGTCTGATGAAGGTTGTATAAGAGGTAAAGAAAAAATAGATACGCTCCCTCGCTTCCTGAAAAATCTAAGAAACTTTGAATATTGTTGTCTGTTATTGAAATTATTTTATATGGTGTAAAACCAGTGTAATAATTCTATCCTTCTTCTCGTTTAGCCACCTTTGATTCCACTTCTCCCAAGCTTTTCCCATCCTTGTAAAATCAATGCTTGATTTTTTTCTTTGCTTTTTTGTCTTTTCTCACTTGAATCTGACCTTCCAGGCTTCATATTCAACGACACCCTGTCTGTTTGTATCACTTTGATCCAACAACTCCTACCGTTCTCAGAGGATTTTAGCATGTCAGGCTACATACCTGTGGAGGAATTCTGGCAATAGCGTTTTGAATCAAGCCAGTCAGGCAAAAAGACTTTTTTTTTGCAGCACACCCTGTGGATTCCAGATTGAACAATGGCACAGTGGAAAATTTTAATTAAGGTTTTTTTACTATTGTGAAACAATTACCACCGCTTGATGTGGTCAAATTAGACGAGAGCAAGTGTATGGCATCGTGGCGATTTCTCGTTTTACCCTCTCACTGATCATAGTTTGTCCTGAAGCTAAAGCAACATAATGAGTCTGTTAGTACTAAAGGGACATTTTAATATGTTAGAATTTCCCTTTTTTCCATTAGTTTAAATCGATTCACTAAATGAAAAAAGAAGTGAAATGGCAGATTCATTAAAAAAGTTACAGGTATCGGTCTGATATAAGTATTTTATCCATCCATCCATTCATTGTCCTCCCGGGCCGGGTCGTGGGGGCAGCAGCCTAAGCAGGGATACCCAGATTTCCCTCGCCCCAGCCACTTGGGCCAGCTGATCCGGGGGAATCCCAAGGCGTTCCTAGGCCAGCCGAGGGCGTGTCCTGGGTCATCCTCTGGGCCCCCTCCCGTAGAAGGCTTTCTACCCTTTTCCGGCTCAAGACCATGACACTCTGCTGCGAACCGCTCCAGTGAGAGCTGCAGATAACGTGCTGATGAAGCCAAAAGGAAAGGCGGCCGGAGGCCCTCTTCCTGCATCTGGAGGTGTAAATGCTGGGGAGGCTGACTCCAACAGTCCTCTGTGCAGCCTTCACCACAATCTGCAGAGCTTTCCTGTCTGCAGCAGAGCAGCTTCCATGCCACACGTTGATGCTGGAGCACAAGACGCTCTCCATCACACATCTGTAGAAGGAGGTGAGGACTGAGCTCCCGAGTCCAGCTCTTCTCAACCTCCTGAGGAAGTAGAGCCGCTGGTGTGCCTTCCTGACCTGAATGGAAGTGTTGTTGCTCCAGGTGAGGTTGTTACTCAGGTGTACACCCAAGTACCTGTAGCTGTTGACCACTTCCACCGCAGATCCTCCCATGTGCACGGGGAGATGGGCATGCTTGCCCCTTCTGAAGTCCACAATCATCTCCTTGGTTTTCTTTACATTAATGCAGAGGTTGTTATCTCTGCACCAGCCCTCCAGGTGTTCCACCTCCTGCCTGTAGCTGGACTCATCACTGTTTTTGATGCATCCAACCACTGCTGTGTCGTCCGCAAACTTCACAATATGACAGCCTGGATGGATAGGCGAGCAGTCATATGTGAGCCATGTGATCAGGAAGGGTTTCAACACACAGCCCTGAGGGGAGCCAGTGCTGAGGGTAATGGTGGGGGAGGAGATGTTGTGAATCCTCACAGACTGCGGCCTGTTGGTCAGGAAGTCCAGGACCCAGTTGCAGAGGTAAGAGATCAGTCCAAGTGAGGAGAGTTTGTTTATCAGGATCTGAGGAATCATGGTGTTGAACGCAGAGGTGAAGTCCACAAACAGCATAAGGACATAGGAATCCTTCTGCTCCAGGTGCGTGAGGGTAGTGTGGACCACGTAGGAAATGGCGTCCTCTGTGGATCGATTTTTCCTGTATACATACTGGTGTGGATCCACAGTGACATTGATGGAGGCTTTGATGTGGGTCTGAACCCGTCTTTCAAGGCACTTTGTGACTATCGGTGTGAGGGCTACTGGCCGATAGACATTCAGACCTGTCACTAAGAGGCTCTTGGGGACCGGGATGATTGTTGCGGTCTTCATGCAGGTGGGGACAGCTGCCTGGCTTGAGGGAGACGTTAAAGATGTCCGGCAGCACGTCTGAGAGTTGATCGGCGCACTCTCTCAGCACCTGTCAGGGGATGTTGTCTGGGCCAGCAGCTTTCCGGGGGTTGATCCTCCTCGGCGTCCTCCTTACTTCTACTGGAGTCACACTGAGGGGTTCTTCTCCTGGTGAAATCGTGATTCTGGTGCTGGGGAGGGTGTCAGGGTTCTCAAACCGGGCGTAGAATTGGTTAAGAGCGTTAGGCAGGTAGGGGTCTTTGGAGCATTGTGCACCTTTGGTTTTATAGTCTGTGACGCACTTGATGCCCTTCCACATGCTCTGTGGATCCTGGGAGAAAAAGTGTCCCTGGATTTTCTGAGCATATGCAGCTTTTGCCCTCTTAACTCCTGCAGTCAGCTCTCTTCCTGCCCTCCTTAGCTCTCGTGAGTCACCAGACCTGAAAGCAGCATTCCTGGCTTTCAGCATAGAACACACCTCTGTATTCAGCCAGGGTTTCTGGTTCGGGTGTCAAGTCGAAGTCTTGGTGGTTGTGACATCCTCCACACACTTGCTGATGTACCCCAGAACAGCAGATGTGTAGTCCTCCAGGTCCAGCTCCCCCTCATACTCCGCAGCTTCCCTGAAAACCTGCCAGTCTGTGCAACTGAAGCAGTCCTGCAGCACAGCGTCGCCATAACTGGGCCACACAGTGATGGTCTTCTGTGTGGGTCTGGAGCGTCACAGCGGGGGATGGTATGCAAGCACCAGCATGACGGAGATGTGGTCGGAGAGCCCAAGTAGGGGGCGGGAGAAGGCTCTGTATGCGTCTCTTAGGGTGGTGTAGACGCGGTCCAGCGTTATTTCCACGTATTGGAAAGTTCACATTCTGTTTAAACCTGGGCAGGCTGTTCGTCAGTTTTACGTGGTTGAAATCTCCCGCTACCACGTAAAACGCCTCCGGGTGCTTGTTCTGAAGTGAGCTGATGTTGTCATGGAGCTCCTTCAGCGCGCTGTTAGCATTAGCAGTCGGCGCTATGTAAACAGCAATGACGAACACAGCCCTAAACTCCCGAGGCAGATAATGAGGTCTGCACTTCACAGTCAGCTGTTCTGTTGCCTCGGAGCAGTGGCTGTTTACCAGCACGCAGTTTTTGCACCAATTTTTGTTGATATAGACGCACTATCCGCCCCATCGGGCTTTCCTGGGGAGCTGGTTGCGGTCCGCTAGGAAGAGTGATGAATAGAGTTGGTGACAAAGGGCAGCCTTGGCGGAGTCCAACTCTCACCAGAAACGAGCCAGACTTACTGCCGGCAATATGGACCAAGCTCTGGCACCGGTCAAACAGGGACCTAACAGCCCGTATCAAAAGGCCCGGTACACCATACTCCCAGAGCACCCTCCACAGGAACCACGAGGGACACGGTCAAACGCCTTCTTCAGTTCCACAAAACACATGTAGACTGGTTGGACGAACTCCAATACACCCTTCAAAACCCATGAAAACCACACTGCTACTCCTGAATCCGAGGTTCGACTATCCGATGGACCTTCCTCTCCAGAACCTCCCCCTTTTGAATACTGGAACCACCACATGGCAGCACTTTGAAATTTTACTTATAAACATAGTGGGACTGTTTTGCAGTTTATGAAGCCAACTATGAATTTTACACTAGTCTGTGTTTTTGACCATATACTGACTTCCTCTGCAGCAGCACACATGAAAGCCAAGATAATATTGCTAAAGTTCCCTGGGTTTGTTGAGGCCAGGCATAACACCGAAAAGAATAATATTTTTAAAAGGAAACCTTAACAGTAAAAAGACTATTCAATTCAAATGTCTAAAAGGGGTTTATGGTTTTAGAGAGATTTGAGTTTATATCTGTATTTTATTCAAGGATTTTCCACATTAACACCATGAGTTTCTCCATGATAGCTTGGATTTGTCTTATGTAAATTTGGTTTAAAACTGGCTTTGTTCTGTTGTTCCTTGTAATTTCTGTGCTATAGTTTTATTAATGTGCAGATCAATAGAGGGATCTATACAAAATAGTAACCCAGTACTGTATTTAGATTCACTGTACATGAGATCAAGTCCCCTCTCAAACAAGCTCCATCACTGACGCACTCCCTCACGTTTCCCAATGCTATTTTTAATCATTCATCGTATTATTAAGTGAAAACTTCTTTATGCCTGGAGCAAGCTTGAGTTGACGTCCGTGTGGACCATTAGGGCAGCGAGAGCAAGTAAAGCCGCTTTGCTTATTCAAGGGGAACTGTGCGTAACACATATATGCTGTAATGTGCTACAGCACAGTTTTTTTTACTTTTTTTACTACTGTACACGCTCATGCAGTAATTTGGAGGATAGAAATGATGAAGTGTGGAAGGAACCCAATTTTAATCCAATCAAGGAGAATTTAAAAAATGCACAAAAAGAAACACTTCCTTCTGTTTTCAAGGTGCCCTTGGAGGAAGCTCTTGGTCCACAACCGCTGGTATACAGTAAAGAGACTAATGTCAGATTCAGCAGTTTCCAGCTAGTAATGTATTAGACATCATCACTGTTAAAACGACACAGCAATAAAGAAATTTGAAAGGAAAGACGTAGGTTTAAAAGAGATTCAGGTACTCTGTTTGATCTGTTGAAACAAGTCGCTTCCTTTTTCCATTGATGGGGTTAAAACCACAGTTGAGCTCAATCAGAAAGCCTCGGCCGTCTCCATGAGGCAGCGCGCTGATTCACTTTAACTGGGTGTAATGATGGTTATTATGGCAGACACATGAATGCCATTCGATGCACGTCTGTGAACACGGCCTCATGCAGCCTATCAGACAACTCTTCTATTCTGTAGCAGATAAGCTGCTAGGTTGATGTTTGATGAGCTAACAAAGACCTCGTTCACGTGAGGCTTTACCTGTCATAGAGATGGTCTCACATTTTACTAGGTCTGTTTTGGATGTCTCGCTTGGAGAAGAGAGTATTTTGTCCCAATTTTTCTAACTTCCTTCAAATATAAGCTCCTCTGGGTATTCTCACATTAACTGGTAGTAGGTCCTTTACACAAACCATCCGTTTCCAAGAGAAAAAAGTGGAAAAATATTAGGATTATTTAGCTTTTTACTCGTTGTGAGTTTTAGAAAAATACACATTTGGTTCTTTGTTTGTTTGTCCTAAGGATTCTTCGCTTTGGCATAATGTCATCGGCAGTGGCTGGAAACTTAGCTCTGTGTAACTGTTTTAAACATAGCAACCTTACTAATAAATAAGGAGGTATTGTCTCATTCCATAAAGAGAGAAATATGTTGTCACTGGGAAATTTGTTGAAGCTTAAAGAATTCAAAATGAATTTATGAATAGAGAGAGTACATGGAAATGATTCAAGTATGTTGAATGGTCAGAATCATGACTACAACTTTCCTTTATTAACATAAAGATACATAAACGGCTAATATTAGTCCCTAAAATGCATAGCGTTTCAAGACTTTGCACTGTATCAAGAGCAAATTGATCACTTGTTACGAAGTTAATCTGGAAACTTCCTGGACACTGAAGGTTTCATACTGAGAAACAATGCCAAGCACAGCAGAGCACAACTGAGGTTCATATTGGGCAAGACATTTTGCCTAATCACATCCTCCTGGTGGAATCAATGCCTGACTGATTCGGGATGTAGAACGTCTCAATCCCATTGGGACGTCTTCTGGGGAGGAAGTGGGCCTTCAGGCCTTTGGGTGGTGCTAAAAAGCTCCTTGATGACAAGGATTCAAGGAGACTTTATTGTCATTCTTCACACATGTGGTACATGAGGTGGAACAAAATTGTAATCTCACGGTCCAGTTCCATCCAAGAGCTCATATTAAATAGATAAAATAAAGTAAAAAAAGTAAAAAAAAAATAATAATAATAATAATAAGAACCTGGGCGTAGATTAGATTAACTCAAACTTCCTTACTGGCATGGATTTTGTGGGGATGTGTTAGTTGATGCAGCTCCGTCAATCTAGGGGAGTCTTCCGTGTCCATAAAATATTGCAGACTGGAATGTTGTCTCCTATATTTATAAAGGGAGCCTGCAGGTTTTTATCCCTCTACAGGAGATCACTCCCCTAAACCTTCCTGTTGCAGGCTGTATTTTGCCCTACTCAAGGAACACTGGACCAACTCTACTTCTTTTAAAGTTAATGCTTTGTCCCGTAGCCATTGACGTTCTGTTGTTTCTCATTATTTCTGTTGCACAAAATAATGTTTTCCACAAAATGATTTATTCTGAAGGTCTTACAGATTGAACACAACAGAGATTCTCTCAGGTTTGTTTTTGGTGTAACAATTTGTTTTTACAATGCAGTCTCCGTGGTCAAAGGGCAGGATAATCTCAAAGAGGGGATTATTGATTGTTTTTAGTAGAGTCCACTGCAATTTCTCTAATGAGCCACAGCTTAGCTTCCTCTTCACAGTATGATTTCTTTTAATAACTGGTAAACATGCTCCTCGTGATTATTATCTGAATGAGTGTGTTTTGTCACACTCTTAGACATAACCTCACATCATTTGGGTTCGCTCCAGCGTACTTTGGGTGTTGTCCAAAAGCAATAGAGAATTAGGCGGTTCATGTTCCTGTTCATGCTGTTCTGGGCAGTCAGAGGCTCATTTCCTCTAATAACAACGAAGAAACGATGCAGAGTTTGGTGATAAATGTTGGACTGTATCAAGCTTTATTTACAGAGACTTTATATCCTCATTTTAAACACAAGATAAGATGAGATTTTTCCCTTTTCTGTGGATATTTTTCAGAATGTAGCAGATAAAGGCAGTGAGCTTGACAGAAGCTTCAGTGATCCAGCTGATTTATTTGATTGCATGAGATAAGATCATGCTTAGTTCCTCGGTTTTATGGAGCTCTTAAAAAGATGACATTTTTGCATCTGTGGAGAGTAAATTGTTGCTCTCCAATATGATCTTGCAGACAGTATTATTAGCCTGTATTTCTGTTTTTAGAACTACTGAACTAGTGTGCTTTACAACTGTAACATCATCGAGAGTGTGACTTTAAAATTTCATGCCGTTTAGAGCTTGCCATTAAATGTCCAGAGCCAGATAATTATTACAGGTTGACCCGAGTCAGCTGTTGTATCAGGTTCTGTTGAATGCAGAGAGAACTTAACAGAAACACAAAATTGTGACAACATGACATGCTGTTCAAATCTCCAGCAGCAGACACACCACTCTTTATAAGGCGACTTCATCTTCATGTGACTTTCACTTGTTTTCCTAACATGTTTGCTGGAGATGCAACAAAAAAAAACAAAAAAGTAATTTCTCAAAAACACAGACCATTTATACTCAAATAAAATCAACATTAACATTTATTATATTAGCTGATTTTACCATTTTATTTATTTTATCTATTTGTTTAATTTGTGGTACATGGTAATTTTGTTTGGGGGTTTAATAGAATGAGTAGATTTTTAACTTTGACTTACTGATGCAGATTTTAGATTCCGATTTCTCTTAAAAACGGAAAAATACAAATATATAGGAGCCACAGCTATGAAATATACATATTATTTCTTAGCCATTGTGTTGTGAGCAGTCATCAGTGTGTTAGTGCTACGTAGCAGGGCATATTTGTGATTATCAGATTATCACTGAAACAGCAGTTTAATAAATACAAATCCTTATTTCAACTCTCAGGCTGCTAACATCTTTACATCTTGAACTTTCAATAATAAAAGGTTAAACATAAAAAAAACAGAAAGTTTGATGTAGTATTTTGCTCCTTGATGTTATCCGCTGAAAGCCTTGCTGTATTTTAAACAAATCTCCAAAATGTTCTTTTAAAAGAAAATTGAATAGGAATTAAATGCCCAGAATTGTGTAAAATTATGGTGAAAATAATCTCTTTCTTCAACCAGTGAGACGTGAACCTAAGCCTGGTGAAGAAGAAAGTGCACTATAACTATACTTGGTAAAGGTTTAACATGTTTTGTGTAATTTCTGCTCTGTGAAAGATTATTTAATTACATGTAGGAATGCTCTCAAACATAATTCATACAAGCATTAATTTTTGACTATTACCCGTAACTTCAGCCGTTGCACCATCTAATTACGCATTAATTTTGCTTTCAAATGTTATCTTGTGTTTGTGAATGACCCAGAGCACGTATCGTTCTCCATGAATGTCTGGTCACTTTGAATTCATTCACAATGGTCTAGTGTTTGGATGCAAGTCATCGATTAATGAGTTTATCTAAAGTTGATTGAGTTTAACGACTAACTATTACGTGATGAGCGTCCCTGTTCTTAGACACCAGAGTTTTCTGTTATAAGAAGAAATTCCTTCCAAAACATGAAGGTTTTTTTTTTATAAAAAAAGGAAGCAGATCATTAGATTTCAACAGGTTATTGTCAGCTGTAATAAACAGTGAAAAAATAAACCCTTGTGTTCTGTCACATTATTAGACACATAATCATAAAATATAACAAAACAGGAACCAGGTTTCTAAAGAGCAAAAAGATAAAATATGTGAAACACGGACTATTAACCCTGCTTACTGGCATCATGTCTTTTTCCAACAGGTCACAACTGTTTTGCATGATGACTTTTGTTCTGTCATCACATCCTCGCCTTCCTAAATTGTCATCAACTTTTATTTGAGAAGTTAACGAGAAGTCAGAGAATATATTAATGCTGATAAAGTAAGAACTTAAGGACATTGTTAACATTTTATTTTAAAACAGAACCACATAAAGTAGCGCCCTCTTCTGGCCATTACTTTACATTTAATTCAGGTATAAATAATTGATTGATTCAGCAGTGTGGTAGCTTTATTGGTGAACGTGAGGAGAGTCGTTCTGAAACATCCATTTTGGTGGCAGTTCTCTTGGTTTTTAAATCGTTTTTTCCATCTTTTCAATGCACAGACGTGTAAAAAGCCGTTTCAGTCAAGATAGTGTAAATAAATACTGTTACTGAAAAGTATTAAATAAAACGTAAAAACGTAAAGATTAAAAAGTGCATTAAAAAGCTGATTGGGTACATATATATATATATATATATATATATATATATATATATATGCAGCAAGAAGGCTCTGGGTTCGATTCCACCTTGGGTCTTTCTGGAGTTTGATTGTTCTCCCTGTGAATGCGTGGGTTTTCTCCGGGTACTCCGGCTCAACGGTGCCTCACCTAAATTTATCGATTTTTACCGTTACAATTTTTTAGATTTAACACATGTATAGAACAGTCAGGTGGAAAATGTGATTTTGTCCTATTGTTAGATCCTGTTGTATTTGTTGTAATGTTATGAGAAAGAGTCGACATGACACCGCAGTAATGATACTCTCTCATGGATCACCAAATAAATTCAGATAGCAAGTAACGGTATAAAACCATTCGTTTGACCTCCCCCTGCTGTGTCTTTAGTTTGACTGGCCTTGGTAAGTCTCTGCAATCCCTACCTGTTTGCTGACCTATAGCAAAATTCAACTCTCACATTTAGCTCATTTGGAACAAATCTAAGATTTAGAGAGGTACTTAGCATGGTATTACAGAGAAGGGAAGAATGCTTTCCATCAACGCCTCAAGGTCATTGATTATGTGAATCTAATTTTTGTAATGTAAAAGTCATTTAACACTATAAGTAGAAAGAATTAAAGTGCAGCTGTGAAGCTAGATTATTATTAGTATTTTTATTTCTTTTTATTTCTTTTGCAATAGTTGCTGTCTGGATCAATTTGAATGTAAAAGCAGACTTTTTGTTGCAATGTGGGCCAGATCACCAGTTACTCCCTCCTGTGCAGTTAAGGGTCAAGGCAGGATTAATGACTATAGAATTAGCCCTATGGTTTATGCTTATATACAGAATAAGCAGAGAGGGACTTTTGACCTGAACTGAGAGCTCTCTGGAGATAGAAATGCTGGATCAGTGTCTAAATGGACTCCTTTGGAAGTCGTTTTAAGCACCAGCATTTACTCTGCAACACTCTTGTGAAAACATTTAGGTTAATCAAAAGCATTCCAGAACTCCCCTAACTTAATGGCACTCCACACTTTCTTGCGTATTACATGGATTATTACATGGATCGGAACAAATTATGAATATTGTTTATAACAGAGGTCTGTCTTAATTTAGAGAGCAGCTAATTTTCTGCTATCCCCACCTTCTTGTTTTATTTTCCCCCATATTTAAAGATCTAGAGATCGAAGTTACACGGCCGGTGCACAGTTCATGAGCAACCCTCGAATGAATGGAATTGCTTCAAATGATTTTGTAGGAATGTAGGAAATGTAGGAAAGTCTTCTTTAAGTGAACGTCTGAGACCAAAACATGTCTGAGTTGAAGCAGGAGAGGAAGAACCAGCGCGGTAAAATAAGCTAATAAGAAAATAAAGGCGCTAAAAACTGTTAATGAATTCAGTTCATATTCATTTAGAGTTGCAGGAGCAACAATAAAGGAACACATGTGGAACAAGACGCTCACCCCCAGCAATGTCTACCACTTACTAACTCTGTTCTAAACCTGCTGGTAGAGACACAAGTTCAGATTATTAGGAACAAGAATGTCCAACCAAGTCAGAACATTCACAATAAAGATCTAATTAAATATTAGAGAATAATAAGGGCTGAGATTATTGTTAATATGCTGTAAACTCTTATTAGTTTAATGAAATTTTACCTAATTTTTGTATTTTATGCCTAAAAATGAACAAATATTTTACACTGTTGAGGTCATTTGTTCCTTTAAACCAAGTTAAATAAATTTCTGTTTACAGCATAATTCTCTTGTGTTTTTCTTTTTCATAATGAAA
>JAVLVB010000664.1:206897-222098 GCA_032876305.1 Orestias chungarensis
TGTGTGTGTGTGTGTGTGTGTGTGTGTGTGTGTGTGTGTGTGTGTGTGTGTGTGTGTGTGTGTGTGTGTGTGTGTGTGTGTGTGTGTGTGTGTGTGTGCGCGCAATGCTTGCAGGAGCCTCTTTGCCAGTGGGAAATGTGGTTATATAGGCATTTCGATCAGATCTGACCATTTAGTTTGTTTGATAAATATTTTAAGTGATTTGATTTCAGATTGAGTGAAATGCACAAAGTAAGGATAAAATATTTTGTATAAAAAGACATTAAACGTCTGCAAGAGTTAAAACGCAAGGCGCTCGAGATAATTGGGGTCAAAAATATATTTTGTGAGTTTAGTGGATAGCAGCACCAGATGAAGATTCACTAAGACTTAAAAAGGGTTAAAGGGCTTGAAGGAGGAATGACTCAATGATGGGAAACTGCGACTGTCAGAATCATTTGTTCTTACATCTGGCCTTAGACTCCACAGCAACGACAACTCTTCTCTTTGCTTTAAAAAATATCATTCAGAAACCCGAGAGAGTCTCCTTCCATTCTGGTCATGAGCTTTTTAATGTTCTACTTAAGCAGATTAAGTCGAGGGGTCTCTCCTTCATCAGTTCATTGCAAGGCCATTTGGCAGAAAATACATTCCACCCCAGTGAACTGGAGTGGTGTTCAAATCATTTGAACTGTATGAAATGGAGAGTAATTGGTGGACAAGACTCACTCTACACCTGATTTCCCAAGTTTCAGAATCTATGTACATTTAATTCTGGCCTTTTAAGAATGTTCTTTCACAATAAACATGGCAAATTCATTTGAATAATCTTTTTTTTGCTCCTCTGTTTGACATATTTAGTCCATATTTCTGTGAGCATGAGCCATGGAGTTTGACTATTATAGAGCACTTTTTCCTGCACTATGAGGCTATGAGGCGAAAGTCGGTGAACGGAAGGCTTTGTATGCTGATATGTATCTTTGACTATTTATAAGTAAGGTTATTTTCCCCACTCTTCAATGTTTATTGCTGTTCTTGCCTTTAAAGAAGCCACATCCTGGCAGCAGTTGTCATGTCCCATAAACACAAACCTGGCGTCAGCACATCAGACTTCCATCTATCATTGCGCTTATCAAAAAGTGTTGTGTTGTTGTTTAAAGCCTTTGGGCTCTGTCATCGACCTCCAACCTGCTGGTGAAGTTAGCAAAGAACCAAATGTTTCAGTATTCTTCATGTGACCACCAGCACACAGTAATTCTATTGTTTTGCTCAGTAGCTCTCTGTATGCAGAGCAGGATCTACATACGCATGGCTGACGTGACTTCTGCTGTCCCATAGATTCTCAATCTATCTTTTGTTTTTGTGTCATATTCGTTTGTTTGTTTGTTTAACTTTTGAGACCTTCAGATGGAGAGACAAAGCAAGCAGACGACGGATCAATGCTGCGATCTACATATGATGCTGCAACATGAAATGTTGCAGCATCAGCAGTCACAGAGCTCTTGTTTTGCTTTATTTATGATAAATCACACATTTAATCCAGAGTATAAGGAGACAGAAAAACAGTTATGTTTGCAATGCATTAAAAGCAAACCTGTTTGTCCTCGATGAACTTGAAGTCAGCCTCCTTGTATCTGGGTCAACCCATCAGCCCCCTGCCACACACGGCCGCTTGCTGCCTTTCAGAGAGCTACTCAGCAAGAGTTGTATCACCTGTGGAATACATGATGAAAAGCACGACGGACAGAGATTTAACGTTTTCTTTTAGGAGCATGGTGGGGGTTAGCAAACAATTTAAAGACTCATATTTTACTAGGTGATTTTGAATTTGAAAGAAGCGCGCACAAAGGAAGAAGACAAATTGCTTGACATTATTTCAGTGATTGTGGTTTCTTTATGCAAAAAGAATTCTGCAACCATTTCCATTGATTGCAGTTTTATTTCTTATTTAAAAAACCTAGAGGAAAAAATAGAAAACTATGTTTTCTGTAGATGTAAATTTCTGATACACTAACTAACATCAGACAGGTAGATGCCATGGAGAATTTAAATAAATGGAAGGGGTTAATCTTTTTATATATATATATATATATATATATATATAGCCGTTAATACCGATTATACCAATATTTTTATTTTACTTTTTAATGTGTATCTATGCATCAGTTTGTGTATTTCTGCATCAAAATCATTACCTGCAAAAAGATTGTTTTAAAGAACAACTTTAGATTCCTTGTCGTTTGACAACCGATTTAAAGTTATTGCAGGTCAGTTTTTCTTGTTTTTGTTTAGGGTTTATCATTTTCTAAAGTAAGTACATTACATAGAGAATGGTAACATCAGTTATTAAAAAAATATCTGTTATTAAATTAAATTATATATGATTTAAGCGTTTTTCTACCTGTGTGTTCCATTTGAACACCGAAGCCTGCATTTCATAGGTTCAATTTATTAACCATCAAAAACTGTTTCAACATGCAATGAAAAATCAACTATAGTTTTATACATTTTATAAAAGCAGGTCTCATAATGTGTATCTAATTAATTTGTCTTTATTCAAACCATTGTGATCTCTTTGTTTACCATTGGCATGTTGTTGTGGTGTTAAGTAAAAAAAAAAAAGTTCTATCGGTTCATTCTGCTAACAGTCAGCTTGGTCCTCTAGAAAACTGATAAAAAATACTGGCCCTTAAGCTTGTCTTGGTTTAAGGGTGAAATCAAAAAAGACAGATAGCTTCGTGCAACTATGTCTCATGTTGGCTGGCGTCGGCTCGTTCTCTGCCCTGAGGTCAAACCTCCTCACACTTCCTCTGTTCAGTGGAAAAAAGGAAGAAAACAGGGAAATACCAGCAGAGGAGCTGATTTCAACTAAGAAATTGATTAACACAAAGTCAGTGTCTTAAGACAATAGCTGAGGGAAACTGAATTCAATTGTAGATATATCAAGGAATCAAGGAATTTTATTTGTCATCACATCACATGTGGTACATGAGGTTGGACAAAATTCTAATCCCCCAATTCCAGTTTACACCCTGATAGCAATTTTAAATAATATAAGAAATATAAAGAACTATACGAGGAATAGGATTTGACTACACAGAATCTACAATATGGGACTTCGGACATAGCAACAATTAAAATTCGGAGTGCAAGTGACATATTAAGTGACATATTAAGTGACATTTTAAAGTGACATTTTAAAGTGTGATATTAAAGTGAACAGTGCCGGTTAAATGAGAAAGTGTTTTTCATTTGTCATTAAGTGTGTTTGAGAGTCTCACAGCTTCAGGAATGAAGCTGTTTCTCAGTCTGCTGGTTTTATACTTGATGCTCCGCAGCCTCCTGCCTCAGGGGAGCGGGACAAAAAGTGAGTGTGCTCTACACATCTGTAGAAGGAGGTGAGAACTGAGCTCCCGAGTCCAGCTCAACTGAGCCTCCTTAGGAAGTACAGCCGCTGGTGCGCCTTCCTGACCAGAATGGAAGTGTTGTTGCTCCAGGTGAGGTTGTTGCTCAGGTGTACACCCAAGTACCTGTAGCTGTTGACCACTTCCACCGCAGATCCTCCCATGTGCAGGGGGAGGTGGGCATGCTTGCCCCTTCTGAAGTCCACAATCATCTCCTTGGTTTTCTTTACATTAATGCAGAGGTTGTTCTATCTGCACCAGCCCTCCAGCTGTTCCACCTCCTGCCATTAGCTGGACTCATCACTGTTTGTGATGCATCCAACCACTGCTGTGTCGTCCGCAAACTTCAAAATATGACAGCCTGGATGGATAGGAGAGCAGTCATATGTTAGCAGTGTGAACAGGAGGGGGCTCAGCACACAGCCCCGAGGGGAGCCAGTGCTGAGGGTGATGGTGGGGGAGGAGATGTTGTGAATCCTCACAGACTGCGGCCTGTTGGTCAGTAAGTCCAGGACCCAGTTGCAGATGGAAGAGCTCAGTCCAAGTGAGGAGAGTTTATTAATCAGAGTCTGAGGAGTCATGGTGTTGAAGGCAGATGTGAAGTCCACAAACAGCATACGGACGTACGAAACCTTCTGCTCCAGGTGGGTGAGGGCAGTGTGGACCACGGAGGAAATGGCGTCCTCTGTGGATCGATTTTTCCTGTATGCATACTGGTGTGGATCAACGGTGACGCTGATGTTGGCTTTGATGTGGGTCTGAACCAGTCTCTCGAGGCAGTTTGTCACTATCGGTGTGAGGGCTACTGGCCGATAGTCATTCAGACCTGCTCCAAGGCGACAGAACAGCTGACTGTGAAGTGCAGACCTCATTATCTGCCTCGGGAGTTTACGGCCGTGTTCGTTATTGCTGTTTACATAGCGCTGGATGCTAATGCTAACATCGCACTGAAGGAGCTACATGACAACATCAGCTCGCTTCAGAACAAGCACCCGGAAGCTTTCTATGTGGCAGCGGGGGATTTTAACCACGTAGAAATGACGAACTGCCTAGCGAAGTTTAAACAGCATGTGAACATTGCAACACGTGGGAATAACCCGCTGGACCGTGTTTACACCAACGTAAGAGACGCATACAGAGCCTTCCCCCGCCCCCACCTCGGGCTCTCCGACCACATCTCCGTCATGCTGGTGCCTGCATACCATCCCCCGCTTTGACGCTCCAGACCCACACAGAAGACCATCACTGTGTGGCCCAGTGACGCAGACGCCGTGCTGCAGGACTGCTTCGGCTGCACAGACTGGCAGGTCTTCAGGGAGGCTGCTGAGTGCGAGGGGGAGCCGGACCTGGAGGACTACACATCTGCTGTTCTGGGGTACATCAGCAAGTGTGTGGAGGATGTCACCACCACCAAGACTGTGACTTGCCACCCAAACCAGCAACCCTGGCTGAATACAAAGGTGCGTTCTATGCTGAAAGCTAGCTGGAGCACTGTAAATCCTAGCAGAACCAGGAGCTACAAGAGGCGCAGCCACATGTTCCACTCAGCCCACCGCTCCTAGAGAATAAAGTACAGTATCCTGCAATAAGTCACCTTATGTTCCCTAAAATGACTGCGACAAATTTACAATCTGGCAAACCTAAATCATACAACGGCATCTCTTGTGCCTAACATGGAGATTTGACTTGCAGTAATAACACATTTTCACACTTGCTCCGATAAGTGGGTTCATTTTCCTATCAAATCCTGACACAAGTGCAGGACATATAAAGACTGCGTAATCAGATTGACAACTTGACATTGGACGAGTTGTCTGGGGGGGTTTTATCAGAAAGAAGTGACTGGACCTGTCAGGCTGTGTCACGCCACCAGCTGTGAGGGCCTGGCTGACATGCAGTGTGACACCACCCGTGGTCTTTTGTCATCTCTGCTCTCCCAACGCTGCAGAGTAAACGTGCCGGACAGGTATTTTCACAACGCATGATCCTCAAAATTGCCATAGCTTCTATAAAAAAATAAAACGGGCGGATATTTGAGATTGGCATGACTCCGTGAAGCATTTAAACGCCACTGGATGTGAGAGGGTGTTTAAGTAAGAACCCAGGGCTAAAACAGAAAGGCTGTTCAAATGTTGTAGAAACAAACAACAATATCTCTATGGTTGCTTGCTAATGATAATGTGTTTATTAAAAGTGATTTTTGTACTCTCAAATATGCTTAAATGAAATGTTTATCACATCAATAAGGCTTGTTACGACCATAAATTCATATGTACCATATTTGCATTTTATGTAGTGTGATTATGAGGTGAGAGCAATATGATAATTTGTTGTTTTTTCTACAATTACAAATCTGAAAAATATGGTGGGGTTCTATTTGATAACCATAATTAAACCGTGAACAGAATGTCTGTAAATTCCACAGATAATTGTCAGGGATTTTTGCATCTTGAAGACCAAAGTTCAGGGACATAGTTTAAAATAGAGCTGGATATGAAACAATTTCCCACCAATCAACCTTATAGACTACAGCAAAACTGGAGCCCACCTTGGCATGGCAGATCAAGCAAAAACAGCACACATCAGGGAATTGAGGGGGAGGAATATAGTAACTCTGGAGAAACAAAACAAACACGATGGAAAAGGTTCTCTTGTAGATTAGATCAAGATTTCAGGTTACAGTCCAGTATTTTTAAGTAAACTAACACTATACACGCCATCCCCGTAATGAAAGCACGTGGTGGTAGCATAATGGTGTGGGGATGTGTTTCACCGTCAGGGTCAGTAAAGTTATTCAGCATTGATAAAAAAAAAGTAGAGCACCCTCTGCGACATCTGTGGCATTACATTACCTACAAACAGAGGCACAATCCAGGGTTTTAGATCAAGCCATTTTTAAGTCTAGACTTTAAGTCTTTAGCAGTAAAAAGCTTTGAGACATTTGCGCCAGAAGTCTTGCAGATGTGAATAGAAAAGGTTCTACAAAGCATTCAGCGATTGAGAATTGATAGTGAACATTTCTAATCACCCCAGATTTATGTAAAAAAAAATAAAATAAAATACTGTATTGGCTGTATCGTTTTTGTTCCACTGCACCATTATGTGCTGCTTTGTGTTATTCTGGTACATCTATAAATGTATTAGAAATTGGGTTCAAGCTTGTTCTAATTTAAAAAATGCAAAAGCTTTTAAACGTGTATGAAGAGTTTTGAGAAGACACTGTCAACTGCTAGCTTTAATTGATAGTTGATATTATGGGGTTAATGCGTAACAACTTGCTGATCCACTTCTGCTGCCAGAGTACATGAGACACCATTGGTCAGTTTATCAAACCAGTTTTCAAAAATGAGTGGTAATCCTGTTATTTTCCAATCTGGCAAATCGAGCAGGGATTCTGGACTGTAACCACTGCTTCTTTATAACGCTCCATTTTGTTTAGCCTCTTTTATCTCCCCAATATGACTGCATTTTATGCAAACTTCGAGCTGATTTATTATTTTTTCTGTAGACTTCTTTAAAAGGTTACTGTCTGATTTTACCTGGAACCATCAAATAATCACATCCAGCCCATGTTACACTGATAGATGTTCACTCCAGAAGATCTCATAAACTGTCATGACACACAAATAATTACAAATTACATTTCCTTCCATTCCTAGGGGACTCGTCTTTATTTAAGATTTTCTTGTGAGCACAGCTACAGCTGCTTAAATCATTATGTCCAACAGTTAGTCAGGAAGAGACAAACTAGACCAACACATGTATTCTAAGACAAAACTGTCATGTTACGATTTAGACTTCGGACCCACATAAACAGAACTCTCAAGAGACGTTTACAATGATTTATTTTGTTGGATAATTAGGGAAAGAGATCCAGATAGATCAGCAGCGGGCAACAGCAGTGAATGGCTTGGAACGGGAAGCAGCTGGAAAACTGAGAACGGCGGGGAACTGTGAGCGTCAGCGACGTGGGAGACCAGGAGCTTCTGAGGGGTGAGGACAAGTGAGGTGAGTAACAGTGAGTGCAAGGGAAAATAAGTGAAGGGAACAATCTTACTTGAGATGGTGAGTTGATTCACCAGGGAGGGGTGAATGGTGAGTCTTTCCAGAGGGGATGATGAGTAATGTTCCAGAGGAGGTCAGAGCAGTAATGGTTGATGCTGGAGCGGACAGGTCAAGCTAGCCAAGAGGAGTGGGAACCAGATGGTGAGAGAAGCCAGAGAGGAACTGCAGAATAGAGCGCTGGATGCAAGGGGAAACCTGGGGCAGAGACACAACGGCTGTTTTGAGCGTGGGAGAAAACAAAGTATAAATTAACGGTGAGTCCAAAAAAAACCATTCAAAAATCTCTATAGATAGTAGGGAGCAAAAAACACTAGAGACCACAAAAATACTAGAAACTGCAAAAATACAAGAGAGCACAAAAACACTAGAGATCATAGGAGGCATACAAAAATCCAAAAGTTGCTGAAAAGCAGGAAACACTAGAGATTACTATGAGCATTCACAAATAGTAACGAGAAGGCCTGATTACCAATGGTAGATAATACTCAGGCGGTGAGTAGCTGGTTCACCACTCCTCTTATACTGGCCCAGCTCGTCAGTGGAAAGCAGTTGCACCTGTGGAAGGAGCTCCAGCATCAGAGAAACAAACGAACCCCTCTGGGAACCTGAGGAAGTACCTAGAAAAGACTAACTGACAAAAACAGAGTGTCATAAAATACAAATCAATGAAAAAAATTTACAATTGCATATGTTTCTGTTCCATTGTTACAATTTCCTCACATTTTTAGTACGTAAGTCAATAAATGTGGATGCGTGATCGTCTGGATGTTACAAACCATCTATCTGGTGTAGTATAGTAGGAGTATGATGTGATAAAGTATTGGCCATCGAAATATAATATTCAGCCAAATATTGCATCTACACATAGTTATTTGTAGCAGTACCACAGCAGCACTATTATTGTTTTTTTATATTCCAGAAAGCTAAAAACCAGAAGCAGTGAATTAAGAATACTTTTATGTTAAAAAGAAAAACAAAAAGTGAAAACAGAGCAGATTTTAGCAGTGGCCATGAAAGTTTTCTATACGATAAAAACAAAGAGAACTCGAGTCATTGACAATGATGGCTTAGTCAATGACTCGGTCCAGGAGAGAGAACCAGTTACACATAGAAGGGACCAAGGAAAGTACAACAGATTTACTTTGGGAACCAGATGGTTCAGAGCTTAGGTCAATTCCCTCCACCTTATAAACACGTCCAATTGGTAAAATCGAGTAAGCGTGCAATAATTGTACTTGTAAATATTCAGAAATCCTGAACACATAAAAATTTGGATGACTAAAGTCTGCTTTAACATTCTTATATAAGAGAACCTCTGAAAAAAACTGCTTGGTCAGTCACTTGAGTGTCATTTAAATTTTTATTTTCCTTTTTCACCTCTGCAATATTCTTAAATTAGAAACGCTAGTTTGCTAGTTTTCCTAATCATCAAAGCTAAAACTGTTCTCGCATTTAAGCTCTGATACTTTACTAGATGATACTTGGCCATGTCTTTCAGTTGCTACATGCATGCACAATATAATAGAGCAAAGGCTGCAAGTTAATGACTGAAATCTGCTGGGTCTCCTTAGATGGAAAGCTTTATTAAACTAATATGAATAATAAACTGAACTTGACTGTATTGTTTAAACACTAGAATTAATTAGAATGTTTCTCTGATTGGAGTAATTTGATATTTCTGTTAGCAAAGATAAGTTTTGTGAAATGCTGCAACATAAATAAAATTGTGAATTAATGAATGAAGGGTTGAAATTCAAGTGTAAAACATATAAACAAAGAATAAAAAATGTTAAGATAGAACAGTAGCAGGGGAAAGAGACTGTATAGTTGTGGACTAACTTTTTATTTATTTAGAGGCTTCATACAAGAAAACCATGCAGACAAAGAAGGAAGCATCATTTTAGTTGTGGGACAGAAAAACAAATCAATTATACAAAGAAAAATGTCGACATATAATTAGATACATTCCAATATTTTCCTTTACAAACTACTCAGCTAAGAATAAGCAAAAAACAAAAGAATACAGTTAAAGTCTATTATAGTCATGTAAATATGTCCATCCAGAAAGACTCTGAAGGAACCTACCAGGCAATTCTTCTGGATGATCTTAGAAAAGCAGTAAACAATCCTTCTTTTTAGTGCCAAAAGTACTGACACAAGTGTCTGGTGAAAGTTAAAGCATGGGTTGATATCTTTTATTGAAGTAAAAAGTACAGATTTGGAATTGTATTTATGTCCAAAATTAAAAAGTATAAAAATAGAGTATTTATTTGTTTTTACTCACAACCTCCTCTAAAAAAAGTAGATTTTAGATTTCATAATCTTCTTGAACACCAGTAGCTTATGGCTTTTACAGTGAATTATTCTTCCAGCTGACAACATTGAAGACTTCTAAACACTGGAAAGCAAGGGGAATGCCTTTTTTTCTGGTTTCTTTGTCACAAACTGTTCTGTCTTCCTGCAGGCATCCACACATGTAGAAGTAACGTGTCAGTTTTGAGAACCCTAAAAATAGAAAAGTGTCCTGTGTTCAAATGTAGGGAGTAAAAGTAAAATGTCACAATATTAAATACTTACAGAAACGCCTCTTTAGTAATTAAATACAAAATTCTTTTGTAATTTTCTCTGCTAAAAGATGGAAATGCCATTGTTCTGGCTTTGTCCCTTCACTTATATTAAATGTCTAAACCTCTAGGTATTTCTATAATAGGCAGAATCAGAGTTACAACAACACATTCTCACTAAAATAAAATTTGTGGTTTCCTAAACCTAGCAATCGTTCCCCAACAGCTACATAACATAGCACTTGCTGAACCTTTCCCAAACAGAAAGCTAACTTGCTAGGAATGCTTGGTCAATTCCATCCAAGTTTTCTGTTAAATCTTCTACTTATAACGTAACTTAAAGTCAGAGACCTGATGAGGCTGAGCAAGCTTTCATTCTTCTGCTACAAATGAGGTTTTGTGTCTACCCTGAGCTTGCCTTAGGAAAACTGTGATACCTTTTGACAGGTCTAGCATTTCACTCAAACTCCCAACCTTCCCCACAGCGCTTCTCGTCAGGCATTGGCCACACGCTTTTTACTGAAGTAGAGCGCCTATTGGAACTTCGCTTCCCACCTCTTTGGCTTAGTGAAACAACGATAAGAAAACCCTTAAACTACCGATAAGTATCTCAGTCTTAATAACCTCAGGGATGGATTATTGTAACTCTGCCTGGTCAGTCTGTGCTGTATATTCTGCAGCAAGTATAAAATTCTGCAGCCAGCCTCATACGGTAAAAGCAAAAATACTCAAATATGTTTTACTTGTAAATTTACCACTGTGTACTTGCAAACTCGGTTGTGTAACTTTTAGAAGTTTATATTTGTTCACGTGTGGATAAGAATTAATATGTGTGAAGAAAAACATACTTTAATTTCTAAAAAACAATATTTTGTTCAGGTCATTTCACAGATACAGAGCGAAAAACTACAATAAAAAAATCGAAACTACATTCCCATTGTTGGGTGTGAGTTTCAGCCTGGATGTTTGATTTGATTTAAAAGGTAGCAAAATCTATTTACCAATCATCTATGAACCATGGATGTTTCAAACGCACATATTACAATTTCTACATGCAAGAACTCTCAGCAATTTTATTTTACACGTTGCAACTCACAAAACACATCTTAAGACACTTAACAGGAATCTGTTCATTCCAATCAGACCAACATTCCAATTGACCCTAATTTTCAAATAATGCAGTCAAGTTTGGTTCATTAATCAAATTGGTTAAAATGTTTTCTATCTAGGAAAACCATCTGGCTGCATGGAGACATTAAGTTGGTGCACTGACTTCTCCAGCAGACAGTAGAAATACATCTACACAACTACATTGTCTGCAAACTAGTTACTTTAGAGAGAATAAACATTACGATACAAAAAGAAAATGAATGAATTTATGGATGCAACCAATGACCCCATGAACATGTATAAACAGGAAGTGCTGGGTCAACCCCTCCCATACACCTGTCCTGGCGGCAAGATCTGAACAAAGAGACAGTATGAGTATGAAAGTGAGTATATTAGGGCTGCAACTAACATTATTGTCATAATTGATTAATCATTTTTATTTTGTTTTATTCATTTTATTTAGCCCCTTTAGCTCCCTTTAGCTCCCTTTCCTTTCCCATATAAGCCATTAACAACATTAATGGCTTATATGGGTTATATGGCTTATATTATTCTTTATATAATTATATAACTTTGTTTAAAGGAACTAATGAACTCAACAGTGTACAATATTTGTTCAGTTTTAGGCATAAAATAAAAAAATGAGAATTTTTTACAAATTATCGAGTGTTCAGAATATTTACAATAATCTCAGCCCTATGCTCTACATTTAAATTGATATTTTATTTGATCTTTATTGTGAATGTTCAGCAGGAGGCTGACTTAGTTGGACATTATTGTATATAGTATATAAAAGTATACTATATACAGCAGTATATAAAAGAGAGACAAACAGAAATAATTCATCAAAGATTTACCTTTTAACAAGAAAGTAATCAACTTAATGGTTGCAAAGTTTTATAAAGAGAAACACATGCATGGATGAAAACTGTAACATAAATATGATCACGAACAAACCAGAGATAGTTTGTATTGTAAAGTTACAACAGTAACTGTGTAAACTATTATTTTATAGACAACTATCAAGAAAAGGTAAAAACAATATTTGCCTCTTTGTCACAAGGATGCAAGTAGCGACAGTGGACAGAAATAACCACAGCAGAACCTGCGTGAGTCTGAGCAGCTACCTGCTGTGAAAGTCAGATATATACTAAAAAAGGTGGATTTTCCTCGCCTGATATCTGTTCTATATAAAAAGGTGTTTTACTTAATATTCTTTCACTTCTGCCTCACTGAGGTTACCTATAGCTCTTGTACAATCACCGTATATTCCAACAGGGAGTCAACAGTGTGTTAAGAAAAATTGTGCAAATAATGAATAGAATAAAATGTTCCTGTCTGGTTGTACTTTTTATAAGTATTTTATATATTTTCATTGTGTCCTTCACTTCTGCATTCATATGGCATCAATGAAGCATATTTACTGAACAAACAGGCCTTTAAGTCATTATTGCAAAGCTTTTATTGTTTAGAATTATAACTTAAAATGAAACTAGTATGTTCATAATATAAAATATACTTCTGTTTTGCTCCAACGGTTTGAGAAGGAAGCAACCAGGCAATGAAATAATGAACTACTGTCATAGGAAGGACATATAGAATATAAATGTGTATTATAAGCTACTGCTTAGTGTGTTACATATGCAGTCATACCGACTGTGAGAAAATGTGATCTCGACATTTTATTAAACACATTGAAAAAAATCCCTTGCATTATTATTTCATTGTAATATGTGAAGCAGCTCATCCTTGAGATAATGAACTCTGTTCATGCATTCAGATTCATTTTTTACACATTGTTAAGAACATTCTGTTTTTCTGTTCATGACTGGAGGCATTGTTCTCCGTGCACATTAGCACCAACATCTGGGACCTCCTTTCACATTTTATACATTTAGTCTTGACTTTTGACCTTGAGTAATGACATGCCTAGTTTATTGATTCCTTTGGTTGCATGTTACCAGGATTCAAGGCTAACTTATTCTAACTGGCTCCACCTGGTGATGACCTTCAGCACTCATATAATATCTCTTTGTAGAAGTCTCTGAATCCTGTGTGCTGAAGAACATAAGCATTTAAACAACTGAACATAAAGATGTTTAACACAAGAAAACCGCTGCGGCCAGGTTGTATGTATAAAATATAAAGAGTATCTAAAAGGTTTGAACCTCCGGTATTCACTGCAGATACCTACCACAAAACTAATGGCCAGCAGTCTGACAGGGAGCTATTATCGATTGGGTTCAGTTTTGTTACTAGCAACTAGGGCTACACAAGTAATCACATTTTGATCGTGATCACAATTTTGGTGGCCAAAATTAAATGAACTTGGTCGTTAACGATACGTTAAAAATGCAAGCTCTACTGCAGCGCATCTCATACTGCATCTCTAATCACGTGTTCTCAACCAAAAGTCTGGCAACCACCAGGGAGCGAACGCATGTTGAAGGTCATTAAACTGCCCAATTAACAAGCATGTCCTGCACACCTTTCAACAACCATAGAGTAAATATGGCGGCGTAATTGTGCCAAAACTCTGTAAGCGCAAGTAACACTCAACACATCCGCGTGCGCACACGCTTTATGCCGCCGCCATAAGTACAGAAAACCACATTGTCTGCGTGTTTAACGAGAGCACATCATGTCAACAGGCGAAGAGACGTTAAACAGGAAGAAGTTTTATGCAGAGAGCAGCAGAGTTGTGTCAGAATAACAACTAACTTCTTAAACCACCTGAAGAAACATCACAAGAATAAATATGAGGAATGCATGAAGGCTAAAGCTAACGCTAACTCACAAAATCCCCGTCCGTGTCCAGCAGCAACCCAGATTACCATCACAGCAACGCTGCAGAGGCAACACTAACGTAGATAGAGGCTGGTCTTTTCTCTATAAGCTCTTATATCAATACATTTCTGTTTAAGTTTCACTTTGAGATTTCACTCTGCAAAAACATGTTCTATTGGTACTACAATTCCTCTTCCATCTGCAGGAGGGATAAATAGTAGTGTAGTTATTGTTATATGTTGATTGTGTACTGTACTGTGTTGTATGTGAGATGAGTGTGTTGTGTTATTTGTTATTTGATACTCTGTAACCCTGGCAAAACAATTTCCTCCGGGATCAATAAAGTCTATCTTATCTTATCTTTAAATTTGAAAGTGTTTGGGCCTTTTTTTCAAAAAAATGTTATCACACATTTAATTTTAAAGTTTCCTTTTTCCAAAAAAATCATTGCTACATTTTTATTTCAGGTGCAGTAAAAATATGTTTTTCCAGACACAACGAATAATCGTGAGTAATTGTGATTACAATATTGATTATCATAATCGTGCAGACCTAGTAGCAGCACAGGTTCATCTTCGTGAATATTAATACATCTTCTAAAGTATATGTATTTTTTTGTAGGATTCACAGTTACTTTAAAAAAATCCTTATTGCCACGTACATGGTGTGTTGAGAATGGAGGATGCGCCGTCATAGTGATTTGAGACATGTAGTAGAACAAGAGTTCTGTTTTTGGACACGCCCTCACTTGTTTGCTGTGTCATCCACATGACTTGTTAAAAACCTCCAACTGAACTCCCAACATAAAAACCAGCAATATGTGGGTAGCCAGCAGATTTTAGATCATAAGTGTCAGACTCACAGCCCGGATCATTTTATATATTATTTTTATTTATGGCCTGGTGATTTGGAGTGCAGGTAACATAAAAAACGACAGATCCCACAATGCAACATCTCAGCTGCCGTGCCAATCGTGCCTCCTTCATTTAGCTCATGGCTCGAACTTTGTGCATATTTGGTAGCTCATATCTGAGTGAACAGCTCTGCTCACTGATGACAAACTTAGACGAACTTGTAGCCAAAAAACAAACAAAAGATGGCAGGCGTCCATCTTTGATATAACGACATCAGACCAAAGAAAACTGAACAATTTGATGCGTTAATGCGGAAACTTTACTTATATATACAGGGTTTGTTATGCAGCATGATCTTATGTTGAATTTGTATTTTTTTTATCAGGATATATTTTTATTGAGAGCAACAATTTGGGGGATATTTCATTTAGTTTATTA
>JAVLVB010000664.1:225209-240123 GCA_032876305.1 Orestias chungarensis
TTAAAGTCATCCACATTTTTATGTCATCTAGACATGCCTGTAATCTACCAAACTGACTGGATTCATCAGGATTTATAGATAAATACAGTTGTGTATCATCAGCATAACAGTGGAAATTAACACCATGCTGTCTGATGATTTTACCAATAGGGAGCATGTATATAGTAAATAGAATTGGGCCAAGTACAGAACCCTGTGGAACTCCTCAAGTAACCTTACAATGCGGAGAAGATTTGTCATTTAGATGAACAAACTGGGATCTATCAGACAAATACGATTTAAACCAGCCTAGTGCTTTTAAACCAGCCTAGTGCAGATATGTTTTGATTGGCTCTCTTGTTTGAGTAAATTAGAATGAATCTATAAAATACTGAGGTTTTTTTTCTCCAAAATCAGAAGGGTACTTACATTTTCTACAGTAAGATGTTTCTGGTTTCCATCCAAAAGGTTCTCTCAATAATTTGCTAAAATGTTTAGTCCAATTCTTTTACCACAACTAGTGCAACTGAGTAATCTTACAACTTGCAACTTACACAAATCCCTTTTTTTTCTAGGTTATGGGACTGAAATCATAATGCAGTTATTATACAGTCAGTCAGAGAGTGAAGACATCCAACAATAGCCTGAGACTTTGAGCCATTTAACTGCTTTTGTGAGATGCACAAGTCACTTCTACTGCAAACACTCCAACAGCATGATGCTGCCGCTACTGTACTCCACTGTTTGGATGTTGGCTTTAAGATTCCCACTTTTAATTCCAAATGAAATAATAGTCATTATTGATATTTCATTTTAGTTTCTTTAGACCACAGGACACGCCTCCAAAAGATTATTATTTTGTCTGTTCTGAATATGCAAACTGATGCAAACTAATCTGATATTTTATATCACTTTTGGAGCTTGGCTGTCCTCCTGTCTGAGTGGCCTTTCATATCCTAATACTACAGGAGTTGTTCCACTGTAGATTATGTCTTTTAGTATCTTTACAGAGTCTTCTGCTTGCTTCTGTGGCTGCTAACTAAACCTTTTTGGGATAAAGGACCTGTTAGCTCCATAACGCCCCCTGAATTTCTCAGCTCTCTTCCTGATACCTAATTTCTTTAGAATTTCCCATGCTTTGGTTTAAGGATGCTGCCTCTAATTTACTACAAATCAGAAGGTTTATTATGTAGCCTTTGCCAGATTCTTTAAAGGTACTTAGTTAACATTTACAAAAAAGAGTTTTAGCATATTTGTTAAACCTATCACTTTGTTTTGACACTATAATATTCAGTAATATATAAAAAATATGTGACAAAAATGAAGCTCCTCTGTCCCCTCTCTGTGGCCCTGCTGCAACCTGAAGACCTTAAATACTCAGAAACGACCAATCCGAGCCAGAAGCATTTTCAATAGAGCACGACCTGCTCACCCTCACCTTAACAGTGTTTTGATAGTTTGCATTAAGAAATGATAAAAAGGTTAATCATTCAGAAAAAAAAACATATGTTTTTATTAGAATGTGACATTTCTGTCACAATGTTTTTTAAACTTCCTCTGTGTTATTTTGTGGTGTTGAATCATTAGGGTTTTTTCCTATTTGCAAAACAACACAGTAATCACTTTTAACAAGAAAAATACTTTCTTTCTTTTAGAAATGTTGCTTAAATCAAAGTATTACTCCTGTACATTTTGCATGGAGCGTAACGTGTGGCCAACAGGCCCTTCAGTCAGGGAGGTGATAATGAACCACTGAACTTGCTGAGCAAACTGAGGCAGCACATTTTGAAGGACAACAGTCAGAGTGTGACATGGTCTGAAACTTCACAGAGGTTTGAACATTGTCACTGCTTGGGGGGACAAAAAAATCTGCACAGCTCTCAAAGTGAAACAGGAGTCTGATACTGATGGCGACTCTGGATGCAGACGGAGACGTTTTGACAGAAATGAGAGGATGAAGTTCTCATGCAGCGCTTTTGTTTTTGTCTTTATTACTGCAGAGGTTAAAAAGGTTATGGAGGTTTAAAACTGGTGAATGTAATGGATTTTATGATGCAGTGATGTTGTTTACCAAATTTAGTAATAATTTACTGTTCTTACTAAATTTGGAGGAGTGATTTACTCTTCTTTTTTTTTGTGAATTCTCTTTGGGTCACCACATTGAAATGGTATAAACAAGAAGGATAACATGGGGATAATTAATGGGATCTTTTGAACAAAGATGGAGGATTTGTTTTCTAATTAAAAGAGAAATTGTAGAAGGAGAAAACATAGGAGCCCAAGAGTCAGACGTTAACCGACTGTGACATGAAAGTAGCAAGAGAACAAATAAAAAGCAGACGCTGGGGAAAAAGAATAATCTTTCTGACTGCACCCAAGATGAACTCTGTGTCTGATCGCAGCCTTTCCATGTAACTACAACGGCTTTAGGAAAAACAAGGTGGCTGGCCGCTTTTGAACTTAAAAGATGGGAGATTTATTCTTTCTAAAAATCTGTTAAAAGCCTTCAGGACTGCTCCCTCACATACTAAACTTATATATTCAGCTGGAATGGCTTTAAATGTCAGATTTTGACAGTGTAATTTCTGCTAAAATTAGCTTGAAAGATTTGTATTGAATTTAGATTGAACATTCATATTTTATTTCTATTCTTATTTTAATGTTGCTATGAACTGTATGCTAAAATGTTATTGCTGTGGCTTTAGTGCTCTATAAAGGAGCAAAATTGTAGCTGATATTAAATGAAGTGTGCATTTACAGAGCCAAACAGAGTCAACATTCATTGCAAGCCACAGAGGCAAAAAGCCTCAGATGAGTTTCACTTGTACCTAAATCCTAACAGGAATTGTTAAAAGTGTGGATTGTCAAAATGGAAAAGGGACACAGCGTCGGGCCATATCTATCCTCAAGCCAAACGAAAACTCAGAACGATGCGTCAATCACAGAACTGGCCACAGTGACAGAGAGAGACTGAGAGGGAGAGTTCAGCCTCCCAAAGGCGTTTCACCTTGACAAGGTCAGCGTGGTGTAAAACCTTCTGTATCAGCGCTTCCACAGCGACTAACAGACACAGGAAGGAGGGCGTTCACCTTGAACATGGATGCTTCTTCAGTGTTCTCTGCCTTTAGAAATGAGTTTTTGTTCAGACGGTAAACCCTCCAAAGCTATCCTCTAAATCATGCAAAGCTGATCCCCAGATGTCTTGTCAGGCTAATGCGCAAAGTTAGGAGTACAGTTACCAGGGAGACAGTTCCTTTCTCTGCCTGCAGAATCAGAGGATCCTGTAAACACAACTTTAAAGGAACGTTAATGGATCAGCGTAGTTGGATGCTGTGAGCAGCAACATTAATACAGTTATAAGGACTGCCTATGTTGTACCTAATCATAAAAGAAGATATTTAATGTTTAAATGCGTCTGACATGAGCTGTTTACAAATTTCTTGATCTTATAAATCAATATAAATGTGATTAGACGTTTATTATCGACTGATGAGTTAATCTAAAGTCCATTTAACTGGTTGATGAGCAGATATATATTTTTTAAAACAGAACTTCCTCATGAACAAACAGGATCTTTTTATAATATGAAGGACTTTATTATTTTACAATCTGGAGTTTAAAAAAGTAGCACACCGTTATATTTAAATAATTGTTGCATCAGTGTATTAAAGACTGACTCGATAAATAAATTACTGTTGTTTTACTGTTATCAAACATAAACAAATTCAAACAAACCATGAACCAGGTTATTGAATTGGCAAAAAAAAAAGACTCCTACTTTGTGTTAGTTTTGGTTACACATTGTTCAGTCACTGAGGGAAGAACACAGCAGGCGAAGCTCTTTTGTTCTTCAACTGTTTCCTGTTATTGGTGGGAATTTGCTGGGATGCCGATTCCTGTTTAATCCAGCAGCTCCGTTAAGAGATTTCCATTTGTAGACGTACTTTTATACTTTTGAGATGTGAAACTTGAAAATCCTTCAATCTCTGAGAGAAATTTAGAACAGATTCTATTTTTACTTGATTGACATTACTAGTAATTAAATACAAGCAACCCACATAGTATGCAGATATCTTTTCAGAAATTCATATATTTAATTCGTATTTCTATGCATTTTCTAGCCAGGTTCCTAAAATCCAGTCACCTTTTTAGATGTGCCTCTGCTTCAACACGCCTGAATTACAGCAGAACTCTGAAGAATGTGTTGGACCAGGGACATGTCTAAAAGTCTCAGGACAACAGACCTTAACTCACTTACACATGCTGGGTTTATACAACCATTCACCTTCTGATGTGATTTAGGGAAGGTCGCGGTCAAGATGATGTTTTTGGCCACTGGGTAGAGATTTCAAGACTTGACCCTCTAGCTGCTGATCAACAGTCCTAAGAGCTGTGAGATATTTTAATTGGGTCCAAACCAGAAACCTGTCAACTTCACTTTAAAAGCTACAATTTTTGATGTCGTGCTGAAAAATGTCTGCGAAGCGTGAGTCTGCAGATATCCTGGAAGACTGTCCAACAACTTTTGGACTATAAAAATAGATGGATGACCACATTTAAACATGTTCTGTTGTGCTGGAATATGATATTCTGACTGCAGCAGCTGCTGCTGATTGTCAGCGTCAGGGGTCAGCTGAATGACGGCTTTAAACAACCTACTGTTGTGTACTTTTAGAAATGACAGCTTTTAAGCTCAAGTGACAGTGACAGATGCAACATGCAAGATAGGGATTGGGTCTGATGCCGCCTGCTTATAAATGACTCCAAAAATGGAGTTTCTTCTTTTGCTGCAGTAACTGCTGTAGAAATGTATTTCATCTCAGGTGCATTAAGTGAATCTTATTTTCTGTGCCTCTTGGTTATAAAATATAAAAAGTCATAATTCATTCATGGTTTTATGTTTCATGACAGTAAGTTCAACAATTTTCCCTGACAGACAACAACACATTTGAACGATTGCTGTTTAGTTAGATGGGAAGATACTGTCAACATGTCACAGCTGGCCTTTCCATGACCAAATATTAACTTTTAATTAGCGTTTGTTTTTGAAAGAGGTGTAGGCTGACTGTCATCTTTGTGCTAAACTATCCTCGAACCACCAAGCATTTGTGGTCTGTTCGTTGTTTCAGGACAGACAACATAGTATGTGCATCACACTTGCCTTGCATGCACACTGTGTAGATTTTCATGACAATTATGAGTGTGCATTATTTAGCGACACGGAACCCTGTTTTTCCTCATGGACTGACATCAAAATCTGACAGCTGACTTTAACACTACAAACAGTGATGGGGCATCTTTTGTCCCTGGTTCTTGGAAATATAGTTATAGTTAACCTATTTATGCCCAGAAACCAGCAACAATAACGTAATAATGTTCCAAACCTTCTGGCTCATGTAGCGTTTTAGAAACAGGCCCAGATGAAAGTCTCTTAAGGGATAAACTCATTGTTTTGTGTGAACTTGAATGACCCAGTTTATTATAGGATTCTTCTTAGGCATTGATAATTGCCTATGTATTCGTTCTGCATCCATATCACATCCATGTTTAATATAGCAATATTTCAGAAGCATAGTAAACAGCTGTTTATGGAGGAGTTACACAACAAATAAACAAAGTTAAACTCTTATCAGCTCTCTAACTAATTACTAAAAGCGGGTTCTTTGTAGAATAAATGGAACATTTGAGTTACATTCACACAACACCCAAAAAAGATTTTTATCTTTTTTTACTTAAACACTCAATTCTGATCTGTTCACCCAGTTGTGCTCTTCCATACGTGACACTAATTTTGAAAATATCTGATTGTTTTGAAGGTTTCTGCAGTCTAGGGTCACCATGATGGAGAGCTTTGATGGTTGTGAGGAGCAAAGGAATTTAGTTGTTTTTTACTGTGTCCTCTCTTGCAGACCTTTGTGGCCCATAACCAAATGTTGCCACAGCCACAGATTTTTTACTGTCTTCAAAAGGCTGACTGCACTTGAATTGCTGTCTTTTTGCTTAAAATTAGGAAATGATTCCTAAACTTTTGACTCTTTTCTGCCTTCAAAATGTTAGGACTTAGTTCTTGTACAGCTTTGCTGTGTCACACAGACAGTGTGTCAAAAGTATTCACATGCATTACTCAAGTAGAAGTATAAATATTAGGGTTTAAAAATACGTCTGTAGAAGTTGAAGCATCAACTCAAGATTTTTACTTAGGTAAAAGTGCTGGTTTTAAAAACTACTTAAAGTATAAAAGTAAAAGTAATTAAATTTGAACCTGATGCTGCTCGGTTGGGACATTTTTTTACGTGTGTATAAACAAACAGGATGTTTTGAATGTTAAATGTTTATACTACTCATCCAACCACATTCGAATTTGCTCTATTCGGATGGCTCGATTTATCCTGATAGGGTATTTTTAACGATGAAAACGTAATGAAAACAAGCCGAAATGAAACAGTAATAATAAATAAAGAATATAAATACTCAAAATATCTACTTAAGTAAGGTAACAACGTATTTGTACGTAGTTACTTGTCACATCTGCACACAGCGCTGAGTAGAGTGCCCAATAGTAACACCTTACATTTTATTCCAAGTTAAAGTAAAAGGTGTTATAAAGTAAATTCTAAAGTGAAAAATAAATGAAAACACATAAACAGATGTAGGTAACATGGTACATTTACTTAAGAATTCCCTTTGGAGAAAATGTGTAGTATTAGACTTTTACTACAGCGTGTTTTTTATGTTTACTTGAGTATTATCATACAGAAGCGCTCAGGTGTAAAATGACTGAATATTCTACTCACTGTAAGTAATTTTACATGTTTTACTAAAAATGGCATAATCCTAGAAACAGACCTACAGTTTATGTTAAACTGAGATGTTGTATTTATTCAGCAGCTTTTTCTAATTATAAGATTAGTTTCTATCTGCAGAGCCTCTTTTGCCAATTGGAAGTAAATCAAACGTAAGTAAATATCAGACTTTGTCACCTGCACAAGTTCTCCCTGTCACATTCTGCTCTGTTGGCTGTGGTGTGTGAGGTCTCCCACATCTCTGCAGCACCTCCTATCAGCTCCAACCTTCCACACCTGCTCAGCCTCAGGTGCAGCTCATCACTGCTCGTCAGCCAGTCAGCATTTAAGCAGCAGTGTTTCCCTCATTCAGTGCCAGATTGTCGTTGCAGCATGCACTACGTTCCAGCATTGATTCTTGGTTTAAATTCTCTTTTTCGACTCCAGCTTGCCTCTGACCACGTCTTTGCCCCGACCTTCTGCCCGGCCACAACCAGCCTGTTGTCTGTCACCTTCGGGTTTTGTTTGTTCGGCTGATAACCAACCAAAGCGCTCACCAGCCTGCCCGCTTCATGTTGGTGTCTGGAGCTTACAAAGGCCTGTCTTCTGCTGCCAGTTAAATTACCTGCTTGTTGCTACGCCTAAAAATAAAGTACTTTAAACTCTACCTGACGTTGTACTGCACTTGGGTCCTAAAACCAGTTCCTTGACACTCCCTGCTCTAACATAGGTACACTAACTACTGTAAAATATTAGCTTTATAAGTTTTAAATGTAAACCAGGGAAGTGTTTCTTCTGCTTAAAATGGGTTATGCTTTATTTCATCTTTAAAATGTCAAAATTTGCACTTAATTTAAAATTATTTGCCTGTCCGATAAAATTCTTTTAAGATGTTTTGACTAGGTACTCAGTACTTGAGTAGCCTTGAGTAACCAAGTACTTTTACTTAAGTGACTTACCTGTTCTGTAAAGTTGAACAAACTATTTGGGTACTTTACCTACCTCTGAATACAAAAGCAAGCAGAGCAATATATAGATGTTAGCTTTACTGCTGGAAACATAACCTAGTATATAAAGGATAATAACTTCAAGAATCCGTTTATTTATATAGCGCCAATTTACAACAGATGTCGTCTCAAGGCACTTCACAGAAAATCAATTAAAATCAAAGATGCATCTTAACAAATCAATTTGAAAAAGTTTCCAATCTAAGGAACCCCAGCAGATTCATGGAGTCATTGACTTGCAGCATTCACTCCTCTGGAATCAGCAGGCAGAAACAATGGCTTGTGTTGTTGCTGACTTTACAGCAATCCCTCATACTGAGCATGCATGTAGAGACATGCATTAATATGGCACAGCCTACTAGACAGGTGGAAAATAGTGCATTTCTTTAAAAGCTTACATAGATGCATGTTTTTAAATGTTTGTTTAAAGGCTTGTACTGAAAAAAGAAGAACTCTCAAATGGTGCATTCCTTTAAAACAAGTCCATCCTTTAATCCACAAATCATTCAAGGTGGGCTGAGTCAGAAGTAAGAGTAGCAAAGCTTTATAATGATATTAATCCATGCATATACTGTATGCATGGATTAATAAACTACTCCAAATAGTATGTGGTTGATATTTTTTTCAATAAATGTTAATCTAGTTAATGCAACTAGACATTTGCCTTGTTTGGGTGAAGCCATGGAGATTTGCTCCTCTTTTCCACATCGCATACACGGTCGGTTTCTTGGCTGACGTCACAGTACGCATGAACCAGAACACATGCAGCCTACTGGACTATTGCCTTTAGTCCTGATTTTTTGCTGAAATTTTAAATGTGACCATCAGACTAGTTAAGAACACACACACAAAAATATTTACAGAGGTAACACTGGAAACCGCCGTCCGTAGATCAATAAGTGTTTGAGCAATGGGAGCTGACCTTACGGTTTATAGAGATGAAGGAACCTCAGAAAACAGAAAAGAAACTCGGCACTGCTTGTTTCAGCCAACGTTTACGTAGGCTGAAACGTTTCTGGTGCATGTCTCATGTCAATGCCGTAAAAGTTGGGCTGCCAAGACTTGAGATCCTTTGGAAACTGTCAGACCTGTTTGAATGAAACGTTCAGAACTGGTTCATTCACACTGTTGTGAAATACTCAAAAATGGGCTGCATTTGTCCGTAGTGTGAACGTAGCGTTGGAAAAAGCTCACAGTTACACACGATTCCAATCAAAAACATCGCAAAATCTACTCTACACCAGTATGTTTTCAAAATGACGTTAAGCAGTTTTCGGCCTAGTAGTTTTGTTTGGAACATACAGTATATGCTGAAAATCTGCTTTTGGGTAAAATAGGCTCAGTTAGCTCCAACAGAATGTTTACCAAGAAGCCTGGAAGGCTAACTTTGTGGGATGTAAATCTTTATTTTTGTGTAACGTATCTTCTTTGTCATTTCACTTTTTGTTTCATCTGTAGGGAACATCTTCGTGGTTAGCCTGGCGGTGGCGGACCTCGTGGTGGCCATCTACCCGTACCCTTTGGTCCTCACCTCCATTTTCCACAATGGCTGGAACTTGGGTTATGTCCACTGCCAGATCAGCGGCTTCCTCATGGGTGTCAGCGTCATCGGCTCCATCTTCAACATCACCGGCATCGCCATCAATCGATACTGCTACATCTGTCACAGCCTCAAATACGACAAACTTTACAGCGACAAAAACTCTGTGTGCTACGTGGTTTTAATATGGGCACTGACTGTTGTGGCTATTGTGCCCAACCTGTTTGTGGGCTCACTCCAATACGATCCGCGGGTTTATTCCTGCACCTTCGAGCAGTCGGCCAGCTCGGCGTACACAATCGCTGTGGTGTTTTTCCACTTCATTTTACCCATCATGATTGTCACCTACTGCTACCTGCGCATTTGGATACTGGTCATACAGGTACGGAGGCGAGTCAAGCCGGACAACCGGCCCAAGCTGACACCCAACGATGTCAGAAACTTTGTCACAATGTTTGTGGTGTTTGTGCTCTTCGCTGTGTGCTGGGCACCGCTCAACTTCATCGGCCTGGCTGTAGCAATCAAGCCTGCGGTTGTCATTCCCCTGATCCCCGAGTGGTTATTTGTGGCCAGCTACTTCATGGCTTACTTCAACAGCTGCCTTAACGCCATTGTGTATGGCGTGCTAAATCAGAACTTCCGACGGGAGTACAAACGCATCGTTGTGTCTGTGTGTACGGCTCGCATCTTCTTCCAGGACAGCTCCAATGATGCAGGGGAGAGACTCAAAAGTAAACCATCACCGCTCATGACCAACAATAACCAGGTCAAGGTGGAGTCTGTCTGAAGCAGGACTTGGAGACGGGATCTTCTATGCTGGATTTGAGAGTTTCTCTACTGTTAAGGCTGACTGATACAAAATACCAAATATAAATATAAAACAGCTTCTGTCCTCTGAGCTTTCAAGACTTTCACACTGTACGGTGCTATCGGACCTCTGAACAATCACAGTACAACAAGTGTTTAGATATTCTTTGTCTTTGTATCAAGCACTTTGACTCAGCAGTACATGTAGTAACGTAAATCTTCTCTGATTTGTTTTCATATTTGCTTTGATAATATTAATTTTTTTTCAGCTCAGAATTATATGTGCTCTTGGCAAATTTGGATAAATTACATGTTTTGTATTAATTCAAGAAGAACAGGTATCCCTTGAAAGGTGACATATAACACCCATATGAGAATGAATAAAACTGTTTTCATTATGATTTTGCCCCAAATAATGTATTTTTGACATTTGTAGAACAAATCTTTAATGGCAAAACAGAAATTAAACCCTTTAGGGTTTTTTTTCTTCTTCTTTTCCGCTCTGAATGTATTTACATTCAAAGTTAGAGATTTTTTATCTGTTAGTCTGACAGAAATGTTCTGCAACATAAAGGCTGCATATGTTCATAACTGGGGTGCCTATTTATTCAAACCTGTGGTGGATTTAGGTGTAAGTTTTTTTTTTCTACATAGAAGTCATTATGTTTGACTACCGACATGATTCAGATGAAGCTAAAGATTATATGATGGCATGTAGGCCATCCGACCTCAAGAAGATTATTACAGAAATACGTATACGTTTCAATAGCAGCTGAAAAATTCAAAAAGCTTCTCAGCATTTATAAGAGGAATCTGATTTTTGACAAGAGGAAAATGCCATATTAAATCAAATCTGAATAAATAGAGGTAATTGAATTCTTCATACTGAAACTTTGAGAAACATCTGTGATGATTAAAGAAAAATCTTAAATCTCTCCCAGTGTGTGTGTGTGCGTGTGTGTGTCTATACACACACACACACACACACACACATGTACACTGGTGGTCCGACTAATCATAAACTATACCAGCGTGTTTTGTTGCCGATCACCTAACCTGATCATCTGTACTTCATGCCTTGCAGGGAAAGCTTTTAGATTATTAGACTCAAGTGTGATTTGCTTTTATACTTGAAGTTTTCATAGAGGGATCCTTTAAATGCTGATACAGGCCAACCTGTTCAGTAAGAGACGCTTTCAAATAGAGAGGCTCATGTTAGGACCAGGAAGTTACATGTAGAAGATGCTTGACCAGCCAAAGTGCAGCGACAGAGACAGCCAGAGATTCTCCAACCTCACCCCCAGTTTGATGTGTCAGTTAAAATCCTGGTGTTACTGGTGTACAGAGGAGGCTTACCCTGGCGCAGGAGGGGGGCAAGTACATGTGATCAGCATCCGTGATCGGCTATGACTTTATATTTATGTCGGGATTAAATACATTTGGGCCAACAGCTTTTTGTGGTTTAGTTCAAAGTTTTACAATGGAGTTGACAAACTTTCATACTTACATTTGTGACACTAACAGTACTTGAGTGCTGGCAGTATGACTGCTGACTTAAGACTGCTAACTTATACTTAAAAAATTGTCCTCATATTTTAGGTGGAATATTACAATTAGTAAGAGGGATCTTTCTCTCCACCCTGTGAACTCATTATTCTGTATGCATGGATATAAAAAACTGTTCATATGCAAAATAAAACATAATATTGAACTTTGAAAGATTCACTCTGTAATCACTTTACTCCACTTCCCAAAAGCCTGTTTTGTTTTTGTTTTTTCTGATCAACCCTTAAACTAAAGTTTAGGACGAGATCTCAAAAAACGAAACTTTAGGTCACAGTTATGACCTAGATACATTTTGTGAATCTTTTTCAGGACTCTGTCTTTATTTACCAGTAAGGAGGACAGAGAGAGAAGCAGACATGCAGTATTTTACAGGCCTGGGTATTAAACCAGTGACAACTAAAACCTCCATATTTGATCTGCTGTAAAGTACAACCAGAACATTTTATGGGATTTTAGCAAAATTTACAGGTGACGTAAATCCACTTCAGCAGGTTGTTTTTGGGACTGTTCTAGTGAAGCTCCAATAGCAATCATAAAATAGACTCGTCTCTTCAGGTAGCAATTTTTAATCCATTTGACATTTTCTTTAGTGTTTAACTACAAGTAACGTAAAATTTGCTAATGAATCACTTTATGGTTTTATCATGAGCAAATGTTTTTACTGTGAATTTTGCAGTATAGTCATCTGGCTGCTCAGTAAAGAGCAAAACATAAAAGCTCGCCTTTACCCAGGTGACCATGGGACTTTATAATCGATTTACTTTTCTCTTCCCACATTCTCCTTATGTCAGTCAAATAACAACATCTGTGGATTAACTTCTCAAAAGTAAAATTATTTGACAATCCTTCCCCAAGCAACATGGTTTATTCTAAAATGCTATTTTGACTTCTCCCTGAGTGAATAGTATGTTGGTAGGCTCCACCTCAGACTAATACTCTATAGTCTCCTTTATAAACTAAAAAACAATTAGTACAATTACAGTTCAGTGTAGAGTCAGTTTATTTGGAGTGTTGGTGGTTGCTAGTATCCTTCAAAATGTGAAGGACTCTCAACTGTTTAGGTTTACTGTACATCAGGGCTCTGATGTGGGTCACATTCGCTGTGTGGGCAACCCTGGTTACTGCAACACACAGAAAAGCTTCAGGCAGCACGAATATCAGAACAATGCATTTAAAATCCACTCCGTTTACGTAACGCCTCTGACCATCATCCTCTAAGCAAGAGCTGACAGAGCTCCCAGAGGACTCCCCCCCCCACCCCCCACCAACCCTACCACATCTATTTAATCCCAAGAGCTGAGTTTCATAGGAAAACAGAGGAGGTTGGTGATGAGCAAATGTAAAAATCCCGGGGATTTAATCTGGCCCCGAACGTAGTCATACAGTAATCTGGGCCCAGAGACTTTTAATAGCCTGGGGGAGTACGACGGATTAAAGAATAAAGACATGTTTTATGGCCACTGATTTAGAGTTCATTCACAATTCATTTGATACTTTTAAGAATAAAATGAAAAATAGCCAAACATCATCAACAAAAATGTAAAGCTTCATTCTTCACTTGAGGTCTTCTCTCTCCGAAAGGTTCATCAAAAATATGAATATATTAAGGTCTCACAGTTTGTCTCCTAACATTCAGACTTGACCAAAGGGAAAATGGTCTCGATTGAGAATCTCTGTGAAAGAGAGAAACTGATTCTACACTTTCGCCTCCATGCCTCAAGTTTGCCTTTCATTTATTGTCATTCATTCGAGGATCAACAGGTGATATTATGACAAGAGCAACGGGAGCTGAAACATCTTACTTAGAAACTGATCACACACTAATCTGTGAAAACTCATTTTTAGTGTAAAATGATTTAAGAGATCATTTATCTGAAGGCGGAGAGTAATAAGATTTAAGGGAGAAGAATCTCCTTCTCACATACAGGCCCTTTAAAAGTACTGATCAACTTGAACATTTTACACCTTTATTTGAAAAAAACATCTTTTTGGATTAAAATATTTTCTTCTAAAAAGATTTACTTTATGTAAAAGTGGGAACTTATTTTTACAAAATTAAGACAATCTAAAAATATTATGCATAAATATCAGTATTTAGTCTGGACTCCATTCTTCCTGCTAACATTTTCAACTTCTGTCAGGTTGGTGGGGATCAGCGGGATCAACAGTGATGCCTCAAACTCTCAATAGATTTGAGGTCTGGACTTGGACTGGGCCACTCTTCAAAATCCCGTTGGTTGTCTTCAAACCTTATGCAGCTTTGACTTGGACTTTCAGTTCTATACGTTAATTTAACCTTTTACCTTCTGCTTCTGAAAAGTATGCCCACATTATGAATCAAGAATCAAGAATCAGTTTATTTATATAGCGCCAATTTACAACAGGTGTCGTCTCAAGGCACTTCACAAAAATCAATTAAAATCAAGGATACATTCTAACAAATCAATTTGAAAAAGTTTCCAATCTAAGGAACCCCAGCAGATTGCATCGAGTCATTGACTTGCAGCATTCACTCCTCTGGAATCAGCAGACAGAAACAATGGCTTGTGTTGTCGTTGACTTTACAGCAATCCCTCATACTGAGCACGCATGTAGCGACAGTGGAGAGGAAAAACTCCCCTTTAACAGGAAGAAACCTCCAGCAGAACCAGGCTCAGTACAAGCAGCCATCTGCCACGACCGACTGGGGGTTTGAAAAAACAGAAAGCTAAATTAGAAGCACAGGATACTGAAATAAAAGAGTTTATAGCAGCAGTTGTAGAACGTCACTGGAAGCATCTCATCATGATGCTGCCACTTCCCTGCCTCCCAGTGGGAATGTGTGTTATTGCAGATGATCAAAACATTCCATTTTGGTTTTATCAGACCTAAAAACCTTCTTCCACTTGGCCACTGTCTCTCCCACGTAGCTTTTGGCAAACTCTACTCGACTAAGTCAGCGTAATGGTTGCCAGGAATGCTGAGGCAAATGCTGAGGCTCTTAAGGTAGCTGTAATAAAACCCCTACTTAAGAAACCTTCTCTTGATCAAGAAGACTTAATAAATTACAGACCCATATCTAATCTTCCTTTTTTATCTAAAATCCTTGAAAAAATTGTTGCTAATCAACTGAGAGAGCATTTGATGAATAATGACCTATTTGAAGAATTTCAGTCAGGTTTCATAGCTCATCATAGCACAGAGACAGCTCTCCTTAAAGTTACTAATGATATTCTCATGGCCTCAGACAATGG
>JAVLVB010000664.1:240223-263935 GCA_032876305.1 Orestias chungarensis
GCTGATTCCAGAGGAGTGAATGCTGCAAGTCAATGACTCGATGCTATCTGCTGGGGTTCCTTAGATTGGAAACTTTTTCAAATTGATTTGTTAGAATGTATCCTTGATTTTAATTGATTTTTTGTAAAGTGCCTTGAGACGACACCTGTTGTAAATTGGCGCTATATAAATAAACTGATTCTTGATTCTTGATTCTTGATGAACCAGGACAGATGACTTTATATGACGGCCACTTGAGACAAACTATTTGCACTCTGGATCTTCATTCCTCCCAATGTGAAACTACTAGCTCCAATTGGAGTCAAATTAAGTCAGTTACTTTGAGGTGGGTAAATGATTAGATATTTATGTTAAACATTTTTGATTTATTTGCCATTATTCTAAAATAAAATAAGTTTTTGCTTTGACATGAAGTTTTTTGTACGTTTTTCTTTTGATCAAAGAAGCCAAACTTTGATTTGTAAAAGCATAAAACTGTTGGCAGTGTCAACTATCTCTGTACTATTCAAAGCTCTCGGCTGAGCTTATGCTGTCACTAACCTCATTCTCTCTTGTTCATCCCGTATATGTGAAATTTGCCTCTAGAGCTCATCTGCTTCTCTTTTAAATCAATTGTGAACTTTTTAACATATAAAGTACTCCTGCATCAATGTTTGTTTGGTTTTTGTATGTATGCCCCTTCTTCTTTCCTTCTTTCTTCTCTGTTGTTTGCTGTTAACTTTTTTACTCTTAGTAAAAAGGTTAACTACAAAGCTATATCTGTTCTGGCGTTCTGATGGACGTTCCTGGACGGGTGGATTGGCTAAGCTGCAGCTGCCAACAACTTATATTTGTATTTTTCCAGCTATAGCGTTTCTTTAACAGACAAAGTACCCCTGGATCAGGGCCTCTGCTTCATTTTTCTTCTCAAACCCTAAGTCAGTCCTGGTAGATGGGAGTTCAGACAAAGCCCGGTTTTGGTTCTTCTGATTTCTCCTTTTAAATGGGACTTTTTCCTCTCCAGTGGCTCACTATGAGGGATTGCTGCAAAGTCAATGACTTAAAGCAGTTTGCTAAGTTTTCTCAGATTGAAAACAGTTGAACCAATTTGCATAGTAAACTGAACCTGACTGTTTGGTTGTATTGAATTTATTTTCTTGTTTTGAGATGTTTAAGAGCGGATAAGCACTGCATAAATCAACTTAAGTGAATTGAAACTATATTTCAGATCTCTCTTCCTTTATAACTTTCATATCATTTTTGAAACTTTTAGTTGTAATTTGAGTTTGGGGGTTTTGCAGTGGGAAGCTGGAGGGATATTAAAATGGCTTTATGTGGTTTATCTAATAATTTAACTGCAGCAGGAATACATGAGGTGGTGTGTCCCCTAAGGTTGGCAACATGTCACTAAAAGCTTTTAGTAGGGCTGGTAAAAAAATATGTAGTAATTATCATAATGAATGTGGCATAAAATTATATATTTATATTTATATATATGTGTGTTCCTATTGTATTTAGTCTTTGGTGCACTGAGATTACGGGCATGTTATTTCATTTTTAACAGACTTGTTTTTTATGTGCTTTCGGTTTTTTTCGGTCAGTGATGGGCCTGATTGGTTTTTTGTAGTCTTTGTTGTTTAAGGTCATCTGGGGTCATGCATCACAAATGAGCCATAGCTATGAGTGCTGTAATGTGATGTACGTAATGTTTAATTTTAATACTTAACACATGTCCCAATATAAATGCAACAGCAAACAAAGTCATATAAAAGGACACGATTGTCTCAAAATCTAACCACCAGTCAATTTTGATTGGCACAAATCTGATCTTTCTATTTGTTGATAGTTTTTAAAGTGTCTGCAGGCTGAACGGACACGTCATACTTTAACTTTCTCCTGGATGCGTTCTGCACCCCCCAGTGGAAAATCTAAAACTCCAAAGATCTTTTTAACAAGGGTATCTGGGTAAGCAAATCATTTTAACTGGTTTGGATTTTGTGTGTATTTATTTGCTGCATAAAAATGTTTGGTTTCAACTGTAAATTGAAGTTGATAGTTGTAGCTAAACAATTTGCCAACAACTTCTTTAAATATTTGGACTTTTTATGTGTACATCATTTAAGAATCTTTGAAAAACTTTAACATTCAGTTTTTTTGTTTCATTTACATTCTTATAGTTTGTTTAGGTATTTTTTTTTCCAACACACATTTTACTGTAGATTATTCTGGTTTTCTTTGAGACAACCAGAAAAATGACCAAAAATAACAAAGATAGAGGACAGTGCCACTCTATGCCCCCATTTTTTAATCCTCAGGTGTATCAACCGGGTCTTTGAATCCTCCCTAGAGCTGCACAACATTGCACTCGGCTGTCTGGGAACTTCATGGCACGGAGGAGATTATAATGATCTCACCAGCACTCAAGTTACATAAACTGACATGATAATGGTATGTCCTGAAAGAGACAGAGACCATTCGCAAGCTTGGGGTTCTCCTGTTATAATGACAGAACAGACAACTGTGTCATATCTGCAAAATGACAGCTTTCTTTTCACATTTTTCCTGACAAATTCTTGCCCCTTTTTCCTATTCAAGCATTTTTTCTAAAGAGTTGTTGAGCTCCATTCTTACTGAATTATGAGAAGGAACAAATTCCACCATGTTGTTCTTTTACCACCCTCTTTGCTCATTTTCTGTCACAATTTCCACCCCCCAGCTTTCACATACCGTCTAACACATTTCCCAGAAGCTCCAGTTTCTGCCTGACCACACAAAAATGATGTGAAGCTTAAATGCGTCTGAAAACACACTTAGAAGCTAGAAATCTGGATATCTGCAATAACATTTAACTAATGTCAAATCAATCAATGCAATGATCTGTTTGCAAACCTTTTTTTTCAGCCCACAGAATTTCTTAATGTAAAGTTAAATGGTTTAATCTATGCCAGATATATGGAGGAGGATTTAATTGATAACGCTTTCCAGGATATAGTTGAAAGAAAAAATTTATTTGAATATTTTTGATATAAAACCAATGAAAAAAGTACCTCAAATTTAAGTCCAAGATATTTGCCAAGCTGTAAAAAAAGAACAGAGATTAATCAAACATATGGATGAGATTGGAGTTTTACTCAGGAAACAATCCGTCTAACATTTTTAATTGATGTCGCTGCATCTCTTGTCCCTTTTGATTTAAAACAGGATATATTCAGCATTGACATTTAGGCACCAGGAGTTCAGCACATGGAAATTTTGGACATTATAAACACATTTGTGGCTCAGCACAACAGATGTCTTGAATTGTTGTTGAAATGCCATTTCCACTAAACTGTGTTATCGCCACCACCTGTTCGGTTTGAATCGTGCTAAAATTCAAAGGAGCCTTCTGTGACACTCACTGGTGATTCTCGCATGACAGCCAGACCAGGTAAATGCTTCCTTATGTACTTTGCCACACAGAATTAACCAAAAATAAATGCCAAGCTAGAAACTGGAAATATGCACCGGATTCTAACTTCAGCTTCAGGAATTGTGCGGTCATGTTTTATTTATGCTTTTCTTTTGCCCAGCAAAGGCAGCTTCTCATCAGCTAGTTAGAAAATAAGAGAACAAAACAAATATTTGGAGAGAAAGAAAACAAAGAGGAAGAAAAGATTTTTGGATGTGCCTCTAACTATAGTTCTCTTCACAGGTATTTTGGAGCCAGTCTGAGACGTAAAAAGGCAGAAATTTACATTGCAAGGTGTCATCTTTGCCCTTGTGACATACATATTAGAGATTATTCAGCATTATTTATATCAAACTAAGCAGTCAACCAGTCCATGTTTTAGCAGGCCCAGTTTGGTTTTCCAGAAGATTTACATTTGATTTCCTGCTGAGAAGCTCATGTAAGTCATCAATTTAAAAAACAACTTTGAAGTTGGATTCGTGCATGAAACTTTAGGGGAAGGCAGGATCTCCACATCATTATTTAAGCTTCTTTATTACTATCTTCTGCTGCTGGAATACCTTTTTCCTCTTGTTTCATCCAGAATAATAGGAGAACCAGATAAGCTAATCAGAGAAGGACCAGCTGAAAAATAGCAGAGGTAGAGGAGAATTAGCTAATGGACAACAGCTGTATTGAGGAGCAAGCTGACAGTGGAAGGGAAATGGAAGACAAACAGTAGAACACAGGAGAACTCACTGAATTAAACAACAATAGTAGAACATTATCCAGGGCAAAAAGAACTAGTAAATAATCTTAGATCTGTTGATTGTAGCAGTGAATTTTTCTTGTTAACTGAAGTACAAAAGGAATCATCAATACAACCGTGTGTGTGTGTGTGTGTGTGTGTGTGTGTGTGTGTGTGTGTGTGTGTGTGTGTGTGTGTGTGTGTCCTAGGATTTCTTACATTGCAACGCCCAATTTTGCGAGGACACACTTCTACCTTGCACTCTTCTTTTGGGGCATAAAAAATAAGTACTGTTTTGCGATAGAGCTGAGGCTAAAAACTAAGGTGTAAATTGAGTTTAGTTAAGATATAGGGTTGGATATGTACTACTTATAGTTAGATGTAGGGTTAGGGTCAGGGGTAGGATTAACTAAAATGAAGCTTAGAGGTAGGGTTAGGGGTAGGGGTACGAAAGAGGAAGTCAACACAAGATCTTTAGTAGAAGAGCAGTACAAGGATGAGCCTATATAGAATATGTGTGTTTCTGTGACTAACTAGCCAATGGGCTACTATGATAAAGGAAACTGGAATTTCTTTTCCAATTTTATAGATAGATAAATAAAACAATGGCTAAAAGTTGCATCCTAAATGATAAACCTGGGCTTTGGTGGTCCCTTAATGTAAATGTGTGTGTAGATGAGGATGTGTACATTGAAAAGGTAGAGAATGTTTACCTGTGCAAATCAAACTTAATAGGTCACTTTTAATCCAACCTTTTGGACAAACAAGTATGCTGTTACAGTTGCAGTGGGTCTCTGCCCTTTGTTCCTGGTAGGGGTCTGGAGACAGGTTTGCAGGGGTTATCTTTTGCCCTGATTGGTGCTATGCTGCTTTAAAATCTGCCATGCATGCAGCAGAGGGGGCCTTTTTTTTCCGTAAATGTGTGATCCCTGCGCAAAATCATCTCATTCGCTGGAGGAAAAAATCCAGCAGTTGGGGGAATTAGTTAAAGGTAAAGATGAACATCTGAATGACCTTATTTTGGTCACGTTGGCCCAATTCAACCAAATTTCTCTTTTGCACTCATCTTTTACGAATCCCTTTGTTCCTTTGTCAACTTCCTGTCTTCTTCCTCCGCAGGTAGGGAGCCATGGTAGACTTGAGGCAGTGTCGAAGCCTCAAGTCTACCATGGCTCCCTACCTGCGGATCAATCGACCGGAACTATTCTAGCAAGAGCTCTGAAATCATCGTTAAAAAACAATATGTCCAACCCAAATCAGAGGCCATTAAACAAAGCCTCACCTCAAATTAGGATACTGATCGGGATCGATCAAATGTTGATCAGCTATCTACCGACTGGGCTTGTCTGGGTGCCCGACCTAAAGCCCCCCTTCTTACTTCTACTCCTAGCCTGATCCAAGATTTACATTAAATTTACTGAACATCCTTGTCAGCCACTAGAAATCAAGAATCGGTTCTCCCTGCTCTGTGCCAACACCGACGAGCGTCCTTTGAAAAATGCTGCAGCCTCAATCTCATCTAGATCGGCGCCTCAATCTCATCTGTATCGGCGCTGCTATCCTCTGGATAATCGGGACCGGCAATTGATTCAGGGACCGGCTTCATCATGGCCGTAAAACGAGGCCGTAAAACGAAACTGTGAGAAAGTCCACGTTCCTCCTGTGAAAACAACCGGTTGTACCCCACAAACCGCTAATATTCCGCAGCAAAAAGGTCGGAGGGAGACGCGTGTTCTCGTCGTTTGATTGAGAAACCTCCACGCTGAAGGAAAAATTCCGAGACCACTGTTTCCACCCTCATCAGTGATCATCGGTGACTACATAATCAGGCAAGTATGATATTTTAATACAATTACTCACTGTATACCCAGTGCTACAGCTTTGATCATTCTAAGTAAACTCCAGAAATATACCCATCCTTGCCCTCCTCTATAAAAAGTAATGACACACTCCTGCAACAATCAGAAAAAAAAGACGATTTTAGGAAGCTTTTAAGTTTTTTAGAGACTACTTTTTATTTGTGGGCCAATTCCCACTTTGAGACGAGGCTCTGGGTGTTTTAGCAGAATCTTCAGCTTACATACCTGGCTGCAATTTACATGCAGAACTCAGGATATTGCTTTTATTTATAATTTTAACTCATTTTGGGATCTTGGGTACCTCTATATGAGGGATGGAGTTCATCTCAACAACAATGGTAGCAAGATTCTAAAAAGTAGCGACTTTAGGTAATCAAAATTGACTATGTGCATCAACACAGCCTGTTTTTAGGTATACCTCTTCCACAATTTATCCTGATAAGTCTAAAATCTAAATCTAAATCTAAATCAGTTTTTATTTGCCAGGTACATACAGGACATACTAGGAATTTGTTTTGGTGTAATTACACTGAGGCAGCCATTTGCGGCGCCAGACTGGTGTAATCACACCGAGTATACAAGTGTGTGCTTCCCTATTATGAAAATGAGGAATCATAGAAGAAAGCTTTAAAAAATATAAATATTTGTAAGATTCATCTTCGTGATTTCAGCTCGGTAAAATCAGCTTCTACTTTTGAGGTACCCTCAATAATACCAGTTCTGATAAATAACTGACAAAATTAGTAAAATCACGCAGAGACAAAGAAGTCTGTAGAAAAGGCTTTATTAAACATCAGATCTTTGGCAGGAAAATCATTTTTAATTCAAGATTTTATTATTGTTCATGATCTTGATTTTTTGTTCCTGACCGACACTTGTCTCAATCAACATAACAGTTCATCTATTCGTATGGAATCATGTCCGTACAATTTTAGTTTAATAAGCCAGACCAGAATAGACAAAAGGGGAGGTGGAGTTGCAGTCTTGTTTAATTCTGCCTTCACTTGTAAGCAGATATCTTTTGTAAATTTTTTATCTTTTGCATATGTTGCCTTGCAACAAAACTCATCTAATCGTATCCTGCTGCTGAAGACCTCCGAAACTCTGTGCAAACTTTTTTGATGATTTCACTGAACTATTGTCCTTAATTTTGGTTGATTTTGATTTTGTTCTTATTGTTGGTGATTTTAAATCGAGGCAGTAAAGAGCTATGCCAGATCCTGAAGGACCATGGACTGCTCCAACATGTCCTGGAATACATAATCATGGACACACTTTGGACCTTATTATCTCTAAAGGACTCAATATATCTAAAATTGTAGTTCTTGATGTAGCACTTTCAGATCACTTCTGTATCTTTTGGGACAGTTTTTTCCCTGCTCACAAAGACAACTACACACAAGTCATTTGGAAAAGATGCATTACAGAAACTACTGACAATCAATTTATTCAGGCTTTTCCTTCAACTGCTATAAACTCCTGCACTTCTCTGAGTGATCTAATAGACAACTTTTTTTTTTAATTGAAAAGGTCATTGACACTATTGCTCCTGTTACTACAAAAGTAATCTCTGGGAAACGGAAACCACCTTGGAGAAATTTTGAGTCAGTTCGAAAAGGGAAAAAAGAGTGCCGGAGAGCAGAACTTCTGTGTTGTAAAACTAAACAGCAAACCAATTTAGATATCTTCAAAAACAAACTTTTTTTATTATGAACTGAGAAATGCAAGAGAGCGTTTTTTCTCAAATGTCATTTCTACCTCCATCAACAACCCTCGTGCTCTGTTCTCGATTGTTGAGAGATTGACAAATCCACCTTCTTCTGTTAACCGTGAATTTTTCTCCTCTGAGGCCAGTAACAAATTTGCCACCTATTTCATAAATAAAACGATGAAAATAAGGGAGACAGTAAACTCCTCTGCGTCTGCTGTTAGGAAACAATTAATTATGTTTCCCACCAAACAGAACTTACCTAGCATGACCCACTTTAATGTGGTCGCTCAAAAAGATTTGAGTTACACTTTACATAATATGAATTTATCCACCTGTTCCCTTGACATCATACCTACGAGTTTTTTCTTAAAGGTCTCAGATGTTTATGTTCCTGAACTTCTACAAATAATTAAAAAGTGTACTCTCCTCCGGAGTCTTCCCTCAGGCTTTAAACACTGCGGTAGTTAAACCACTTCTCAAAAAACATAATTCGGATTTTAAGCAACTATCGACCAATATCAAACCTACCTTTTTTGGTTAAAATATTAGAAAAAATAGTTTTTTCAACAGATTCATGGCTTTCTAGCCCTGAACAATTGTTTTGATGTCCATCAACCGGGCTTCCGTCAACATCATAGTATTGAAACTGCTCTTGTTAAAGTATTCAACGACCTACTACTAAACACTGATGATAATAAAATTTCAATATTAGTTCTACTTGACTTGAGTGCTGCATTTCATATAGTCAATCATGATATTTTATTATCTCGAGTAGAAAATTGGGTTGGCATCTCCGGTGTAGTCCTCAGCTGGCTTAAATCTTACCTGTCCGACAAAACCTTTTGTGTTTCCATAGGCAGTTTTAAATCCAAACTGAATGAAATTCCCTAGGGAGTTCCCCAAGGGTCCATCCTGGGGCTGCTTCTTTTCAATATTTATATGCTTCCATCATTTCAAACTATACGAAATAATAACATAGAATAACACAATTATGCTGATGACACACAACTGTACATCGGTCTTTCACCAGGAGATTACAGTCAGGTTAAAATACTCACTAAATGTATTGAATCAAGAATCAAAAAATCAGTTTATTTATATAGCGCCAATTTACAACAGATGTCGACTCAAGGGACTTTACAACAAAATCAATTAAAATCAAAGATACATCATAAACAAATCAATTTGAAAAAGTTTCCAATCTAAGGAACCCCAGCAGATTCATTGAGTCATTGACTTGCAGCATTCACTCCTCTGGAATCAGCACAGAAACAATGGCTTGTGTTGTCGTTGACTTTACAGCAATCCCTCATACTGAGCAAGTATGTAGCGACAGTGGAGAGAAAAACTCCCCTTTAACAGGAAGAAACCTCCAGCAGAACCAGGCTCAGAAAAAGCAGCCATCTGCCACAACCGACTGGGGGTTTGAAAAAGACAGAAAACTAAATGAGATGCACAGGATACTGAAAAAATAAGTTTATAGCAGCAGTTGTAGAGCGTCACTGGAAGCATCTCAGCCCATGTTCTCCTCCAAGAAGCTGTCTCAGCTAACAGAACGCCAAACCAGATGTCGTTACTATGGAGAGAAGAACACGAAGAGAAAACAAAAGGTTAACAAGGTTGAAATAACGGTGACTAAGCAGATTGGACAAAGGAAGAAAGTAGCAGAGAGAGAAGTGGTCAGATTGTCCTCCAGCAGTCTAAGCCTATAGCAGCATAACTATAGAAAAACTTAAATAACTTAACCCTAGAGAGGGAGACATGAAGAAGGTAGAGGAAAAGAGAACCGTCTGTCAAGACTGAGTTCCTAATAGTTGCCCGCTATTTTTACATTTCCGAGAGAAGTGTAGGCACAAAAGGTTATCTGGGTCACTCATATGTCCTTATTTGTGAAGGACAAGGCTGTGAACAGATTTAAAGTATGAGTTTCAAACTGTCAAAAGTCCATAACGTGCTGTTGTAATTGAAACACATGTTTTTCTGACATAGGTGATACAGACATCTGCTGAATAACCATCCTAGTTACAAGAAAAGCGAATAATCATGTTAAGGCAATGCAGTTCTTTTGTATCTTCTAACCCAATTTGTGGTCCAGTTATAGTATCAGTAGAAGACTGTTGAGATGCCAAAAATAGTAAAATCAGCAGAAACTGTATCTGATACAGACCGAAGTGTTACATAACTTACATAACATATACTCCCCCCCAAGCTGTTTTGTAAATACAGGATGTTAATTAGTTACTTTGTTAGATGGCAGTTAACATTGGACATACATGCCAGTAGAATAAAATATTCAGAATTAATAACTGTAAGATTTTTTGACAAGTCTTTATTATGCTTAAATGTAAAAAGCACTGCTCTTTTTCACTGGTTGTGCCAGGGGATTAGATTCAGCTGATTTCCAGCGGATCTTGCTGCCTGGGTGGGTTTGTCGGTCCGTTGCACCCAGGAGTATGTTTCTGTGCCAGTTGTTTGGAGCCGACACTGTAATACCAAGGCAGAAGTCAGTGAATGAAATAGTACAGTTGTGCTGATTAATCAGGTCAGGGATCATCAACTTTTGGGTTCACTGATGCAAATGCATGCTGAAAGATATTAACAGAGCAGCAGGATGAGAAATAGGTGCTACAAAATATACCGGTTTTACGTAAAAGTGCATGGTGAACTTTTGCTTTGTATGTTTTTTGCTTTCTAATAAAAATGCAAATTATTAAATTGATAAAAAAAGATTGATTTTGGCTCAACTTTAGATTTTGTTTTGTTATATACTTTGATCTAGAAAAGGTGACGGTTTCAATGTCCTATGTATACAAATACTTTCAAAGATATAGTCTTTTTTATGCACTGTTTAAATCAACAGTCGGAGTTTTTTGGGTAAGTCTCGCCCTCCAGTGGCTGCGCAAGCTGTTTTTTCGCCTTTACCAAAACGGTGGTCACCCCTGCAACGACTGGTAAGTGTTTTTCTTTTTCGGCAGCAGTTTAATGTTCGCTTTGATTTGCCGCATTAATCGTTGTGACTCTGTGACTCACCGGTGGCGTTTATGCTCACGCATAGTTCTTTAAGGTGTTTATCTCTATGGTTAATTGTCTGACTTGCCAGTGGCGTTTCTGCTCACGCTGAGTTAATCTTCAGTTTGTTTATCTATACTCGCCGGTAGCGTTTCTGCTCACGCTGAGTTCATAAGCCTCTGCGGGGTTTTTTCCTACGACAGAGTCGCAAGTGGCGTTTTCTGCCCGTGTTGACTTCTTGTTGGTGGCGGACTAATTACGCCTTTCAGCAGTAGGATGCTGGATAATGTATGCTGCTCAACCTGTCTGGCTCTGCTTCAGCCCGACGACGGGCATGACTTGTGTCCCACCTGTCTTGGTGTGGAACATCTCCGGGAGGGACTGTCGGATAAGGCTTGTCCCAACTGTTGCATTATGACCCGGTCGGTCAGGCTGGCTCGATTGGCTGCGCTGGAGCAGCCTACCGACTGGACAGGCACTGCGCCGCTTAGTCCGTTGCCGCCGGGACAGGGGATGTGCAAACGGAATGCTGTGGCTGCGACTTTGGTGCCAGCGAAGCAATCCAGATGGACCGATGCGGGGGGTTTGTCGGCAAAAGTGGATCACCTCTCTGCTGAGCTGGCCCAAATGAAGTTCCTCCTCTGGTCCTTTCGGGCTGATGCTGATGACGGCGCGGCTGTCCCTGCCATGCAGGATGGGAGGGACAGCTCAGTCAATGAGGGCAATGCTATTTCGGTGGTCGCCTCTGGCACCCATTTCTGTGAGGACCTTCAGCAGCAGGGCTCCGTTGCCTCCCAGGAGGATATGGGGGAGTCTGTGACAGCCGCCATTCGAGCGGCTCTTGCCTGTTAACAGATTGGTGTTCCTCAGGCCCAGCCTGCAGCTTCCACTGCCTTCTTTAGGCGCACTAGATCCGAAATTGCTTTTATGGTTCCTCTATCGGAGGAGTATATACGTGAACTGCTTGCCTGCTAGTCAGACACCAAGGCACTTTCACGTCTGACAACAGATGGCAGGGTGCTGGCAGCCATGCAGGAGGCACCCAGGGTTGCCTTGGGGCAGATGTCAGCGGTGGAACCGGGCATCGCCTCTCTTATTGTTCCCCCCAATGCCAGTTGTCCACGGCCTCAGTGCCGTATTACTGATGACCTTCTATGCAAGGCCTATGACTCTGGGGCCAACATGGGCCAGATTGGGAACTCTCTCTCCCATCTTATGCTGGCCCTGTCTTCCTCTTTGGACTCTGTTCCACTGGACCACACCATCCAAGGCCTGGTAGATGCATCTCTGCAGGCCTTTGCTCTCATGACCATGGAGGTTGGGTGCACGCTCTCCACACTGGTTTATGCTCACCGCCAGGTCTGGTTGGCGCAGTCACTGCTTACTGAGCCTTGTAGGAGAACCCTCCGTTCCCTACGTGTGGTTCCGGGGGAACTTTTCGGCTCTGCAGCACTGGATGCCTTGGACTCAGGCCTCTCGAACAAGGCAGCAGCTGGCAGGGCTTCAACCAGCTGGCACTTGGGCGGCTGCGGGTCCTGCACAGGGGTCATCGCGCCCATCTCCTTCGGTCATTGAGCCCCAGGGTCCAGTGCCGAGTCAGAGATCAGTCCGAAGACCTGCTCCGGATCAGGAAAACCGGGCTCGAGACCAAACTGGGGCCAGGTCGTCTCACCCCTTTTCGTGGCATACGGTCTGGCTGGCATCCTCCCTGGCCTCTGGGGGCTGGGGGGCCAGCAGATGATGCCTTAGGGCATGCGGTCAGTTATTTTACCCCGGGACAGCTCGACTTCTTGGCTGCCCACACCCCGGACTTGTGGGTGTTGTCCACCCTGTCCCGGGATACCATCTTCAATTCCGCCGCTGGCCACCCATCCCTGGCCGGGTCAGGATGACTGTGATCCGTGACCCGGTGAAGGCAAAGGCGCTGGACCAGGAAATCTCCTCCTTGCTGGCCAAAGGAGCAATAATGCCTGTGGACCCCCTGCTGGGGCTTTTATTCCATATATTTTCTGCTTCCGAAGAAGACCGGGGGCCTTCATCCAGTCTTGGAGCTCAGGGGGAGGAATGTGTACTTCAAGGTCATGCCCTTTCGTATGCTGACCACCAAGGACGTATTGCAGGTGATTTATCCGGGCGATTGGTTTACTTCCATAGATCTCTAGGATGCTTATTTTTATGTTCCGATCACTCCCCCCCATTGGCGGTTTCTTCGTTTTGCTTTTCAAGGGAGGCACCTCCAGTTCAGGGTCCTCCCGTTTGGACTTTCACTGTCTCCCAGGGTGTTCACCCGATATGTCGCAGCGGCCCTCTCTCCTCTGCAGAGACAAGGATTGAGGATCCTCCCGTATCTGGACGACTGGCTCATTTGTGCCACGACATGGGACCAGGCGGTTCGAGCTACTCGGTTGGTGCTTCATCATGTGGGATTCTTGGGCTAGCAAGTGAACATGGAAAAAAGCAGTCTGACTCCCTTACAGGAGACTATCTTCCTGGGCGTGGCCATGAATTCTATCTCGATGACTGCTTGCCCGTCACCCAAGCGGGTCGACAGTATATTGAGCATGCTTCCAGCATTCAGGTGTTGCATGGCACTGCCTTTTGTGCGGTATCTTCGACTTCTGGGTATTCTTACAGCTGCATCCGCCGTAGTGCCCCTTGGGCTGCTGTCATTGCGGCCCCTCCAGATGTGGTTGAACGGTTTGAATCTGGAATCCGCAAAGAACACTCATCGTCTCAGACAAAATCGAGTGGGGCCTCAGTGTCTTCAATCTCTTGTTTATGGCGAAAGGGTTCCCGCTCAGTTCCCTCCCGTGTCGTCGGGAAATTGTGTTTACGGATGCATCCTCCACGGGCTGGGGTGCAATTTGGCGAGGTCAAATGGCACAGGGGACGTGGTCCCAGCGGAAGAACAGGGCATACATCAATGTCCTGGAATTACAGCCCGTGCCTCTGGCTCTTCGGAGCTTTCTTCCAGGCTTGAGGGGGAAGCATGTGCTGGTGAGGTCAGACAACACCACTGTGGTTTTTTACATCAACCACCAAGGGGGGACCAGGTCAAGGAAACTGTTGTGCTTGACTCAACGGCTTCTGACCTGGGCAGCTCCATGCTTGGCCAGCCTCAGCAAGCCTACATCCCCGGGCCACAGAACAGCCCGACGGATCTTGTATCCCGCCAGAAAGCGTTTCCTGTGGAAAAGAAGCTTCACCAAGAAGTTGTGGAGTCCATCTGAAAGGTTTTCGGCAGGGCGGATGTGGATCTCTTTGCCTCAAGGGGACGCATTTCACTGTCACCTTTGGTTCTCCTTGGACAACAGCAGTGCCTCTGGGCCACGATGCGCTGGCACACGACTGGCCCCGGACCTTCCTTTATGCCTTTCCACCATTCATCCTACTTTTTCAGACTCTCCTGAGGGTTCATCAGGAGGGACACAGGGTTCTGATGGTGGTCCCCTTCTGGCCGGCGAGGACTTTGTTTCCTTTACTGCGCGAGCTCAGCTCCGGCTCGCCGATGCGTCTCCCCTCCAGGAGGGATCTTCTTTCCCAGATGGGGGGTCGGATCTTTCACCCCGACCCAGACCGGGTCCAGCTCCGACATACTGACCTTTCTGCAGGCTCTACTGGACTAGGGGCGGTCTCCATCTACCTTAAAAGTGTATGTGGGTGCCATTTCCTGTTGGCATGTCGGGCTGAATGGTTGTTCGGTGGGCTGTGACAAGGATGTTGTACTGTTTTTGAGAGGTACTCGCCATTTGCACCCACCCTAGGTTTGCACCCTAACTGCCCTGAAGCACCGGCTTGGGACCTTTCTCTGGTGCTTGAGGCTCTTCGGTCCCTCCCATTTGAGCCTTTGGCATCTGCTGACCTCAAATGGCTCTCAATGAAGACAGCTTTTGGCGATGGCTTCTTGAAAGTGTGGGGAAATTGCAGGCACTCTCAATAGCTGAGCCCTACTGCCGGTGGAATCCTGATGGCTCAGGTGTTACACTGTGGCCCGATGTAGCGTTCATAAGGTGTCATGGGCGGCAGGCAGTACCCAGCCTCTCCATCTTGCCTCTCTGGTTTGACACCGGTTGCTCCTCTGAACCCCTGTGCCCTGTTCGTGCCCTTGAGGCGTATATCGATGTCACGACATCCTTCCGACAGACAAATAGCCTTTTTGTTTGCTACGCTGGCTCACGGAAAGGTCATGCACTTTCTAAGCGGCGACTTGCACACTGGGTTGTGGATTTGATCTCCAAATCTTATGCCTTAAAGGAATGGCCACTGCCGGTAGGAGTGAAGTTCCAATCTGCGAGGGGCATGTTGACCTCGTTTGCTCCCATGACTGGGGTGCCGTTGGACGTTATATGCCGTGCGGCCTCCTGGAAGTCACCTAGTACCTTTACTCGGTTTTACAGGGTGAATATGGCTGTGACCCATCCCCTTCAATGAGTTTTGGAGCAGCATTCCTCTACATCACATTAGGGTGGGTAATGTGGTGGTTATCCCTTGGATGTTGCCGATTCCTCATGACCTTGTTGACATAAGTCATCCAGTGCTTGAAGCACCACCTCTGGTGGTCAGTAGGGATGAATAAGAACGAAAGTTACTACTGTAACTACGGTTGTATGAATCCCGGATGACCGCCAGAGTGCTTAGTCACTCGGAATCCTTGCTCTCGCGAGAAGGTTGAGGGATGCCATGTGACTATATAGAGTCACGTGGGTCCACGGCAGGTCACAGGTGACTTTGTTGTCATTAGTACTTGAGCTGCGCATGCGTAACAATGATCGCCTCTGGCAGTAATCCGGGATTCATAGAACCGTAGTTACAGTAGTAACTTTTGTTTCACCAGAGGACGTTCTGAAGGCTAATCTGCTGGGCTGGCTGAATCTTCAGCACCTTTGGAGGCACAGGTGTTCATAATCCTGCTGATCAGTGCCTGCAATATAAGAGAAGCAGCTCTGCAGTCATTCAGCACCTGGTTGTTAACCATACTTGATAAGCCTGCTGTGCATTCTCTCATCGAGCTACATGCTATTCTTTTTTGTTGTAATTATTTCCCCCGTGCTTTCCCTACTAAACTACTGCCATCTTTGACTTTTCGAGTCACAGTTCGGGCCAAGCAATTTGAGGCCATCTGCAGTTCAACAACAAACAAGACTGATCTTGAGCCAAACCCACGACTACATCTGCCCAGGAACCCGGAATCAATGGACTGAATATGTTAAACTAACCATTTGCTTAATTTAATGTTTTACCATGTTTGTATCTCTCTCAAACACCATTCACACGAATCAAAATACACTTAAAAAATGTTATGGTACAAAATGTTTTGCAGGTGGCTAGGATCAGAGTTTTATTTTTCATTAACCTTGCTTATTAAGAGTTACTAAGATTTCTTAGAACAAGACTTCTTGCTCCTCAGCTTTTAAACGATGTGACGGGTGGAGCTCCTCGCCTTAACATTTGTTTCTTTTACAATGACATTATCAACAATGCTTTCATTCAGTTATATTTGTCGAACTTGTATAATGACAGAGGCACTGAATGAGTTTTCCTCCTAGCCATTGGATACAGAGAAACGCACCATTCTGTCTGTTAGATTTCTGTTTACTAAAAACATGACCCACCAGTCAAAGAAAGGAAACTATTGTCCTCATAAGAACATTACAAAACCTGTATCCCCCAAAGAAAAATTTTACAATTTACTGTTCAACAAAGTTGGATAGGGGATAAACCTATAAATGGCTGAAAAATAATGACAGTTGATGGTAAAAAGAGAAACTATTTTGTATTTCAATATAGACCTTAGTAACTAAGGTACAAGCTGACTTGTTAAGACAATTATTTGGGCTGGGTGTAATTTTGCAGAATCAAAAGGAAAGAGAACTCAACTAAGGTGTTCACTTTCTGAACTTTCATTTGTAAAAACTTAACATTTAATTTCCTTTTCACAGTTATGCATCTTTGTATGCTGGTCTATAACATACAAACCGTAAGAAATGTTTTATAACTAAAACATTATGTTCCGAGAAGTAACCTATTACCTTTGTAAATAAAAAATTCTCGGCTTTTGGAATGACCTCAAGAAAATTAAGTGAAGTTATTTTGAGCTCCATAGTGACATATTCAGACCATCTAATCCATCCCTTCGACGGACAGATGATGGTGTCTGAATGTGACAATCAGTGCCTCAACCGTGGCTTTTTGAGGTTTTTTACTTTTAATGATTGTGCTAATTAACAAGTCTTCCTCAGCTCCGGGATAAAATGGGAAAAGAGATGATGGATAGGTTTTGAGACGTAGAATGAGAAGGAATCAAGAAAGAAGGACACATGCACAGGAAGCCCCAGATGAAGGATGTGGCCAGCTCTCCCTTATAGGGGAGGGGGGGGGGTTCAGCAAAGGTCCCGGCAGATACACTTCTTCCACAGGGGACATTCTGGAAAGCTATTATTAGTTTTTACTTTGTTTGCTGGAGGAAAATGGATTCACTATGACTAAGCATGTCTCTTCTTGAAACACATGTAGACATGTACACATTAAAATGTGATATAGCTTTACAATGTCAAAAAAGGGCAAAAAAGGATAACTATTTCAAATGGTTGTACTTTTGTTACAAAAATGTACAGCTGTAAAATTATAGATGCTTTCAAGGGCGTACATTTGACACTGTGCACGATTAACCTTTCTAAATCCTGATCTTGACTCGTCATAAAACACTACTGATGATGCAACAGATCCTTCACTGTGCGAGAAAAAAAAATATTTATGATATATCAGGATGATGTTTAAAAAACTCTTCACAAACAGTTTATTTAACAGAGCCTAACAATAAATCAAGAAAGAAATACTTGCATTTAAGCCATATGCAAAAAATGGAGAAAGATCGATTTCCTACAAGTTTTTGCCTTGGAAAAACACGATGTTGCACCAGTACTTGAGATGGCTCCGAGGACATCCCTATCCAATTTCCAATTCTTTCTTCTGATAATTATTTGACCTCTTGTTAGTAGGAACATTGGTAAAATTTTAACCAGGTTTACTTCTGGCTAAAAGGGTGATACGCTGCACCAATGTTCACATATGTTGAAGTCCACCTCGACTTCCCCAGGTTGGTTGATCTCAGGACAGCGTATTCAGGTTCTCACAATGTTCAAATAAAAGATATAAACTCAGATCTCCTCAGCCAAAAAAGATCTTAGGGATCGTCCAAGTTTCCTCCTGCAGAAGGGAGAGCCAGATCGGGTCTGAGCTCTACTTCTGCATCAGGCTATTTTATTGAGATTAGGGAGTCACAAAACATACAAATGTGATTTACACCAACTGTTGCAGAAACCTTTATCTCCCCCTCCTCCCAGACGTCTCACTGACCCCTCACTCTGCATAAACAGGAACAAAAGATCATACAACTTTGCCATCTGGTTTCACACTCCCCAACTAACAGATTTACTGCTAGTAATCAAACAGAAAGCACTTCCCCTCACCCTCTGACCCAGCTCAGGAAGGAGACAATAGACAGGCCTTATCAGGAAATTTATAGCCCCTGTTCCATGCCCAACCCTCTAGCATCAAAAGAAACATGAATACCTGAAAGAAACATGGATATAAATGTTTACCATTCCACAATCCCCCTTTTGAACTCTATTAAGAGTTCACCAATTTAGTCTCTAGAAAGCTCACAATCCTTTAGTTTGGGTCGGTAATCTGGTTAGTAGGGTGTTACCCTAAAATAATAATGTAAGCCGGCCCTGGCCCAGGGACCCACCGAATTATCAGACCCGTCCTGAATAACTGTGTGGCAGAATTTGCTATTAATTGATCCTACATCTCGGGCCGGTCTGGATTGATTGCCGCCTGCTCGATTAAAGCACATGAAATTACCTGTTTCAGGGACCTGGAAGGTTCCGGAGCCAGTTCTATTGGAGATTATCGGGACAATATTTAATAGAGATGTTCAGTTAGGTGGCTGGCCATGCGATTTAAGTTTCAAAAGTCCATGCCGTGGTGTCGCCGAGTCTGTATTCTAGTTCTACCCCATCATGTTTCTCTAAGCATTGATGCTTTTTATTCGGGTTCGAATGTGTGTTCTGTTTAGTACTAGAGTGGTGTTCCGTGGTTTGATTTTTGTTATTAGCGGTGGCTGAGGTGTAGTTTGTCTGATTATTTTGTAGATTGTTAATGTTATTCCTGTAAATTGAATACCACAAACCCAAAGCAAAAGCTATCATAATAATTTAGATAATAAAGAAACAAAGGACTTGATTTGACATCATGGCTCGTCCCGCAGGATGTGTGGAGTGGGAACAAAACTTCAATCACTATGGATGTCCTCTTCGACACTGAGGGTAGACTACCTCAGTGTCTATGTTGTGCCCACCACCAGGGGATTATTCTGCCCCTTCTGTCGAAGTGAGAGCTGCCACTTCTGTTGTATCTGGTGCTGGCCCTGGTGCAGGTTTAACCGCACTGTCCTGGAGCTCCTGATGTATCTGCTGCAGTGTACGATGAGGTTCTTCCGCCGTGGTGCACTGGCTCCAACGGAACCACGTCTCGCCTTTCCCTCGTAGCCTCACAGCATGGGATGTCCTCTCGGTGATCTGGAACGGACCCGTCCACCTTGGCTCCGACCACTTCCTTTTGATGACTTTCAGGAAGACCCAGTCCGTTTTCACGAGGTCTCCTGTGGTCTTCTCACGTTGGTTCTGCTCCAGCACCTGTTTGGAGAAAGCTGACACAAGGCTGCACAATAATTTATAATATGCACGGTGAGTTAGTTTCATACCATCATTTTCTAAACCCAATAGCCTGGTGTGTGGTCCAGGGAACGCTCTTCCTGTTAGGAGCTCATGTGGGGTTAATCACTGAACTTCGGATGGACATTAGGGCTAAAGGTAAAAGCGTCGACCCAATTCATTTTGGTCTGTGCACAGATTTTAGCCAATTTTGTTTTGAGGTTTTGATTAATTCTTTCCACCTGGCCTTGAGACGCCGGATGGTACTCACATCCATGGTTGTGTTTAAGACCTAAAGATTTCTCCACCCATTGTGATGTTTTGCTTATAAAATGAGTACCATTATCCGAGTGTATTCTCTTTGGAAAACCATGCTTATGAATCCAGTGATCGATCAACATTTTGCAAACGGATTTGGCATTTTCTTTGGTCGTGGGGATTGCTTCCACCCACCCCGAGTACCTGTCAACAACAACAAGCAGGTATCTGTGCCTTCTTACAGGGTAAATCATGTCGGTATAGTCAATCATAAATGGATGCCACCATTTTTTCAAAATTGATCTCATCTGTCTTATTCTGACATGGCCCACAGCATAGGCTTCAACAAACAATTATTCTATGAGCCCTGGAGGAAATACTAATCTGCCCCAGGACCTCTTCAACAATCTTCTTTAAGAACTGCCCCTCTATTCTTCCTTCTGCCATGTTGATGCATGCTGTGTAGGTGATGTTTGGAGCTTAAAGCTGTCATTGTAAAACTTTGTGAGATCACATGCTACCATGCTGTGTTGTCAAGACTGTTAGTGGATGGCCCATCACTAAGTGTACTGTTTTCTGTATAAGTTTTGCTATGCCTGCTGTATGTTGTATGAATGGAGGATGTCTTTTTCCATGTGATCCATTACTCCTCCTTTTTCTGAAACAAAACACCATTTACTGTGTGTTTTGTGACAGAAACAACCAAGTAAAACAAAAAACATTAATCTGAAAGAGTTAAATCCGTTACGGCGCTAAATTAGTGTTTTAAATCAGTAAAAGCAGTCTCTGCATGTTAGCCCAAACCTAAATAGTGTTCAAATTTTTTATGTCTCGTGTGATATAAACTGTGATATATCTTCTGCTGTAACCTGTAAGACCTAAAAAAATAATAACATGTCCTTGACCCTCTGAAGCTTCGGGTTTGAGAGGATGCTTTGTTAATGTGTGGGGGACATGCTGATGGATCCCACAGAAATAATTTGTAATTTCTCTTTACTAACCTTTAGTCCATATTTTACGCAAATGTTTCAGCACCTGTTCAGTGGATAGGTGAGGGAGAAGAGACATTTTACATGGCTGCAGCTTCTGGGTGGTCGATATTCTCCCTGCCATGATGTCTCATGTTTGGAATGCTGGTATCTGTCCCGTCTGTGGCTGGAAAGGAGCACTTAATCACTCCCCCTTTTTTATCTTGATGCTCAGGATGTAGAGAGAAAAATGTGAGGAACATTCTTACATTACATTAATCTTACATTATATACCAATGATATTGTTCGTCTGTCAGCTCCACAGCAGCAGTCACACCCTCTGGTGCTATATTAATGTTATGTGATTCTATTTGCCATGTATTACCTTCAAGCTGATGGTCAAATGAATCTTAATACCATTCAGTGTCGTTCCATACGTAGAACAGGTTGACATGGGGCAGGTCAGGCAGAGAGGAGTAGGGGCGAAGATTTTGAAGCCAGGGCTTCTACATCGTGTAGACCAAGTAGATGCCATACTGCTTTGGAACATCTGTTGTAAATGTCAGCATATTGTCCATGCGAGAGCTGTTGACCACAGCGAAGAGAGGAGCCATCTGGAAAAGGCACAATCGGTCCCTCTGGGCCGCACAATACAGAATCTCCCAGTTTAATTTATAAGTCTCTTCCAAGTAAGTTCACTGGAGTGTTAGGTGAACATACTAATTAATGTTTCAGTCTCTTGTTTCCCCACTTCCACCGATATGAGAGCTGTCACAGGCGGACTCCGTGGAACCCCTTCATAGGCAGCATGGAATCTGCCGGTCCCTGCTGCTGTTGTTTTCCTCAGAGGTGTGTCAATATTGAGAGGGCGGGTACCACTCCTTCTTTGAATACTGCCCTGGACGTGGAACCAGCTGTGGATTGGGTGGAACCATCCACTGTCCAACCCCTGTTGGAGGATTGGGGCAGCCTCTCATCCAATGGCCTGGTTGTCCACATTGCAGCAGACATACACCTGGTAACCTCTGTATCCACCCCTTTTTCTCCGTCCAAGCCTCCTTGGTCTCTGTCCGCGTTGACCCTTTTCACATGTCCACCTCGTTCACGCCCCGAACCATAGCTCCTGTAATTAAAAGAAGGATATGGAGGCCGAGGAGGGAAGGCTCCTCCTTGCCATAAGTCATTAGCATATTCATAAGGACCAGACTGTGGAGCTGCAGCGTGTGAAACTGAGGGAGGAGCCGCTTTCGCTCAAGCTTTTTTACTTTCCAGGCTTCTTGTTGCTCATTCTAAATGTTATTTGTAGCTGCAGCATAAGCAATTGATTTTGCATTTGTTCATTTCCCTACTTTTTCCTTTGTCTCCGCATCCTGTGCTGTTAACAAGTGATGTAATAAATGTTTTTCTCATTTAGCAAAATCAGCGCCTGGACAGCTTAATGTTTAGAATGACTATAAAAGGCTTTCTATTCTATTCTATCCCCATGTTACCGAACTCTTGTGATTTTATTTTTCTTTACTTTCCCCCCATGCAGCCCCAACACTCTTATTGAGACTGGACAGACAGATCAAGGAAACTTAATTTATGTGTGTGTGTTGTTTTACTGACTCCTGAGGCAGAAGGAGCGAAAATACTAATCTAGAAAGAGGCCAAAGAAAAAAGAAAGACACAACTACTCCTGTATTCATCTCTTCATCTCACCCTTGCTTTCTTTCAACAGAAGTTACACGTCCATTAAAAGAAATAACAGATGTCAAGGACCGACCCCGGTTGGGTCTGTCCGTTTTTATGAAAAACCTCATTCCAAGGAGACAGCTCTACCGCTGCTTCTACTGGTAATTATCAAAATGCACATCAGCAAAGTGGAGGAGTACGCCAACTCTCGGTTTTAAAATTCTTTAATAAAAGCATCCCATGCTTTTATCCCATCATATTTTCGCATGCATTTCATCGCATAACAACAATTTTAAAAGATTAGTTTCCAAAGAGAGACACTTTTAATTTTATCCCTTCAATTAATTGTTCAACTTGTACAATCAAAAATTTTAATGACGTATCCTGGATCTACTTCATCAATTCATTCATCCTTTTTCATAATACTCAATATGCAGAATTTAATTAAATAGGTGTCTGCTCACCTTATTCGTTTGGAGCCCCGGATGAATGAACAAATGGTTCGATCTTAAAGTCCGCTGTGACAACCGATCTGCATCACGTTGGGGTCACTAAATTGTCGGACTTACACCTGTTTTCTGCTCCGTAAGCTTTCTTCCAACACCACTTTCTGCTGCTCTTTTCCATCTCTCATCATGAGTCGGGTGCTCTGCCTTTTTTTCTTTCTCACTTGCTCGTCCCGCGCTCTATCCCAGCAAAATCTGCCCAGCGAGGTCTGTTCCTCCATACACCGCAGTTTTTATTACACCTTCATTGCGATCGTCTGCCACAAACCTCAGTCATCATCATCTTTTTTTCTGTCAAATTCACCTTCCATTTTATATTTTGCGTTTAACTATGTGTCATGTATTTTATTCTATAGGTCTGTACCGCGTCAGCTCATATAAATATTATCAAAGGTGATTAAACGTCTGAAGAGGAACAGTTCATAAGAGTCTGATTGTCTGCGGAATCAGATTTAATATTAATAATAGTTTTTTTTCTAAATACCCGATCTTTATCCCGAGATCAGGTTATTTTTTACCTAACAGGTCTGTATATTACGGAGTCAGACCATTTATGTAATAGTGGTTTCCAGAGCCTGATTTTATCTCAAGATCAGGTTATGTTTTATCTAAATTCTGGCCAAGCTCACACTTCAGTCAGCAGCGTGTCAGTGTGAGTTCCAAGCGCACACTGCAGTGTACACAGACACCAGAATTTTATTCATTTGGTGATGTTTTGATCATCATCTGCCGGTTCTGACACCGAAGCTGAGCTGTCATATTTCAGTTGTTCAGAGCCAGGCGGAGATAATTATCACTCATACAAACATTCATTCATGCGTCCATACCGAGTGTACTTTAGCCGACGGCCTTGGTG